>CM028341.1:5384747-5834747 GCA_016647705.1 Eucommia ulmoides
TATCCTTTTAAATTATTATTAATTTTTATTTTTTAAATAATATCATAATTAATTAATAAAATTGATAAACAATAATAAAAATGCATTTGCAAGATTATAGTGCTATTTAATTTAATGTGTTCTTTTTAAATTAAAATGTTTCTATTTTTTTTTTTTTTTTTTTTTTTTTATGATAAGTCATTAAATGATATGATGGTAAGATTATGTAACTGCAGTTTTGCAATCCATCCTTACGTGGTTGTGCTTCCCTGGATGTACCATGTTGTTTAAATATATAACATTAAAAGTCAAATCACATGATTTTTGTTTCTAAGACACACATTAAACTCTATTTTTATGGGCACTAGGATTTTCTATGTGATTAATTTGTAATTAATCGAAAATAATTTTAAAATAAGTTTTTGTTGCATTGGCGGCGAAACTCAAGAGCCTTGTTACCGGAATCAAAATTGCTACGAGTTGTGACTACCTGTGTGTCATAGTTGAGACCGATTCAGCTGATTTAGTCACTGTTATTCAAAATCTTTGCATAGAAAATCATAGATTTAAAGATTGGATTGAGAATTGCAAACGTCTTTTGCTCCTCAACAGCCATACACTTCAATTTGCCCGAAGAGAGGCAAGTGTTTCTGACGAGCTTGCCAAGATAGGCGAGGATGGAGATTGCGAGCTGAAAATCCTTGCAACCCCAACGGTTGATTTAGAAGATTTATTTTTTGCTGAAATGAACAAAAGAGCATTTGTTGCTCAAGATGGTTAGCGACTGGACAATTTTAAGATTCATATAGTTTAGACAATCACGTTAGATAGACAAACTTTCAGCCTAAGACAAATCACAAATTTTGTGTGTACTTCTCAAAATTCAATTTCTACATTTGGTCCCTCAAATTTTACATTTATTTTAATCCTACAAAATAAAAAATATTGTTAATGATTTTGGATGCAAAAAGAGTTATGTTCAACATCTGACTTTTTAATGGGGGATATTTTGTCATTTCATCATCCCATTAAACTTAAAACATTTTATTTAACAATGGTTTAAACTTCTCCCTCAGTATTTGATCAAATAATTGCCAGGGACTTTTTTCCTTTATAAAAGACTTTTATAAACAAATAGACATATACTTGAATGTTTGAGTTGTTTTCCTAAACAGGCCTTAAAAGATGGGAAATTTTCAAATAGGGTCCCCTTTTTGATAAATTACATAAATGGGTTTAACTGGCCTTGAGATGGCCAGTTTCAACCTTCAATTTTTATTTTTGTGAAACCGGCCTTGTCAAGGCCGGTTTCACAATTGTGGGGGTTGCCACCATGGCAGCCCCCCCATCCCCCATCCCTCTGATCCCCGATCCCCATTCCCATTCCCATCCCTATATATATATATAATTTAAAAGTTTATTTAATATTTTAAAACTAAAAATGTATTATAAATTATAATTATTTTGTAACATATAATTAATTTTAAAAAAATAATAATAAAAATGACCATACTGAAATTAAATGCATTAACCAATACAATTAATCATTTAAAAAATTAGATAAACGCGTTTGTGATTTTAGTTCTTTACAGTTTACTTATTTATTTTTAAAAACAAATTCTGAAAATGGTATACATAAACTTCTACACCAAAAAATTATAAAACGTAGAAAGGAATAGCATTTCTCATAAAAACGCAATTCCTTTGAACGTTTCTTAAAAAAAAAAACACTTATAACGCAGAAAATAAACCGTTTATACGATTTTTTTCAAACGTTTTTTTAGAAAAACGCAAAATAGTATACATAAACTTAACTATTAAGGATATAATTTTTTTTTTAACTTATTTTAAAAATTGTATAAAAAAAAAAAAAAAAAAAAAAAAAAAATTAAAAAACAATTACATGCACGCAATTGCATGCATGTGGAATCCGGCCCTGGCAGGGCTGGAATTGGCCGGAATCAAATGATTCCGGCCATGGCAAGGCTGGAATCGGCCGAAATCAATTGATTCCAGCCCCACTGTTTTTTCTTTTTCTTTAATTGTTTTTTTAATTTTTACAATTTAATTTATATATAATTTTTTTTACAGTTTAATCAATTGATTCTGGCCAACTTTTACGATTTTTACAGTTTAATTTATATATATATATATATATATATATATATATATATATATATATATATATTCAACACTGATAATTTAAGTGTTAAGAATTTTTAGCATGTAGAATTTAAGGGTTATCAAACATGCACTAAGTGACACAGGTTTAATTTCGACTTGAAATTTTTTGCGCTTGTGATGGCTTAATTGTACACCAATCAGTCAGCGGCATTAATGTTCTTAGAAAAATTGTAAAAAAAATAATTTTAGTTGATTCCGGTCGATTCCGGCCCTGCCAGGGCCGGATTCCACATGCATGCAATTGCATGCATTTAATTGTTTTTTAAAATTTTCTTTAATTGTTTATTTATTTATTTTTTTTACAATTTTTCTAAGAACAGTAATGCCGTTGACTGATTGGTGTGCACTCAAGCTATCACAGGTGCAAAAAATTTTAAGTCGAAATTAAACCTGTGCCACTTAGTGCATGTTTGATAACACTTAAATTCTACATGCTAAAAATTATAAACGCTGAAATTATAAGTGTTGAATATATATTAAGTATTCAATTTTTTTAATATTGTCAACTTCAAAAAAATTATCTTTGTACAATTTTTGTTTCTAAAATAATGTCAAAAAAACTGTATCGTCATCGAAACAACTCATTTTAAAATATATATATGATAATATTTTAAAAATTATCTTTATATATATAACAATCCCCAAATTATATTTTATATATAATTTTTATATACACAAATAATATTTAAATATATCTATTTATAAATCACAACATATTTACATTTTCAGACATTTTTAGCCGTTGGATCGAATATTATACGGCTGAGATTACACTTGGAGACATTTTATATTTGAGACATTTTGGACCCTTAGATCGATATCCAACGGACAAAATTAAATGATACCAGGAGACATTTTTGGCCATCCGATTATATTAGATCAAGGGTTGAGATTTTTTGATCATTTTTTACCGTGGGATCGTTTCGATCTAACGGTTGTGGTTGACTATTTTTTTTAAAATATCTCAAGTCACTACACTATAGCTTCTCTATCTACAAATAAACCCCCAAATCTCTCACAATCCCGCCATAATCGCAATCGCCTAATTTGCTCTCTCAATCTTATAGCCTCTCCATTCCCAAAATTTGATCTCCACCTTTCCTCTTGAGATCCATTCCCAATCCATTGTCGTCGTCGTTCTCACCATCTCCAGCGCATCCACTACTGCCGTCACCGTCGTCGCCTCGCCATCTCCATTGCATCCGTCGCTGTCATCGTCTCCTCGAACGAACGCTGCCTTTAGGTATGATATTCTCCGATTTTCTTCGATTAATTTCAAATCCATAATCAAGAATTGACCTACGATTTTCTTCTTTCATTTTTTCTTTCATTTTATTTCCACCGCATCCGCTACTGCCGTCGCCGTCGTCGTCGCCTCGACATCTCCATCGCATTCGTAGTTTCCATTGCCTTCATCGTCTCCTAGAACAAACGCTGCCTTCAGGTAGTATTTTCTCCGATTTTCTTCGATTCATCTCAGATCCAGAATCAAGAATTGACCTTCGATTTTCTTCTTTTATTTCGTGGCAGAGGAATCGATCCAGATCCAGATCAATCAGGTAATTGACAATGCACTTTTCTCAAATATTAGCTCCGTTTACTTCTGATTACCTCCGATTTTCTCAGTTCGCCATCCCTTTCCATTGCCATCAGATATCAATCGCCATCACGATTCGCTTCGCTCCTCTTCGTACTACCAGCCTGAAGTCCAATTTTGTAGCCGAAACGTTTCAAGTTCTACAATTTGCCGTTTGCCCTTTCTCAATTAGGGCTTCCAACGTCGTTGCCCACCTGTGAAACTGAGTACCCCTGTTCTCCTTATCTATCTACTCACTTGCACAATTGCAATTCAATTTCTATTGTAAAGTCAGATTATCGGCCTTGATTCAATGAACAATTATGCATTTTACGATAATACTGATGGATTCCAGAATGCAACAGATTAATTGTCTTTCAATTGCCTAAATGTCATGTATTAGATACTGTAGTGAGAAAGTTATTATTATTATTATTATTATTATTATTATTATTATTATTATTATTATTATTATTATTATTATTATTATTATTATTATTATTATTATTTTTCTTCATGTTTTTTCTTACAATTTTTGCTGTTTCTTTTATGACTTCAAATTGTTATACTGTAGTGAAACGTAATAGTTTTCTTTGATGAAGTCTTATTTTCCATTGATGCCCGAGTCCGGCAGAAGTACTATTTACTTTTGATATCTGCATTCGAATATCGCATGAGAAATCTCTATAACTATTGGAGCTGATATCTGCATTATTCTATTATTCTATAGCTCATCCTTCTTCTTCATCATCATTAGATATGCCCACAATATCATCAACATGCAATACATACCATATAGAACCATAACTACTCGGTACACGTGAAAATTTGGAGACTTAAAATCAGAATTCGAACTGAACCAAGGTAAGAATTGAGAAATGTGTTCATTTTCAACACCAAAGTCTTCAATAGAGAACATTATCAAACACTACCTTAGAGCCGAATCAACAAACTGTATGAATAAGGTATTGCTTAATCCATCATTCATCATGCATATACTCATAAATACAACATAAAATTATAGGCAAACGCAACAAACCTTTATATCCATTGGATTGCAGCCACTTCTACATCTTCCCCACTGCAATCCCGTCTTTATACAATTCTTCACACAATTGCGAGTTTCCGCATCCAAGCTCCAATACCTGTATCGTATCACACCACATAAATCACTTTAATCTGAAAAATAGGGATTCTGGACTGAAAATTAGCAAATATAGAGAGCGAGAAAAGAAGAAGTATAGAGTATTCGGTTTGATGTGTTGAAAAATGAGATCACGGAAGTGAGAGTAGTCCTTGAACCAATATTACTTTTGATATATGCATTCTTCTATTATTGGATGATTAATTACACCAATCTTTACAGTATATATACAAGAGGAATGAGAGCTGAATTAACAAACTTTTCTAATAGCTCTAACAGAATATAACAAGCAACTATAACAGACTATAACAACTAATATTCTCTAACATTGCCCCTCAAACTTAGATTGGGATTCTTTGTAACTCTAAGTTTTTCACGAAGAAGAAGAAAGCGAGAGATACCTAATGCCTTAATAAAAATGTCAGCAATTTGAGCACAAGAGGGGACATGTTTGACAATGATGACAATGATCTGTTTTTGCATAACTTACTCACGCACGAAGTATAGGTCCAATTTCTATTTCTGTCATGCTGCCATTTGAGTCTGCATCAGTTTTGTTTTTTGTAAATTACGCAAATCTTTATTCACTAATTTGATCAAATATTATTATTTTGGTTTTATTTTTGCAGGTTATTAACTACTGCTAATTGATAAAATAACTCTTTACGGAAATGTAAATTTCATTATATCTCAAGTTTTTAATTTTTTCTTTAACAATGAATCTTGATAATCATTTTTCATGCAGGAAACTACTGAATTGAATGAAACGGTTTAGTTAAATCATTCTTTATTGAAAATACTCCATTTAACCATTTAATTTATTATTTTATATTTATATACATGAATTTTGACAGGTTGAATTTCTTCAACAAAGAAATGTCCAAGTTGAAATTCACACCGAACAAGAATACAACGCAATGTGTATTTCAAGAGGAAGGATGCTATAATTTTGTTGAGTAATTTTTTTTATTACTATTTCAAATCTTTCTATTGATGTGGTATATTTGTACCATTAATGATTGTTTATTCTTATTTGATTTTGCGCAAATCACCTTTAAGCCCTATTACTATTACTTTACTACCACCTAACCCCAATCTAATTTTAATATGTTTTAAGTGCAAGCTCAACATAACATCTTCTTTTTCAATTTTATAAAATTGAATGAGTTGTTAAGCATGTGGTTAGTTCATATTAAGATAAAGTAGAAGTGTTGACTATAAGTTGTGTGATATAAGTTGGTAATGTAGTTCTACTTCTTTAATAGGTTATAAATTTTGATTGGCTTGGATCTTCTTTTAACTGTTTGTGGTAATGCATTTCATTTTTATAAAGATAAACATTTGGCCATGCAAAATAAAGAAGCAAACTACAAAGGAAAAGAAAAGGGAAAAGAGAATGTCCCTGCTAATGTGGTATGTATGCGTTATTTATTAAAATTTCTTTATGAATGGTCATAGTATTATTTCATAATTCTATTAAATAGACGATTGACTATTTTTTAATGATCGAACATGATTCATTCTATTTCCACACACCATGTTTATCTCATTATTATACTTTGCAATTATTTTATCCGTTATCTACAACCAAAAAAAAATCTCATATTTAATCCTAATTAAAATTAATTTTAATAAAATCCTAATTTTATAAAGTTAATTATTGGTACAAAAAAAATATTCATAATTCATTCTTATTTTATTTTGGGCAAATCACCTGTAACCTCTATTACTTTTATCTCACTACCACTTAACTCCAATCTAATTTCACAGCCTCATATTGAGGTGAGAAGTTTATATGTTTAAGTGCAAGCTCAATATAACATCTCCTTTTTCAATTTTATAAAATTGAATAAGTTGTTAAGCATGTGAAATCTAGGGGATGTGGTTAGTTCATATTAAGATAAAGTAGAAGGGTTTAAAGGAATTTTACTTAAACTTTGTGTGATATAAGTTGGTAATGTAGTTCTACTTCTTTAATAGGTTATAAATTTTGATTGGTTTCAATCTTCTTTTAACTATTTGTGGTTATATATTTCATTCTTATAAGGATAAACATTTGGCCATTCAAAATAAAGAAACAAACTACAAAGGAAAATGAAAGAGAAAAGAGAATGTCCCTTCTAATGTGGTATGTATGCGTTATTTATTAAAATTTCTTTATGAATGGTTATAGTATTATTTCGTAATTTTATTAGATAGATGATTGACTATTTTTTAATGTTCGAATATGGTTCATTTTATTTCCACACACCATGTTTATGTTATTATTATACTTTGCAATTTTTTTATTTGTTATCTACAACAAAAGACTTGAATTACACCCAAAAAAAAAAAATATCTTATATTTAATCCTAATTAAAATTAATTTTAATAAAATCATAATTTTATTAAGTTGATTATTAGTACAAAAAAAATATTCATAATTAATTATATAGAGAGAATCTAGACCCCCGTTCACTTTTACCTTACTATTATTTAATCCCAATCTAATTTTAAAACATACATTTTACACCCAAGGTGATAAATGTATATGTTTAAGCACAAACTCAAATGAATATGTTTAAACGCAAACTCAACATAACATCTTTTCAATCAATTTTTTAAAATTGAATGAGTTGTTAAACACGTGAATTCTAGGAGATGTGGTTAGTTGATATTAAGATAAAGTAGAAGGTGTTACAAGGGCATTTGCCCTTCAAATTTGTGTAATATAAATTGGGAATGTAGTTTTACCTCTTTAACAAGTTATACATTTTGATTACTTTAGAACTTCTTTTAACTATTTGTGGTTATGCATTTCATTATTTTAAGGATAAACATTTGACCATGCAAAATAATGAAGCAAACTACAAAGGAAAAGAAAAAGAAAAAGAGAATGTCCCTTCTAATGTGGTATGTATGCTTTATTTACTAAACTTTCTTTATGAATGATAATAATTTTATTTCGTAATTATATTAGATAGATGATTGACTGTTTTTTTATTATTGAAATGGTTAATTTTATTTCCATATACACTGGTTATGTAATTATATAATTTTTGCAATTTTTTTTATCTGTTTTCTAAATAGATAAATACTTAAACTATACTGGAAAAAAAAAACAAAACTTATATTTAATCCTAATTAAATGAAGGGATTTCATAATTAATTACATACAGTGAATCTTGATAGCAAAATTATACTTTTCGCTCCTATCTCATTCTATATCCCTAACAATCGTGGCCAATTTTTCTCAAATCTCTCCGAATCTCACATATCTATCTACCTACGCACCATAATCATTGTGCGTACAACTCGAAGCCGTTTTATGATCAATCGATTATTGCCTCGATCTGGTACCTTTGATCTTGATCTCAGATCCAGATCCATATCCAGTTTACGATTGATCTTGATTTCTAATCTTAGATCCGTTGATCTATGTGTGTTGATCATTGTTCGCGATCCGTCGTCGCTGTCACTATCACCATCAAGAAAATGAATCAAATCATCACTTAGATTCCCAAAATAAAATGTGTTAAAATGCTACAAACAGTCACTAATCTCTAACTATAGTTTGCTATAGTTATTTGGGTTTGATAATTGTGTTACAATTATATATAGAAGATATCAAAAGCTACTATTGCACAACGAGCTAGAAGGGAACGTGAGAGATTAAATCGTCTAACGATATGTCCTGCAAATGGTCAATCATCTATGACTACAAATCCACAAGCACCCATGGTTGTGGACATCTTCCATAATCAAACTACTACACCAATGGTGGATACCGAAATGAGAGATGCTACTGATATAAATTTACCTTCTAAGGCCAATATTAATGAAGAATCTATAGTGCAAGATGAACAGGTGTGATTTTCTCGTTGTGTTTTAAGAAAATGAATCAAAACATTACTTAAATTCCAAAAAGAAAATGTGTAACTACTAAAAATAATCACTAATCTCTAACTATAGTTTGTTAGAGTTATTTTAGTTTAATTGATAATTGTATTACAATTATGTATAGAAGATATCAAAAGCTGCTATTGCACAACGAGCAAGAAGAGAACGTGAGAGATCAAATCGTCAGATCACGTGTCCTGCTAATGGTCCATTTATGACTGCAAATCTACTAGCACCCGCGGTTGTGGACGTCGTTAACAATCAAACTATTCCGGCTATAGATGGTCCACGAAATATTGATGAAGCTTTCTATGCTGAATCAAACTTAAATTCTACTCGCAATCTCTGTGAAGAATCCAGAGTAGAAGTTGAACCACCTATTTTATTTGAACGTATATGGTAAAAAAAACATCCCTTAATCATTTAGGTTGTTATGATCAAATGAATTAATCTAATTTTTCCTTAATGTAGGCCAACGTCTGCAGATGAATATCTTGATGTAAGTCAAAACAATGATGACTTAGAAAATTTACCAATCAATCATTTGAATGGTATAATTTTTAATCGTCATAGTCTCGGCCAAATGGATGTTGTTTGTACTTATTGTTCAACTTTGCATTGGATGGATGAAAGATAGTCAAAATCAACCACAACGCGTCCTTTATTTGGAACATGTTGTTTACAAGGTAAAGTTAAATTACCTTTGCTAACAATACCACCTCCACACATTAAAGCGTTATTTGATGGTGGAGATGCTAAGTCAAAATCATTTTGTCGTTACATTCGAGAGTACAACGCAACAAATGCTTTTACAAGTCTCGGTGCTAAATTAGATCAAATGGTATTTAGCGGAAGAGGTCCAACATCATTTACTATACATGGTGAATTGCACCATCAAACGGGATCATTGATTCCTGAACACAGACAAAATTCAATTTACTCTCAATTGTATATTTATGATCCTGCATATGCTCATAGCGTTAGATGTCGGAGAAATCCTCATTTGAGAAGTGATGTTTTGCAAATTATTCACGATAGTTTGTTGCAACACAACGCCTTCACGGATAAGTTTCGTCAGGCTCACGCAATTCTAAATCAGATGGATTTGAATATGCAAACTTTACCTGCTATTCTCCAGTACAATGCATCTACAGATCGTCGAAGGTATAATTTGCCTGCAACAGATGAGATAGCTGTAATATTACCGGGGGGATGGAACTTAGTTTTGTGGTATGAGAGATATTGTTCTACATTTAAGGGGCGGTAATGAATTAATGTGAATTAATGAATGTCATCCGGCCTATTTACTGTTGCACTATGTTTTGTTGTTTCCTTTTGGTGAGCTTGGATGGGAACCCGGATTTAGACAATGGGATGCGTTAAATGGACAACATACAGATGACCGATTAACTCAGATGCAATTTTATAGTTATCGATTATTTGAAAGACCGACCGAGTATTCAACGATTCTAAGGGGTGAAAAGTTATTCCAAGAATTTTTGGTAAATGCTTGGGTTGCAACAGAGCAAAATCGGTTGAATTACTTTTGACTTAATCAATCAAATCTACGTGGTGAACTATATCAAAATATTACCGATTTACCATTTGATGGGTTGAGACCTGATCAAATAGGTAAGCGAATAGTTTTTCTATCTTCATTTATTGGTGGTCCAAGGCATATGTTTGAAATATTTCAAGATTCAATGGCTATAACGCGGCACAACCATTATCCAAACATTTTTCTAACTATGATTGCAAATCCTGATTGGAATGAAGTAACTTTAACCTTATTACCGCATCAAACGCCAAGTGACCGCCCAGATTTGATTGCCCGTGTTTTTCAACAAAAGAGGATTGCTTTGATGAAAGAGGTTGAAAACACTCAAGTTTTAGGGAAAAAGGTTGCCCATGTTTTCATAATTGAATACCAAAAATGAGGTTTTCCATATATGCACTTGCTTATTTTTCTTGATGGTCCACACAAAATTCGAACATGTGCTCAAGTGGATCGAATAGTTTGTGCAGAATTTCCTAACTCAGAAGAAGAACCAGAACTTTTTGAAACTGTCAAGAAATGTATGGTGCATGGGCCATGCGGTGCTCGAAATCCATAAGCTCTTTGCATGGAAAATGGTAGATGCACAAAAAGGTATCCACGGGTTTGGGCAGATGAAACAACCATGGATCAAGATGGTTATCCAATTTACTGTCGTCGTAATGATGGTAAAGTTTATACTGTTAGGGGACAAGAAGTTGATAATAGGGATGTTGTTCCTTACAATCCATACTTTTCAAAAATGTTTGATTGTTAAATTAATGTTGAGGTTTGCAAGGGAATTAGATGCGTGAAATATATTCACAAGTATATCTACAAAGGTGGCAATCGAGGTACATTGACTTTGGGAGAAATAGATGAAATCAAACAATATCTTGATGCAAGATACATTAGACCATCAGAAGCGGCTTGGCGACTTTTTAGTTTCCCTTTACATGAAGAGATTCCAACTGTTGTTCGATTAGAACTTTATCTACCTGGAATGCATCATGTTCTTTTTAATCCTAATGAAACTATGGAAGTTATTGTTTCTAAGGCTCAATTACAAGTATCAACTCTAATGGGTTATTTTGCCTATTGTGCAGCACATGAAGATGCGCGTGCGTATACTTATTAGGAGTTTCCCCAACACTTTGTTTGGAATAAAAATGAAAAAGTATGGAAACCAAGACAGAGGAGATTTTCTATTGGTAGAATGTACTTTGTACCTCCTAATTCGGGTAAACGATTTTATTTGCGTTTGCTATTAACAATTGTCAAAGGGCCAAAATCGTTTAAGTGTTTATGTACAGTGAACAACTTTAAACATACGACATTTAAGGCTGCATGTGTGGCAATGGGACTCTTAGAAGATGATGGTGAATGGATACGATGTCTTTAATAAGCGTCCATAATGAGAATTGGTCATTAGTTAAGGAGATTATTTTGTGTACTTCTTACTCAATGTTCTCTGGTAAATCCACATGAATTATGGGATCGATTTTCAATATATATTTGTGATGATATTCCACATAAACTTCGCACATCATTTGCAATTTCTGATCCAACTAAAGAGCAAATTAAATATTATGATTTGTATCTTTTGAATCAACTATTGCAAGAATCAAGCAAAAAAGTTTAATCGATTTTCCATCAGTGCCACTACCGGTAGAAAATTGGAATATGGTTGCTGGAAATAGGCTAATATTGGAACATAGACAATTACAACATAATGCGCAACAATTGAATGTTGACACCAACATTGAATGCCTTAATGTTGAACAACGAGTTGCTTATGAAACTTTAACTTCCTCTGTATTTGCTAATCGAGGAACTATGTTCTTCCTTAATGGTGGTGTGGGTACTGGCAAAACGTTTCTCTATAATATAGTTGCAACAAAAAGTTGTAGTCTTGGTCATATTGTTGTTGTAGTCGCATCGTTTGGTATAGCATCGCTATTGTTAGAAGGAGGTTGAACAACACATTCTACATTCCGTATTCCGTTGGATATCCTTGATAATTCAGTGTGTGGATTTAGTAAACAGTCATTGTATTCTGAGTTGTTCAGGGAAACCAAAGTTATCATTTGGGATGAAGTTCCTATGCAGCATAGGTACTGCGTTGAAGCTGTCAATCACACGTTACAAGATATTCGCGATAACAAAAAACTATTTGGGGGTATAACCGTACTTCTTGGGGGAGATTTCAGGCAGATCTTGCCTGTTATACCCAAAGGAGTCCGCCAACAAATTATTGCTACGACACTGAGACGTTCCAACCTTTGGAAATATGTTATTGTCTTGACTTTAGAATTAAACATGCGCTTAAGCAGCACAAATAATAAAAATACTGAGTTTTCAGAATTTCTGCTACAGGTAAATTTTAAATATTATTTTTGTGAATACATATTTACTTATAGATAGTAACTAAATTGGGCGTTATTGTTTTAATGTTTCAGATTGGAAACAATCCACAAGAAACCATACAATTGCCATCAACTATACAAAGTTGCCGTAATATGGATGAATTAATATCAACTGTTTATCTAGATCTTAATACATCGGGTATTGTTACTCCTAAGTTTCTAACAGAACGTACAATTCTTTATGCGTGAAACAATGATATAAGTGTTGTAAATTCAACTGTATTAAAAAGATTTCCTAGAGATACAATTACGTATTTGGCTGCGGATAAAATGTCTGAAGATGATGGATCTAATCCTCAAATTACAAACCGGTATCCTAATGAATATTTGAATTCATTAGACCCTCCAGGGTTGCCCCCGTTCAAGTTAGATTTGAAAGTAGGTTCTCCAATTATGTTGCTGCGAAATATCGCACCGAATGAGGGGCTTTGTAATGACACAAGATTAATGGTTGTAAGATGTGCCTTGCGTGTAATAGCGACTCAAATTTTAACTGGTGAAAAAGCTGGAAATATGGCATTCATTCCCAGAATTTCTTTGACACCGTCAAGTACTGAATTTCTATTTCAAATGACAAAATGTCAATTTATAATTTCGTTTGGCGTATGCCATGACGATAAATAAATCCTAAGGACAGTCAGTCAAATTTGTCGGAGTCGACTTGACCACACCGATTTTTAGTCATGGCCAACTTTATGTCGCTTTATCAAGATGTACATCTTTCGATCGATTAAGTGTCCTATTTCCTGATCAGGGATCTTTATCAACTACGAATATTGTATATCCTGAAATTCTATTATAGTTTGTCTTAAAAAAAAGGTACCACAATTAAGTATATAATTATCTTAATTTTTGTTTAAATTAGCAAAACAATGATTCGAATTTGATTTTACAGGATTGGGAGGAAATGGCTCGAGAGTTTGGACGAGTAAATAAGAGGAATTTATTAAAATGAGGATTTAAACAGGAGGTATTCAATTATATTTATTATTTCAAACTAAAATAATTTAATTTATTGCCTTGATTTTTTTTTTTTATTTTAACTAATTTGTATATTTGTAAATTGTAGATTATTCTGGTGGTTCCTAATTGGCCAAGCTACATTCGCATCTGTCTCTAAACATTCCAAAATGTGATGGAGAGAATTTATAGTTACGTGCTTTGATAAAATTGAAATTGATGTTTTTTAAAATTATTATCGAAGTCTTTTAGAAATGGTGGATTATAGATAGATATAATAATTTGTTATTATTTTGTTATTTAGGTGGCCACGATACTTTCATGCCAGACTATTAAAAAATTAGTTGTACTCAGAACAATTCAGGTAAGTTCCTGGACTTCAATTCAGGTAAGTTCAACCGATTTTGCTTTTCTTTTTTCAAACGTCAATTCTTTGGTTAATGGAATATTGTTACAAACATTACGTAAGTTATTTGTCATGTCTGTTATTGTTGTTTTCATGCTTCAATGTGCCAATTACTTTTTTTTTTTTTTTTTTAATTTTAAACATCACTTCTTTGCTTAAAAGAATATTATTACAAGCATTACTTTGTTGGTTATTTGTCATGCATGTTATTGTTGTTCCATTTGATAAACAAAGTTGACTATATCAAATTCTCTTTAAATTTTATAATTTGTCTTTACAGTTTTAAGGTAGATTTCAAAACAATCATTTATTATTTTTGGAATTGGTTGTCTTAATTTCAAAAAGTATGTTAAATCCTAGGTAATGTTGAATAAATAAAGTTTATTTCGTAAAAGTAATTATGTATTATTTGAAATGGTTGAGTTTATTTCACAAAGAGTGGAGAAATTGCAAGTTATAATCTTTTTTCTTTGTGCAGATTTTAAATTATATTTTATATTGGTGCTTGATTGTGTTATTATAGTTAAATTGTGATAACTTTGTTATTTATTATATGGAATTTTATTCAATATTGTTAGTATTGGCTTACTAATGCAAAAGTTATTTAAAGTAATAGTTACTTTAATATTTAATAACCCTTTCCGTAGATATGTGAGCTATTATTTGGATTTTAAAATTAAATGAAAATTTCTTTTATGATAGTATTCTACCACTATTTAGTTATAACTAAATAGTGACCGAAAAACAAAAAGAAGAAATTTTTCCTATTTGAGTTGCATTAACTATTGAATGAGAAAGTTTTTTGCAATTTTTCTAATTTACTTTTTTAATTGATTTCAGTATTCACTGATTTTTGTTCATGCAATAGGTACGTCTTCTACATGATTACCTCTCCATTTGGTTTCAATTTCAATTTGTTCAAGTTATCTCTGATTTTAATAACAGGTAAGATGATAATGCACGCCCTTTCTTTTGTTTCCAATCACATTTGCTTGATGTTAACAATGATTTCCTTACCTATTAACTCGAATGTGAAATTTAATGCTCCTTTTGATATTTGAAGGGTAATTTTCCCTATTTGAGTTGCATTAACAATTTCGGTCAATAAATGAGACAAATTATAGTTAAATATGTAACTCTTTCAAATTTTTGGTTAAAATAGCAATATCACGGATATTATCACAATTTTAAAGTAGTTCAATAAAAATACGTGATTTATCAATCAATTTCATTACAAATATCAAAATTTTGTAATCATTTCTTATAGTAAACTTATGATTTAGTTTTTACCACTTAAAAATGTTGTGTTGAAAATTTAACGAAACATATTAGTTTTCGCACACAACTATACTCTCATTAAAGATAAAATAATGCCTTCAAATAATAGATAATTTATTTCACTTTTGAGGTCCAATTAACATTAACGATTTTTTTTCATATTTTATTTGATTTTTATAGTATTATATTGAATTCTATGATTGCTTAAATATAGTAAATTAGATTACTCTAAATAATTGGGGGTACCATCATGAGGTAATTGCGTTATTTTTATTGTTTAATTTAATTCAACTTATTGTTGTCAATATATTATTAATTTAGTCTCTTATTTATTTGTGTTTTTTATTTGTCGAGATATATACATGTGTCACTTCAATCATTTCAAATTTTGAGTAACAGAATTTATGGTTTAAAAGTATATTTAAGGTAATTTTCAATAGTCCTTAATCGTGGATTTATTTTTTTATTTATTTGTCTTCAATATTATACTAATTTATTTATTTGTCCAGTTGACAATTATTGTGTTTCTTTTTGATTGGCCGAGATACATATGTTTGTCACTTCAAATATTTCAAAAATATTTGAAAAGAATCTATGGTTTCCCCATAAAATACGCAAAAAGAGAGGCAAAAACAATTTGGAAAGTATGGTAATGTCGGAAGCCAAAGTATGGTCTTAGGAATGAACTGGCTGATTTGGACTCTCCAAATATCAATATTTTTGGATCCAAGTCTTTATACTGTAAAGACAGTAAGCCGTATATGGCCCATGATGTAGGGTAAATCTAATACCACCGAATCCACAACTTTGGGATTTTTTTTCATATGGTTATAAAAATCAAGTTAGATTGTATTTATCTATTTTTTTTCACCTGTTTTTGCTTGTTATGATCGATAGCAAATATTATTATTTGAAGACCAGATGAAAAGTTTACTGATCTTGACATATGGAAGCCTGAGAAAAGACTCAGTATAGTGTACATTGCCAATGACAATATTGAAGCCACTTGGATATTAGCACTCAAGAAAACTATTAGCATCTCAAGGTAAACATATTTATAGAACGTTCAGAATATCACGTAAAAATACCAAAAAAACTTATAAACTGACCAGCAGTATCCTATTAATGGGTATGTAATAGCCACATATAAAATATATTGCAACAGTATATAGGTTTTCTCGATTGTAACTTGCATAGTTAAGAAAAGGATTATTGTTTATGACATGATTGTGTTAGTTATTGTTATGTTTCATTGTCATTGGCCATGTTTGTTAATATGTTCAAAATTTGGAATGTACTATAAATAAAGAGGATTATGTCCAAATTTTTCATAACATATTTTTTTTTAGTTTTTGTTCTGGTACCTGTTGAACAGTTACTTCTTGCCTGCTTCCTATGTTTTTAGAAATATTATCATTTTTTCACTTATGCATTTAAATGAGATCTAATTATTTGTTATTTTTTTTTCTATGCAGTGATAATTTTTTTACAAGATTATTAAAACTGGAGTTATATTTGTAATATTTAGTATAAATTCCAATTGTTTAGTATGCTCTAATGTCGTCTTTAATTTTTGGTTTGAAAGTCCATGTTTAAGGTAATTTTCCCTAACCATGATTTGACTTATTTATTTGTTTGTCTTAAATATGATTATAATTTATTTGTCCAGTTGATAATTATTACGTTTGATTTTCACTAGACGATATACAAATATGTGCCACTTCAAATATTGAAGACAAATTGAGAAATCTATGGCTTGACAAAGAATAATTAAGGTAGGTTTTAGTAACCCTGGGTGGTGGGTTCCAGTGTCTTAGGTGGTGGACTTATATTACTAAATTTATAATGTATATACATAGTTATTATTCGTCGTATTGTTAAAGTTTATATTGTAGATTACGGTCTTATTGTTGTATGATATGATTGTGTTCGTTGTTTTCGTACTTGATTAATATTGGTTGTGTTTGTCAGTATTGTGTTATAAAACATGAGTTGATAATTTCGAATGTCATATAAATAGAGGGAGTTATGTCCAATTTTTTTTTTTACATTAATTATTGATTGTCTTCATTTGAAAATAACTTTCGAATATTGGAGTGTGTCGTATAAACAAAGTAAATTATGTCAATATTTTTAATTTTTTAATAGTGCGTATTCGATAGAGAGCATGGCTGATTCATTGCCCAAACTAGGAGTGTTTATACGATATGGAGCATGGCTGATTCATTATCCAAATTAAGCAATATGAATGATATACAAGTGCATCAAATGTTAACAGTAATGTTAACATTGATAGTAATACTAAAAATTCAAATCTTGGAGGTTCATCTATGTGGAATATGACTAGAATTGGAAGTGGGATGAGTTCGAATAAAGATCCATCTGGTTCGTTGTTCGATTTTGGATCAAAACGTGGTGTGTGTCACTTTAGGAACTATAACCTGTTTGAGAGACGGATAATTTGAGAATTTTTAAAATGCTACAAAATCAAGTTGATCATCTATTAAAAAGGTGAACATCAAAAGTAGAAAGTATTTTTTCTTTGTATAATTTTTTAAACTCAACATGGTATTAGTCCTAAGGGTTGTTTGGTTTGCAATTTCATTTCCAAAGTACTTGGAGTATATATTAATAGGGTAATTTAATTAATTTTAAATAAAAAAAAAATAAAGTAAGAGATAAAAAATTACAAATTATGGTATTATTTTTAATAGACAAATATCTAGGTTATTAGATAGTGATATTTAAATGTTTATTATTATTGATTTTTAATAAAATATGTGTCGAATGTTGTATAAATAGGGGAGTTTATATTGGTTTCTTTTAAGTTCATTTTTTTTTTCACATGTGTCTTCAGGCACGGGTTATGCCCTAGTATATATATAAATTAAACCATAAAAATCGTAAAAGTTTGCCGGAATCAATTGATTAAACTGTAAAAAATTTATATATAAATTAAATTGTAAAAATTAAAAAAACAATTAAAGAAAAAGAAAAAATAGTGGGGCCGGAATCAATTGATTCCGGCCAATTTCGGCCCTAGTAGGGCCGGATTCCACATCCATGCAATTGTAATTGCATGCATGTAATTGTTTTTTTTTTTTTTTTAATTGTTTTTTTTTTTTTTTTTACAATTTTTAGAATAAGTTAAAAAAAAATTATATTCTTAATAGATAAGTTTATGTATACTATTTTGCGTTTCTTTAAAAAACGTTTGAAAAAAAGCGTATAAACGGTTTATTTTTTGCGTTGTAAGTGTTTTTTTTTTAAAGAAACGCACAAAGGAATTGCGTTTTTATGAGAAATGTTATTCCTTTCTACATTTTATAATTTTTTGGTGTAGAAGTTTATGTATACCATTTTCAAAATTTATTTTTAAAAATAAATAAGTAAACTATAAAGAGCTAAAATCACAAACACATTTATCTAATTTTTTAAATGATTAATTGTATTGGTTAACGCATTTAATTTCAGTATGATCATTTTTATTATTACTTTTTTAAAATTAATTATATGTTACAAAATAATTATAATTTATAATACATTTTTAGTTTTGAAATATTAAATAAACTTTTAAATTATATATATATATAGGAATAGGGATGGGGGATGGGTATAGAGGATGGGGGGATGGGGGATGGGAGAGATGGGGGGCTGCAGGGCTGCCATGGTGGCAGCCCCAAAATTGTGAAACCGGCCTTGACAATGCCAGTTTCACAAAAATAAAAAATTGAAGGTTGAAACCGGCCGTCTCAAGGCCGACCCATTTATGTAATTTATCAAAAAAGGGACCCCATTTGAAAATTTCCTATCTTTTAAGGCACCTTTAGGTAAACAACTCTGAATGTTTATTCAAATTCTGGACTTTTGCTCATTTAGACAATAATAGTTTATCTCTGAATGTTTCTTTGATTTAGTTTTATTTATTTAACTTACCAATATATCAAAAAATGATAAAATTAAATACTCCATCTAAATTTTATATGAAATCGGCAAAACTATCATTTATTCTAATTTTAATTTTATTTCTTTTTTGTTTTTAATAAAAATATAAAAAGAGAGAGAGATTTTTCCTTTGGGCTAGGAGGGGGGGGGGGGGGTGATGATGGGCTGGTGGATGGGGGATGATCAATGGTGGCCTGGTGGGATGCGAGATTAGATAGGAGAAAAAAGAAAAGAATAAATAAAAAAGACAAAAATAATAAAAAAGAAAGAGTTAAAATCAAATAAAAAGGACAATTGAGTAATTTTAAAAATAAATTTTATATTGTAAAGATAAAATTTAAATTTAAATATTGACATTAGTACATCAATTCCAATTTGAAAGGTCGAACCGATTAAGAAAGATAAGTGATATTTTTAGTATTTTATAAGGGATAATTTTATTTTATTTTAATCATAGTTATCATTTGGAATACAAAGATGGTGAATAATGTCAAAACTTTACAATATTTGATCAATCTTACCGGAAAAATTTCAATTTTCATTTAAAAAATACACAAACATCCCTATATAATATCCCATCAATTGAAATACACAAATATTTTTATGGTTATGCCTCTCAACATTATTCAATTTGACAAATATAATACTACTAGAAATAATTTGTACATGATATTCAAGGTTCAATTTTAAGTTTTAACTGAAAATTTACACACTGTAAATTTTTTATGTGGAGATTAAAAAATATAACCAAAAAAAAAAAAAAAAATTCCGATAAAACATGTTATGCGTACAACTATTTTGAGTCATTTCAGCGAATTCAAAATAGATAACCTAGTTTTAGCATACATGAATATTGATTAATGTTTATAAACTATACACCCGATTAGGGGTATTTTTGTATGCTTGGAGCGCGGATGGTCTGTTTTTGATTGTTTAATTTTTTGGTGAGACCTTTACTCCTCTTCTTGAATGTGGTTTTTCGGGAGGAATCATTGGCGATGAAGGCAAACGTCACCTTTTTTCTGGTCATGATCGTGGAGGATATAGAGGAGAAAAGGGAAAAAAAGAAGAAGGGTATTGCTATATATATATACTGTAATGGAGATTCCAAAATTAATGTTGTGAGATTTTTGTTAATCTGTCAGTCCTTGTAGGCTACAATGATAACTTCGGATTGTTTGGTAGGAAAATTTATCCCTTTATTACTTGTTTATATTATACTTATACAATACTGCAATCACTATAGAATATAACGACTTTACGTGCCACTAAAAATAAAATTAGGAAAATAAATGTTTATTTTTACATTTAGTGACAAATGACGATTTAGCCAACAAATATTTTATATTTACTGACTTGTATTTTTTTGTATAGCGACAATTTTAAATGCCAATAAAAATTAAAAATTAATGTTAAATGTTTATTCTTACATTCAGTGACAAATGACGACTTAACTGGTAAATGTAACAACTCTTACATTTTTTGTATAAAGGCAAATTTAAATGGCACCAAAATCAAGAAAAAAAAAATTACATTTAGTGATGATGACAATTTAGCAGATAAATGTTTATATTTTCTGTGTAGCGACAAAACTAAATGCCACTAAAATTTTTTTACATTCAGTGGCTAGTGACTGTTAGCCGGTAAATACTCTAATAGAATCTCAACGAAATAAAAATGAACTTTATTAATCACCAATAGAAATTCAAATGGGTCTACGGGGAAAAAGTCACAACGGAATGATCCAGATAGATCTGTTAATTCCAGGGAGAATAGCGGGACTAATTTGTCCAAGGCCCATGAAGTAAAGCAAAATAAAAGCCCATGTGAAAGTGCCTGGGGAATAAGGGAAGCAAAATAGCAGTAACCATAGAAATAAAGATGGCCCAAGGACAAATCTCAAGATAGAAATCGACGGTTCAGGGCACCAAAAGCTCTAGGGTTCTTCAATGTTTGACAAGGCTTATCCCACACCTTCTGAAATGCTGAGTCCTGCCATGCATAGGCCGGAGATGGAGTCAGCCTCTCGTAATTCTATTTTTCTCCAATCCTCAGGTCATTCATCTTCTACCTCCTTCGATGTTGCTTCATCTTCTCAGCCTTCTGCAGTTCCCCTCTTCTCACCTCCTTAATCCTCCTTCTTCAGTGAATAATATCCCTCCCCTCAAGCCACCAGATGATAACATCAGCCTTCATCACTCTTATGGAAGGTGTTCGAGTAAATCACCTCCAAAGAAATCCGTTCTTGATATTCCTAGAACAATTGGGAGAGGTGAAACAGTGCGCAGAGGTGTTCTGGCTAGTGGACTTAATGAGACTAGCAGTAAGGCTAATGGATCGGAGTGCAACGTCACCCCCGTTCATGGAGATATTTCTCGAAAGGGTGAAAGCATAGGACCACCTTGTAAGGAGGTGCAAAGCTCTCCTAGGTCTCAACGACTATGAGTACTAACCAAGTTTCCCATCCAAAACATCTATGGAGATTTTAGCCTGGAACTGCAGAGGTTTGGGTAATGGTACCTTTCGTCATGCTTTTCGTGATATTTTTACAGTTAAAAGACATGAGGTTGTGATCCTCTTGGAAACTAAAGTTGTCTTGGGCTCTATGGGTAATTTTAACTCTTTTGGTCTGACAGCGGTTACTCACATTGACCCTCATGGGTGTGCTGGAGGAATTTGGGGTTTATATTTTATGGTGTCCGGAGAAATTTCAATCAACCAGATTCATGCTACAATCAAGTTACCATAGACAGTAGACAGCATCCACTCCTCATAACCCACCATAGATATTTTTGCATGCATAACCTGATTTCTCTAGGCTGAAATGCACAATTTTTCTCAGCTTAATGATTCTCCCTGGCTGGCAACGGGTGAGAAAAATTGTGCTCCTCTAACTCTTTTGATATCATGCGTATTAATTCCTTTAATACTAATGTTGCTACTTGTGATCTGAATGATCTTAGAGCTAATGGCCCGTCCATGACATGGTCGGGTACTAACAAACATGGCCAGAGGGTTAACAAACATTTGGATAGGGCCTTGGCTAATGAGGCCTAGTGTTCTACCTTCCCTGATGCTCAAGTTGAGAACCTACCACGTACGTAGTCTAACCACTCTTGTCTTATAATTCATGTTCTAGGCAATAATGTCTGCCAAATGGTCTTCGGATTTAACAAACGGGACTAGAATTATTTTGGCCTCAAGATTTTGCTTGATAAAGTGTCAGTCTACTTCCACATCTTTGGTCTGATCATGCTGGACTGGATTATGCGAAATGTCAATTGCAGACTTGTTATCACAGAAGAGGTCCATCTCATAGCTAGGAGCAAAGCTAATCTCAGTTAATAGTCTTCGGAGCTTGAGAAGTTCACAAAGGTCGTTAGCCATCCCACGAAACTCGGTTTTAACACTTGATAATGCTACCACCTTTTGCTTCTTCCTTCTCCATGTAATCAGGTTCTCTCCAACAAACGTGAAATAGCCTGAGGTGGATTTTCTATCGGAGATATTTTTTGCCCTGTCAACATCTATGTAACCTTCCAGCCGTAGGTGATTGTTTCTTGTAAACATAAGTTATTTTTCGGGGAAAGACTTTAGGTATCAGAGAATCCGAATCACCGCTTTCATATGATCTTCACTTGGACAATGTATGAATTGGCTTACTACACTCACTGCATAGGCGATGTCAGACCGTGTATGAGAGAGATAAATAAGTTTTTCAACTAATCTCTGGTAACTTCCTTTGTCGGTTGGCACTTGATTTGGATATTTTTCAAGCTTGTGATTTTGGATTATTGGTGTATCTGCAGGCTTACAATCCAATAATCCAACTTCTGATAATAAATCTAGGATATATTTTCGTCGGGAAAGGAATATACGTTGCTTTTACCTAGCAACGTCAATTCCCAAAAAATATTTGAGTCCTCCTAGACTTTTCATGTGGCCAGTTGCTCTTGAAGTCTTGCTATTTCTTCTGAGTCATCTCCTGTAATGATCATATCATATACATAGACTATCAAAACTGTTATCTTACCCCGGTGATTCTTTAAGAATAGCGTGTGGTCTAAGTTACTTTGTTGAAAACCATATTTCCTCATTGCTAAGTTAAAGCGCCCAAACCATGTTCTAGGAAATTACTTTAAGCCGTACAAAGTTCGTTGTATCTTGTACACAATCTTCGCTTTAGAGTTTGCAATATATCTTGGAAGGACATCCATGTTGATTTTTTCTTCAAGATTTCCATGAAGAAATGTGTTTTTAACGTCAAACTGGTGCAACGGCCAATTAATATTCGCTGTAAGAGATAGTAGAACTCTAACAATATTCAACTTGGCCACAAGTGGGAATGTTTCTTGATAATCTATACCATAGGTTTGCGTATAGCCCCTTTGCCACCAGTCTTGCTTTGTACCTTTCAATTGATCCATCGACTTTGTGCTTGATGGAGAATACTCATTTACACCCTTCTGTTTTTTTATCTTCTGGTAAGGGAACAAGAGTTCACGTCTCATTTTTTAGTAATGCCTCCATTTCTTCCTTCATAGCTTGGATCCACCTAGGGTCTTCTAGAGCCTCTTCAACACTTGTGAGAATACGATGTGAGAAGAGTTCATTCACAAAGTTCTTGAGAGGTTCGGATAGCTTCTTTGTAGAAACATAATTGGAAATTGGATATCTCGATCTTTGGTTCTCCAGTTTCGGAGAATATCTATTTGGTGGTTTGCCCCGATTGTGCCTGAAAGGTAATTCATAGCCAACAGAAGTATCTACGTTATTAGAAATGTGAGGTGTGGTAGGGGAGCTTACCTCAATGATATTCTCAGGGGATGGGACATTGGATATTGGAGACTAAAGGGGAACTACTACTCCAGCTTCTGGAGATGTCGGCTCTAGAGCTTCAGCCTCTAGAGATGTCGGTTCTGGAGTTGGAGCTTCTAGAGATGCCAACTCCAGAGTCGGCTTCTCAATGGTCGACTGAGGAGCAGTCGGTGTCATATCAGTGTCCTTGAACCAATCAAATGTTAACCAATTCAACTCTTCTTTTCGTGTCTCCCCCTGAAGAGAACAATTGGATGCGGCAAGAGAGTAGAAAGTGTCAGATTCAAGGAATGTGACATTCATACCCACATAGGTGTGTCGAGTAGTTGGGTCATAGCATCAGTACCATTTTTGGTGTACAACATATCCCAAAAAAAGACAACGAATGGCACATGAATCAAGCTTCATGCGTTGGTTCTTGTGGAGGTAAACAAACGCAATACAACCAAAGACACGAGGCGGAAACATCAGTATTGTGGGTAATAACATATAAGTTGACAAGGCCTGTAATGGAGTCTTGAACCCAAGCACTTTTGAGGGCATGCGGTTAATGAGATGGACGACCATGGCAACAGTATCAACTTAGTGGTGGCTTGGTACATGAGCTCCAAGTAACAAAGCTCGAGCAGTTTCGAGGATTTGGCGATTCTTGCATTATGCAACACCATTTTGCTGCAAAGTCTGGGGGCATGAGGTCTCATGAATTAGTCCATGGTGTTGGAAATAACCACAAAACTCTTGATTTATATACTCTCCACCACTATCGGATCAAAGAGTACGAATCTTAGCAGATAAATGAGTCTAAATCATTGTATGAAATGTTTGAAACACACAAAAAACCTCATTTTTATGTTTCAACAGATAAACCCAAATTATTTGAGTACAATCAACGGATATCACAAATTCGCAGACACCAGACATAGTAGATTTTGGGAAAAGACCCCATATGTCAGAGTAAACTAGAGCAAAAAGAGCATCGCTCTTATTCATACTCAACGGATAAGAGTCTGGATGACTTTTAGCTAAAATGTACGTCTCATATTTAAATTCCAAAGTTGACAAACCCAAAAAATAAATCAAGAAATACATGTTGTAGATAACCAAAAGATGGATGGCCTAACCGACGGTGACAAAGAAAAATTTGTTTCAGTTTGAGGTCACTTGGGCGGTGCATGTGGTGTACTCGGCCGACACTGAAATATTCCACATAATAGAGCCCCCCTCCTAGTTCCACGTCCAAGGATCTCCTTGGTGAGAATTTCCTGAATATAACAAAATGCAAGATAAATTAGCACAACACAATTCAAATCTTTAGTAACTTGACTCATAGATAGTAACTTGTAAGAGAGAGAAGACACAAGTAAAGTATTAGGTAATGGTAGGGTTGGTGACAACATCACAGTCCTAGCGCCTGTTACCAAAAAGATGCCTCCATTAGCATTGGCAATGCTAGTTCGCCCAGGAGGAGAGTGTTGAGAAAAATTATTTGCATCAAATGTCATATGGTCCGTTGCTCCGGAATCAAGTATCTAAGCATTGCAATCAGCCTCTTGATGAGAACCAAGTAGAGCATTACCTGGGTTAGAGTTTGAAATATTAGTTAGTGTAAGATAAAGATGTGGTTTTGCTACAGCCACCGCAACCTTTCCGGAGCTATCGTTATTCCAACCTTCATCATGGCGCTTCTGAGTCTGGAGTTTGTGCCACCAATCGGGATACCCGTGAATCTTGAAGCATGTCTCACAAGTATGCTTTGCACTCCCACAGTGCGAGCATTTAGTGCCATCAGATGTGGCTCTGGATTTAGAGTTATAATCGGATCTACCACCATGAAGAGAGAGAGAGATTGGGAGGATGCTAGAGGCTGTGAGCCATGCTTGAGACTTTTGGACGCCAGACCCACTCCTGGTATATCATTAGGGTTACTTGTCGTTGTCACCGCTTGACGAAGAGCTTCTATCCGGACGTGTGCATAGACTTGCTCTACTGTTGGGAATGGTTTTATCTGCAGGACATCACTCTTGATATGATTTAAGCGGTTATCGAGACCATCCATGAATATATATACTCGATCTTCCTGAATTAGGGTATTGTAGTGTTGAATATCGGTTGGGTATTCCATCGGGTTTGGATGACGAAAATCAATTTCATGCCAGAGGCCTTAAAGATTATTGTAGAATTTTTCAAGAGAGCCGTCAGCCTGTTTAAGGCGAGTCACGCGTCGCCGGAGGTCATACACTTGGGAGGTATCGCTACCATCAAAATATGTAGTAGTAATTGCATCCCACACCAACTTCGCTGTTGAGAAGCGAATGAAGTTACTGAGAAGAGAGGAATGCATGGAATTAATCAACCATCCTTTAACAATAGCGTTGTCAATGAGCCATCGTCAAAATGTAGGGCCTGTCTGAGGAAGTTGGGGTAGATCGTCGTTTATGTATCCCAGTTTGTCTTTCTCCAAGATATACATCTCGACCACCTGGGACTAAAGAGCATAGTTGATGCCGATCGATGCAGTAGTAATATCGG
The DNA here is from genome assembly GCA_016647705.1 of Eucommia ulmoides. Taxonomy (NCBI): domain Eukaryota; kingdom Viridiplantae; phylum Streptophyta; class Magnoliopsida; order Garryales; family Eucommiaceae; genus Eucommia; species Eucommia ulmoides. Next base: position 5,411,406 of record CM028341.1, read on the forward strand.
AGGTTTGGGTTGGGGCTGAAGCTTTGCTTAAAACTTCATCCATTTTCTTGGTCAATTCGGCTAGGTTGGAGGAAGATGAAGATTCATCAGTATGAGAGTCTGTATCAGCTATAGAGGAGGACGAGACGGCTTAGAACACCTAAAATATCCAAGAACCGATGTAAACGATAGTAGAACGGAAAAAATTGGTAGTGAACCAGACAGAAAATGTTAACAGTGAACCGGTCTTGTATAGTTATAAAATGAACTATATCGTAGAAATAATATTTTACAAAACCGACACACCGTTGGATTGGGAACATAGAAAAATACTAGGAACTGGTCTTAAATCGTCCAGAACTAATCAAAAAATGGTTGAACCGGACTAAAAACAGAAGTGGATGAACCAGTCTGCACATGGGATTAGGACGGCGGTGCGTGAAAGAAGCTGGAAGAAAGAAACCGTGCGTGAGGGCGCGTAGAGCGTCGGAATTGGTCATGTGATATGTTGTTGGAATCGTTTTGGAAATAGGAGTTCATATATGCTCTCAGATTGGAAATCGGAACTAGAAATTGTTTCGAAAATGGAGTTCTGTTGGTCGAATCGATAATATTCTGGGCAAGGTTTCAAGGAATGCATGAGAGCGCGGGGGTCATCGAAAATGGTCTTGTAATATGTCGTTAGAAATGTTTTGTAAAAACGTTTCGAAATATATGATCGAAAATTAGAATGGAACACCAGACAGTGAAAAAAATGAAATGAATCAAGAAAAAGGAACTCACAATCTGAGAGAAACAATTGGTTTGGATCTTGGCTCTGATGCCATGTTGAAATAAACAAGATAGAATAATTCAATTTCAAATTATCATTCATTACAATAACATATTGCATATATATATATATATATATATATATATATATATATATATATATACAATCCAAGACAAACAAGAAAATCTAGCATTTAATGGGTATCTACCATTTAATGGGTTTTAGGGTGCATGGCAAGGGAACATGGGTTGAGCATGAAAGTGAACGGTGAACTTTGAGTTGAAATGGTTGACATACAACTCACGCCAATAGAATCTTCTTAAATGTGAAGAGATTTTTTGGTATCAAAAGCTTAGAGTTCAATGGCTCTCCTTTTAGGGGATAAAAACACTAGATTTTTTCATGTTGTTACTAACCAGAGAAGAAGAAAAAATAGAGTGTTGATAATTAAATATTCAAATGGCATATGGCTTAATAATCAAGAGGACATTAAAAATCATGTTAGAAACTACTTTTGTGAACTATTTTGCCATAATGTGTCTAGAGATATAAGCCCTGAATATCTTGAGAATGACTGTAATCATCCTATTGACTCTGAGGATCATTCCTTACTCTCTATGGTTCTAGGTGATGATGAGATTAAAATGAACCTAAAGAATATGAAAGATCTTAAGGCTTTAAGCCCTGATGGCTACCAGGCTGTGTTCTATAAGAAAAACTAGGACACTGTGGGTAAAAGTTTGTGTGACTTTGTTAAACATTGTTTTATTGAGAGTGATGTGACATCTAAGATGAATGAAACGCTTATTGTTTTAATTCCCAAAGTGGAGGAGATACCAGAGAGGATTAACCAGTTTCGTCATATAAATCTTTGTAACAATCCCTATAAACTGGTTATTAAGATACTTGTGGCTATACTTTGTCCACTTCTATCTTTCATTGTTGACCCATTTCGAAATAGTTTTATACCTGGTAGGCAAACGTTTGATAACATAATCATCACCTAGGAAATTCTTCACAATCTTAAAATATCCAAAGATAAAGATTAAAAAAAAAAAATGATTATAAAAATCGATCTTGAAAAAAACTATGACAAACTTAGTTGGGACTTTCTTGAAAACACGCTTCATTTCTTCAATTTTCCCAAAGAATGGACTAACCTTGTTATGAATTGTATTAGGAAAGTGTCTTCTAAAGTCCTCTAGAGTAGGAAGTCTCTTGAGGATTTCTCTCCCAATAGAGGGCTAAGACAAAGGGACCCTTTGTCTCCTTATTTATTTGTTCTATGTATGAAAAGATTGTCCAGTATGATTAAAAATAAAGTTGTCCAGGAAGATGGAAGGGTTTAAAGATCGCCAAAAACGGAACGATATTTTACCATTTTTTCTTTGCAGATAACATATTGTTTTTCACTAAAACTCACCCTAGAAGTTGTGTTTCTATTATCAATGTCATGCGTAATTTTTCCTCTGCTTCGGGTCATGATGTGAATTTAAGTAAATCCAGAGTCTTCATTTCCCCCGTTCCCAAAGTTCCATCTATTGTTGCTAGAGAGATTAGCAGAAAGTTTGGGATTAACCTTTGCAAGGATCTTGGAACTTATTTGGGAGCCCCGCTTATTCATAACAGATTTAGTGGTAAATATTACAACTTTATTTTGGAAAAAATGCAAAAAAGACTATCTAGTTGGAAGGCCTCTAACCTGTCTATGGCAGGTAGGTCCACATTGGTTAAATCTGTTTTGACTACTATACATCTGTACTCTATGCAAACTAATCCCCTCCCCCTCAAAATTTGTGATAAAATTGATCAAATTGCAAGAAAATTTCTTTGAGGGGAAACGGAAGACAAAAGAAAATTTTATCTTGTTGATTGGATAAGATTTGTATGCCTCAAGATTTGGGAGGCTTATATATTAGAAAAGCTAGATTTAATAACAACACTTTTATGTCTAAATTGGCTTGAAGGATTGTGTCTAATGACAATAGTCCATGGGTTTCGACTGTCTCGCTTAAATATAGCATGGAGAGAAACTTTTCTTCTTGGATCAAGAGGTAGGGAGTCTCCCATGTTTGAAGAGGCATTTTTAAGTCCAAAGACTATATCCTAAGGGATTAAAATAGAAGGTTGGTAATGGTATTTATATAAACCTGTGGACAGACTGGTGGTATGGCGGGGGCCTTTAAGCAATGATGAATTACAAAGAACTTGCAATCTTAAGGTTATGGATATTCTGGACGATTCTGGCAGTTGATATCTTCTGCTAATCACTCACCTTATCTCGGATAACCAGGTAAATGATATTTTGTATTCTGAGCCTCATAATATTCTTAATGAGTATATGTCGATATGGCCATATTAGGGTTGTAAACGAACCAAGTTGTTCATGAACAGTTCGAGCTCGACTCGAAAAAGACTTGTTCAAGCTCTAAAAAATGTTCGTTTAATAAACAAGTCGAGCCGAGCTTGTTCGCGAGCTACTCGATTATTGTTTGCGAACAATATAATACTATTTAATTAAAAAAATATATAAATGTTATTTTTAGGGTTTGATAAATGCTACTCTCTCTCTCACTCCCAAAACTAAGTCCGCCGCCCCAACCCCAGCCCCCAACATAAACTCTCTCCAAACTCCAAAGTCCAAACCTTCTCGTAAATCTTAATTCTCCCGAGTCTTCCTTCATCCATGCTGCCGTCATCTTGCTCCCTAGATCTTGATGCCTTTGATCAACTCCTGCAAGCCCGCACAGCGACGACATCGATGATCTGCCGGTCTGAAATATTTGATTTTTGATTGACAATTTTTTTTTTTGGTACAAGATTAACGATCCTTCACCAAAACATAAAACAATCTCAAATCGTAACTCTTCCTTTCTCTATCTGATGTCGTTGATCAGCCGCTGCAAACAACAAGCCCAAACGTTGTCGATCTAGTAATCTAGATATGTTAATCTTTGGATCTACTAATATCTCTCTTGCTTTAGATCTGATCTATAGATATAAATCTCTCTTTATCGAGTCTCAAACGAAATTTGTCGAATTTTCAAGCTCGAGCTCGGCTTGGGCTTGTTTAGCTTAAGCGAGCCGAGTCGAGCTCGAGCTCACTCATATATTACATGGCGAGCTAAGTTCGAATAATGACTTTGGAGCTCAGCTCGTTTAATTTTAAAAATAAACAAATGAGCCTAAACATCCAAAGCTTGGCTCATTTACACCCCTAGGCCATATGGTTCCTAGAAAAATCTAGAAAATTCTCTACTATGTCGACTAACTCACTCATTTTCAATTTCGATGTTCCAATAACCTTTTCTAAATAGGAGTGGATATGGAAGCTTAAAATTCCCCAACACCAAGAAAAATTCTTTGGAAAATCTTTGATAAGAGGGTGATGACCAATTTCCTTAGAGCGAGTTGGTCAAATAATGTTTCTGCCATATGTGCACGGTGCAATAATGTCGTTGAATCTATTGACCATGTGCTTAGATCTTCCCCCAATAGCCTGGATTGTTTGGAATGCTTTTATAGACAAGTACTTTTAGGTAAGATCAAGGTTTAGAGCTATTAAGCCCACTCTTCTGGTTTTATTTGTGGCCATTTCATGGGAGATTTGGAAGGATAGAAACAAGGAAGTGATCGAATGAGTTGTCCAAGATCCTATCAGTGTTGCTTCTAGAATCTCTTGACTTGCTAAAGAAATGATGAAAGCTTTCTATTCTAACCAAATAAAAAATGGTTTGTTGATTGATCCTTCCCCTAACTGGTTTCCTTCCTCTGCAGATTGAAAGGAGTGTGCTAGGAAATCCAGGAAAAGGTGGAATCGAATGGCTCATCAGGCATATGGACAGTACTTGGAAAATCGCCTATTTTAGTCACCTCACTTCCTTTACAAGTCTAGAAACAGAAATCAAGAGCATCCATATAGGTCTTTGTTTGGCCATCACTAGGGATTATCCTAGAATTATTGTGGAGTGTGATTCAGAGAAAGCGGTTGATGTCATCAAAGGGGACTGCCTCGAGAGTCACGCCTATAAGAGCTAGATTTTGGAATGCAAGCAAATTATCAAGACGTACAATTTCATCATCCAAGCTACTAGAAGGATTAACAACAGATGTACGGACTATCTAGCTATGTTGGGGACAAATAGCGGAATGAAAGTTCACTATCTTGAAGTGCCCCCAGAAGAAATGGAAAGGTTATTGATTGCCGAAATGAAGAACGAGATTTTTTTTTTCCGTAGCCCTTAATCTGTTTTGTGTTTTCGCCACTGTACCACAAAAAAAAAAAAAAAAAAAAAAAAAAAAAAAAAAAAAAGGACAAAAAACAACAACATTTAACGTTCAATTAACTAAAAAAATTGCACTTGTATATATGCGAAAACAGAAACATAAAAAAAATGATGCAGAAACAACATAAACATTAAAGCGAAGTTTATTTTAGCATTAGTTGTAGTTGAATGTGTACACAATTTTTTTTTTTTTTTTTTTTTTTTTTATGTAATCCCCTATATTTTTGCAACATTTTAAAAGTACGTGTCACCTAAAAAACAGAAAATATCAACCAATACCAAACAAGACAATAACCTACACAATTATAACAAAGTAATTTTCAATAATTATTTTCAGAACGAACAATATAAATAATACATAAGTCCACCACTCAGGACACTCGAGCCCACCACTCAAGACCACTGGAATATATCTTAAGTATGGATTATCAATCCATAGAATCCCTATCATTTACGAGGAAACACTTCTCTTTTTCTTCGGTCTTTTCATCTACAATTCAAAATGAAATATGCATATTGATAATATATTAATTAAGTACGAAAACTAAACATAAACATCAAAAAAAGTTTTGTTTTCTTCTATTCCATTTGGAACTTAGCCCACCTTACTTGATTTCTTTAACAATAAGCGAGGATGGTGACTACTTGCTTTATTTCTTTAGCCCGTCCCACGTACCACAACATTTCTCCTGAAACTTTTCAGCATCATTTTTTGTCCCAAAAATAAGTTTTGTCCTGTTCTGTTGGCCCTATCTCCGAAGCTAAAGTTTTATCTTGCATATACAAGGAACAACCAATCAACTGTACCAATAAAATGCAACGGCTGCTAATCATTCTCTAATTGATGTAACCTGCAAGAATATCATTTTGCGCAATTAGATTACTTTGATAATATATAAAAAAAAATTAAAAATAAAATACCTAAGCTATTCCTTTCTGTTGATAGGAGTAGTGCAGTAGATTAATTTGATAATATAAAAAATAGGAAAAATACATTTTAAACCTTCTAAGTATTGACCAATTTTTAAATGGTCCACCTTTATTTGAGCGTTTCATTTTAAACCTTCTAGATATCTGAACGTTTTATTTGATCATTCTGTAAAAAAATCTGTCAAAACTATTAGAATAGAGGGACAAAACAGTCTTTTTACATATTTTTAATTTTTTAATGTTTTTTTTCTTTTTTCTTTTCTTCTAAATTCTCTCACTCTTTCTCCCACTCAACTCTCTGTTTCGCTGTTGGGTCTCTCCTTCTTGATCTCACTTATCCATTCCATCACGTAATCCTTCACTTTCCCTGAATCTGCTTAGCTGGTGTCTTGCTTCCACCACCAATTTGCGCCGGAAACACTCTTTTTCCTCATGTTCCTCCTCACACCACCACCACATTCACTCCCAATGCTAGTTGCCTTGTCGAAATTCTCGTCCGATAGACTTGATTTTTTCAATCCTTTCATTGGAGAAGCCATGGCTGCCACCATCCTTGGTGATACCACCGGCCCTTCAAAGGTCTTTGTGGAAGCCCCTACCCTTACAGCCGTCTCTGGCGATGTCTCAGCAGCCTAACCCTAAGAGCACTGTCTAGCGAATTATCCACGCTGATGTGAAATTCATCGCAGGTTGCTATTCCTGTCATAACGCTCTCTGTTTCTGCCACCACAGATCCATTATCTTCGACTGTGCAGTCATTTTTTCACATCGATTTTTGTGTTAAAATTGTTGAATTATTGGCTCAATTGTCAAAAATATGTGGGGGCCACATAACTTTGACAAGTTATTTTCTTTGTCTTCATGCAGAGATTTGGGATGGTTTTTCCTTTTCTGGGGCCCTTTGTTTTTGACAAATGAAAAAAGCTTGTGAAGTTATTGATAGTAAGAAGCATGCACAGACAAACGTGAAGAAAAAAATGGAGGAAAAAAGTTTCAGATCAGATCTTCTCTGATTTGCGGCTAAGAAAATCAGAGAAATTATCTTTGTACTCATTGGTCTTCCACTGCCTATAAAAGGCAAAGTTGCAGCAGGCTCAAAAAAAAAAAAAGTGTGTGATCTCACAATTGTAGAACGGGAAGTTAGTGAGAGTTCAATTCCTCAATAGCCACAATTGAGTGAATTTTTGCACAAGTGTCTTAAGTTGTTTTAAGACCTTATTTTGTATTTTATTGTCAAATAAAGAAATTCCATAGTTGCTCCCGAGGAGTAGGCGAAATTGCCGAACCTCATTAAATCTTGTGTTATTATTTGTGAGTGTGTGTATGTGTTTTCATTTCATCTCCATAATATTTGTTCTGTGTTCGGTCCACCCGACACGCTTCCGCACAACAAGTGGTATCAGAGCTCCGGTTGAGAGCTTGGGATTATGGCGAAGATCGAATCGAAAACGGAGGAGATTAAATCGCCATTAACCTCTTCCAGTTCACAAACAAAACTGTCAATATCAAATGGCAAATTTGATATTGAAAAATTTGATGGAACAAACAGTTTTGGCATGTGGCAATGTGAGATGATGGATATGCTGGTTCAACAGGATTTGGAAATAACCCTGAAGGAAAAATCAGATTTTATGGAGAAAGCAGAGTGGTTGAAGATCAACAAAATGGCGTGCGGTTCTATTCGTCTCTGTCTTGCAAAGAATGTCAAATACTTTATAATGAGAGAGACGATGGCGAAGGACTTATGGAGGGTACTTGAAGAAAAGTACATGACAAAGAGTATTGAGAATCGGTTGTATCTGAAGCGAAAGCTTTTCCGATTTCAATACCAAGAAGGTACATCTATGATGGATCATTTGAATGACTTCAACAAGTTGATTGCCGATCTATTGAACCTGGATGAAGAGATCAAGGATGAGGACAAAGCCCTTGTGTTGTTAAATTCCTTACCGGATTCATACGAACACTTGGCAACCACTTTGATCTACGGAAAAGACTCGGTGAAATTCAAGGATGTATCAGACGCGTTGATGAATAACGAAGTTCGTAGACGTGACAAGGTGTCTCAAACTGATACATCTACTGCTTTGATGATGAGGGGCAGATCGGAGACCAACAAGCACAACAAAGATGGAAACAACTCTCGTTCCAAGTCGAGAGGAGTTTCATCAAATGGCAGGAAGATTCCGGCAAAGGATGAATGTGCTTTTTGCCGTGAAAAGGGTTATTAGAAGAAGGATTGCCCCAAGCTGAAAAACAGGGGTAATACGAATGCAAACGTGGCCCAAATTGAAGATGATGATTCAAATTTTGCTCTGGCTACTACAGCTGGAGTTGGCTCAGACGAGTGGATTCTTGACTCTGCGTGCTCCTATCATATGTGTCCTGATACGGATTGTTTCACCAGTTTGGATCTCGGTAGTGGTGGATCAGTTCTTATGGGAAATGATCATACGTGTGAAAGGAAAGGGGTTGGCGTGATCCGATTGAAGCTGCACGACGGAACCACGAGGGATCTGACCAATGTCTGGTATGTACCAGATTTGAAGAGGAATCTAATTTCTTTGGGTGCTTTGGAATCAAATAGTTTCAAAGTCATCATGGAAGCTGGATCGTTGAAAGTCACACGAGGTGCTATGGTTGTCTTGAAAGGCCTAAGGAGAAATAATTTGTATTTCTTACAAGGAAAGACTGTTATGGGTGGAGCTGCTACCGTAGAAACTGCTATTGATACAACCAAGCTTTGGCACATGAGGCTTGGGCATGCTGGAGAGAAGGCCATGCAAGGCCTAGTAAAGCAGAGTCTTTTGAAGGGTGCTAAGACTTGTGAGATGGACTTCTGTGAGCACTGTGTACTGGGCAAGCAAACCAGAGTTAAATTTGGCACGTCCATCCACAAAACAAAAGGGATCCTAGACTATGTGCATACTAATGTTTGGGGTCCAACGAAGACTGCATCTTTGAGTGGAAGGCACTGGTTTGTTACATTTGTAGATGACTTCTCAAGAAAACTCTGGGTATATACTATGAAACACAAGTATCAAGTCCTAGAGATCTTCTTGGCTTGGAAGAAGAGGGTGGAGAATCAAACCGGAAGGAAGATCAAGGTGTTGAGATCGGACAACGGCGGTGAATACACGTCCGATCCATTTTATTCCTTGTGCAAACAAGAAGGAATAGTGAGGCATTTTTCTGTGAAAAAGACTCCACAACAGAATGGTGTAGCGGAACGTATGAATCGGACTTTACTTGAAAAAGTAAGGTGCATGCTATCCAATTCCAGTTTGACGAAGAGTTTTTGGGCAGAAGCGGTTACTTATGCATATCATCTAATTAACCGTCTGCCTTCTACTGTAATTGATAGAAAAACTCCTATTGAAGTGTGGTCAGGATCACCTGCATCAGATTATGATTCTTTGCGTATCTTCGGTTGCTCGGCGTTCTTTCACGTGACCGAAGATAGCAAACTTGATCCAAGGGCAAAAGAGGCCATATTTTTGGGCTTCAGCAGTGGAGTGAAAGGGTTCAGATTATGGTGCTCTGCATTGAAGAAAATGATCTTGAGCAGGGATGTTACTTTCGATGAAAGTAAATTTATGAAGAAGAAAGTGTCCAATGAAGAGAATAAAAAAGGCAGTCTAGTGCAGCAGGTGGAGATTCAAAGTCCAGTAGATTCTCCTTCAGAAGACACTTCTTCAGATGATGAAAATGACGAGGATACGGAAGATAGAATTGAGGTGGAGCCTTCTCCTCAAAGGCCTCCACAAATTGAAGAATCGATAGCAGCTAGCAAACCAAAAAGAACAATTCGAAAACCAGCCAAGTTTGCGGATATGTTTGCTTATGCCCTACCAATTGTCAGTGAAGATATTCCAACCACATATAAAAAAGCTGTGCAAAGTTCTGAAAGTGTAGAATGGAATAAGGCCATGAATGAAGAATTGGATTCTCTCCATAAGAATATGACTTGGAAACTCGTAGAGTTACCAAAAAGAAAAAAAGCAATTGGGTGTAAATAGGTATATGCAAAGAAGGAGGACTCTCATGGGAAAAACAGTGTGAGATTCAAGGCAAGACTGGTTGCAAAGGAGTATGCTCAAAAGGAAGGGATTGACTACAATGAAGTCTTTTCACCGGTAGTAAAGCATTCCTTAATTCGAATTTTACTTGCCATGGTCGCACAATTTGGCTTGGAGTTGGCGCAGCTTGATGTGAAAACTGCTTTTCTACATAGAGATTTGGATGAGAAAATTTATATGTCGCAACCTGATGGTTTCAAAGCTGCTGGCAAAAAACAAATGGTGTGCAAGTTGCAGAGGTCCCTGTATGGTTTGAAGCAATCTCCACGACAATGGTATTTGAGATTTGACAAATTTATGAAAGTACATAACTTTACGCGAAGTCAATACGATCATTGTGTGTACTTCCGTAAATTGAAAAATGGTACCTTCATTTATTTGCTCTTATATGTTGATGATATGTTAATCGCATCTAAGAGTTTGGTGGAGATTGAGAAGTTAAAAGCCCAACTTCGGAAGGAATTCGAAATGAAGGATCTTGGCGAAGCCAAGAAAATTTTGGGCATGAAAATTACTCGTGACATAACGGCTGGGACTGTGTGGCTGACACAGAAATTGTATTTGAAAAATGTACTAAATCGATTTGGTATAGATGAAAATACCAAACCGGTTAGTACACCTTTGGCTCCTCACTTTAAATTAAGTGCGGAACTGTCACCGAGTACAAATGAAGAAAGAATGTATATGGCTCAAGTACCGTATGTAAGTTTGATTGGAAGCCTTATGTACGCAATGGTATGCACAAGACCTTATATTTCTCAAGTTATTAGTATGGTTAGCAGATACATGCATGATCCAGGAAAGAAGCATTAGGAAGCTGCAAAATGGATTTTGAAGTATATCAAAGGTACTGAGGATGTGGGTTTGAAATTTGTGAGAAATCAAATGGAAGTCAAAAGATTTCTCATTGGATATGTGGATTCGGACTATGCTGGTGATTTGGATAAGCGACGGTCTACTACCGGGTATTTATTTATCATGGTTAGTGTTCCAGTCAGTTGGAGGTCTACTTTGCAGTCCACTGTAGCATTGTCTACCACGGAGGCTGAATACATGGCTGCTGGAGAAGCCATGAAGGAAGCCATTTGGTTACATGGACTGATTTCAGACTTGGGTCTTCATCAGAAACAGGTGGAGATATATTGCGACAGTCAAAGTGCAATACATCTAGCGAAGAACCAAGTTCATCATGCTCGGACCAAACATATTGATGTTCGATTCCATTTTGTTCGAGAAATTGTTGATGCAGATGTTATTCTTCTTATGAAGATTGGGACAGTCGATAACCCTGCAGATATGTTGACGAAAGTCGTTGGAAGCGCCAAGTTTCAGCACTGCCTAAACTTGGCCAATATTGTTTATACATAAGTATGATTTTTGGAGGAGCAACTATCGGGTCTATTGGATGTCTAGTATGAGAATTCATACTAACGTCAAGATGATGATGGCATTAGAAAATATCGCCAAGGTGGAGATTGTTGAATTATTGGCTCAATTGTCAAAAATATGTGGGGGCCACATAACTTTGACAAGTTATTTTCTTTGTCTTCATGCAGAGATTTGGGATGGTTTTTCTTTTTCTGGGGCCCTTTGTTTTTGACAAATGAAAAAAGCTTGTGAAGTTATTGATAGTAAGAAGCATGCACAGACAAACGTGAAGAAAAAAATGGAGGAAGAAAGTTTCAGATTAGATCTTTTCTGATTTGCGGCTAAGAAAATCAGAGAAATTATCTTTGTACTCATTGGTCTTCCACTGCCTATAAAAGGCAAAGTTGCAGCAGGCTCAAAAAAAGAAAAAAAAAGAAAAGAAAAAGAGTGTGATCTCACAATTGTAGAACGGGAAGTTAGTGAGAGTTCAATTCCTCAATAGCCACAATTGAGTGAATTTTTGCACAAGTGTCTTAAGTTGTTTTAAGATCTTGTTTTGTATTCTTTATTTGTATTTTATTGTCAAATAAAGAAATTCCATAGTTGCTCCCGAGGAGTAGGCAAAATTGCCGAACCTCGTTAAATCTTGTGTTATTGTTTGTGAGTGTGTGTATGTGTTTTTATTTCATCTCCATAATATTTGTTCTGTGTTGGGTCCACCCGACACGCTTCCGCACAACAAAAATTTCGGTCCAAAAGTATGTTATCGGCTCGATATCGTTGTGAATTATAGGCGGATCATAATAATGGTGAAGATACTCGAGTCCTTTAGCTATATCGAGAGCAGTCAACAATCGTTTCTTCCGATCTTTTAGTTCCTCGCACTTGCGATGCAGAAGTCAATCCTGCAAGCTTCCGTTGCTCATGAGCTCGTACATGAGCAACATACAACGTCTCTTTGGGTTTGAAGAAAACCCTAGCAGCGAGAGGACGTAGTTCGAGTTGATCTTACCGGCAAGGATGACCTCGTTCTGGAATTCGCGCTAGAGAGCCGGAGTCCATGAGTTTGACGGCGATCTCTAGGTGGTTGGGGAGCGCACCGCGGAAGACTGATCCAAATCCCCCCTGGCCAAGACGATTGGAGGGAGCGAACGAAGAGGTAGCGCGGCGGAGGGAGGAATAGGAGAATTGATGAGGGGGCTTGGAATCAGAGTCAGGAGACGGAACCGTGCGCTTGCGGGAGAACTTGTGGACGTAAAGAGTGAGGACGAGGATGACAGAGAAGGCGGCGACAACAACTCCGCCAGCCAGCGGCGGGACAAGCCAGCTCTTATGGTGGTTTAACGGTGACCGCAAATGCGGTAACGGCGGCGGCGGTACTTGCTGAGAGGGCATGATGAGGATTAACAAGCAGATGATCGTTACAGCTACAGCAACATCGGAACTTTTGACGGAGACCAGTATCAATTTCGTTGAATTTCTTCTTCTTCTTCTTTTCTTCTGTGTGAAGATCTGAGGTGTCCACCACCACCACCACCACTTGAGAGAGGGAGAGAGAAAGAGAGAGAAGGAGGGAGGGTGGAGAGAGAAGTAAAATATATATATTAAAAAATTATTAAAAATAGAACAATATAAAATGACAGATTTGTTCTCAACATTCTGTTAGTTTTGACCGAATTTCTAACGGAAGAACTAAATAAAAACGTGCTGATATGTAGAGGGTTTAAAATAAAACGCTCAAACAGAGAGGGACTATTTAGAAATGTGTCAATATTTAGAGGATCTAAAATATATTTTTCCCTAAAAAATAAAATAACACATAATCATTAAATTGTGAATGATTAAATATTTCATAATTTGATTTAAGGAACACCTCTTATTTTTTCGATGTTTTCCCACGTCTCAGTCTCAGGGAATTGTTCTTCATTTTATTTTTATTTATTTATTTTAATTCTATTCAGTTTTTTCTTTTTTCTTTTTTTAGTTTCTGTTTTTTTTTTTTTTTTTTTTTTGTTTTTTTTTTTTTTTTTTGGGGGGGGGGGGGGGGGTTTCTCTGTTTCGTTTCTTTTTTCCTTACTTTTTCATTCCTTTTTTTTTTTTTCTTTTATTTGAGTGTGTATCTGTTTTTTTTTTTTATTTTTACTTCTGCTTTGTTATTTTTTTTCTCTGTTCTTTTTTTTTTTTTTTTTTTTTTTAAAAAATAGAACAATATAAAATGACATATTTGCTCTCAAAATTCGGTTAGTTTTGACCGAATTTCTAACGGAAGGATCAAATAAAAATGTGTTGATACCTAAAGAGTTTAAAATGAAACGCTCAAACGGAGAGAGATTATTTAAAAATGTGTCAATATTTAAAGGGTTTAAATTATACTTTTCCCTAAAAAAATAAATAAAATAACACCTAATCATTAAATTGTGAATGATTAAATATTTCATAATTTGATTTAAGGAACACCTCTTATTTTTTTCGATGTTTTCTTGACTAGGACACGCCACGTTTCAGTCTCAGGGAATTGTTCTTCATTTTATTTTTATTTATTTATTTTAATTCTATTCAGTTTTTTCTTTTTTCTTTTTTTTTTTTTATGTTTTTTTTTTGGGGGGGGGGGGTCTCTGTTTCGTTTCTTTTTTCTTTACTTTCATTCCTCTTTTTTTTTTTTTTTTTTTTTTTTTTTTTTTATTTATTTATTTTTTTTTTCTTCTGAGTGTGTATCTGTTTTATTTTTCTTTTTACTTCTACTTTGTTATTTTTTTTGACAAATTCTTTGAAAAGTCCCAAAACATAAACCCACCACTTGTAGGGGTCTCATCAACCTTCATTAAAATAGGACCCCTACAAGTGGTAGTTTTATATCTTGAGAGTTTTGAAAAAAATTTCCTTTTTTTTTCTGTTCGTTTTTTTAAAAAAAGTTTGTTCAGGAAAAAAATAATAAATAGTTAAAAATAGGGTTTGATTCATGTGAAACAGGTCAGCACCACGACAATAAGACTTTTAGGAAGAAACAGAAGTGAGAATTTGATGAGTGGTATAAGAGTTATGCAAAAAATAGAATTTTAAAAATTAAAAACAGATTGAGTGCCTAAAATGACCAAATAGGGCCCGATTAGACGCGAAACTAGAGATTTAGTGTCACCTCAACCATTAAGACTTGTAAGAAGAAACGAAAGTAAAATTGGTTAAGGTTGCGTTTGAATAAGGAATTTGTAAATGATGAGATTTCAAAGTCCCATCATTTACAAATTTTTTTGTTTGAATAATTATTTTAGTCAAATAATTTGATCGTGTAATTTTATAATTTTCTTATTTGGATAGGTGAAATATCTGTAAACAGAATTTAAAAAATTATTAAATTTTAAACATATATAAATAAATATTAACAATTTTAAGTTGGGGGAATTCAACAGGGCAACAAATCACTTGGGTGTTCTTTCTTTCTTTCTTTTTTTTGGTGATATATTTAACCCCACAAGAGCCTCTGGAACAGAAGCTTTCAGATCAGAAACTCTGTCCTCTTCTGGTACTTCCAAATCTCCCTCACAACCACAGCTAGAGCGGACTTGCGTGCAGCTTTAGTCGCAAGTAGGTGTTTCTTGATTCTCGACGGCGTGAATCCGGCGAGCTCGAATGCCAAGGATTTCGTGAAATAGAGTTGGCGAAGTGGGATTTCGAAGCGGCGACGAACGCGATTGAGCTGGAAATCGCGTTATGGAAAGCGATTCACCGATGTTTCGTCTTCGAATCGTTCGTTTGCAAAGAAATTTTATATGGGTTTATGTAGGCATGCAACGAGGACGAAGGTTTGGGGAAGAGGAAGAAGTAATTGCAAATACCCTGCTACAATGAATTTGTAAATGACGTGTGTTTGAAAAGAATTGAAATTCCTTCCCCAAATCCCTTACCCAAACACAACCTAAGAGGTTTAAGATTTATGCAAAAAAGTAGAATGTAAACACTTGGATAAGTTAAAAACGGGTTTGGTGTCCAAAATTGCCAAATAGGGTTCAATTCGTCTGAAACATGAGGTTTATCACCATGCTGGTAATTAAGACTCATAGGATGAAATAGAAGTGAATTTGGATAAACGATTTAAGATTTATATAAAAAAATAGAATTTGAACACTAAGAATTCAAATTCTACTTTTTCACATAAATCATAAACTGTTGATCCAAATTTACTTTCGTTTCTTCCTACAAGTCTTAGTGGCCCAGGTGGTGCTAACCCTCGAATTTCGCTTCAAATGAACCCCATTTGGCCCTTCTGGACACCCAACCCGTTTTTAATTCATTAATTGTTAAAATTCTACATTTTCGCTTAACTCTTAAACGGCTTATCCAAATTCAATTCTATTTCTTCCTAAGTTTTAATGGTCGGAGTGGTGCTAAACCCCTAGTTTTGTGCCAATTAGACCATGTTTGGTCATTTTGGACGCCTAATGTCACACTCCACCCCGGGCACCCGTCACTCGAGACCGGGCGTGACGTCGGCATGACACCCCCTGACCAACCAAACTAAATACATACATACATACATACATATATATATATATATATAGACACACACACACACACACAACATATTCAGATGCACGCGTACAACTACCACTATTATTTTATTTTTCCCAAAAATAATAGCTCATACTCATTTTCAAAAATATATGGGACACACCCGTCCCGAATATATGTATATACAACAAAAATCACCAAAAACAATGTTGAACCTCGCACGGATTCGCCTCTGACCGGCCCATTCCCAAAACGACACTACCTTTGGACTCTACCTAGTGTCAGTCGTTGACCCACTCCTATTTGCGGCACCTGAAACAAAAAAAAATTATCGGTGTACTGTCTTCATAATAAAAACATTTTGAATGAATCAAGAATAAATATTAAATACCACGTTTCAAAATATAATATTATATAATAACATACCGTACGGAAATCCAATTTATCTGTCACCACTAAAATAACTCATATATTCAAAACACCCAATCCAAATATTTTATTAAGTCAAACCAGTGCACCAAATAGTATACATATATACGCCAATCCATTTTAAAGTAATATATTTAAACCAAATCAATTCAGGCAGTTCATCGTATAATAAAACACCTCACACCACTCTCCTACTAGCCATATGATCGTTTTTACCTCACGATCGGGAGTTACAACGGTACCGTACCACCCGCAGGATTTGCACCCTTGACGGGTCAATCAACCACCTGCCGGACTAACCCTCCGGACATGTCATGATATAGTCAACCTCCTGTCGGACTAATTCTCCGGACATGTCATAATATAATCAACCACCTACCGGACTAACCCTCCGAACATGTTATAATATAGTTAACCACCTGCCGGACGAACCCTCCGGACATGTCATAATATAATCAACCATCTGCCGGACTAACCCTCCTAACAGGTTAAAACCATCCCACAAGACATACCCTCCTGACGGGATCAAAACTATAGCATAGTCGGATAAAAAATCACCCTCTACATTTAGAAATCTAGTTGACTCATTTGAGTTGTAAAATTGTCCAATTTTTAATAAACATATTTTCCCCACAATTTATATGAAAATAAAATTTATATATTAACATAGAAAACAATACACTCACCTCGATTTTTGCACATCAAAAATAGCACCGTCCAAAACCTACCAGGATGCTGGCGCCTGCAAACCCGTTTCCGAATTGTTTAAAATTCCCTATTTTCCTGCACTGATCCCTACCGCCGCGGCGACGGTATCACTGCTACGACGACGCTACAACAATTCTGCCCACAGTATCTCACCGCCGCGGCGACGGTCGTCTTCTTCGTCTGTTCTGGGTTCTACTCACCGAACCTCTCCGCCGCGGCAACCCCTTTCTCTTTCTAACTCTCACCAGCTCTGGCGACTACAACCTGTCCACACACACCCCCCCCCCCCCACACACCCTCACCGGCCAACTGACAACCAAACAACCCACTCATCCACACAGCAAAACATTGGAGAACACACACACACTCATGGTCACACACCTACACCGGCTAAACAGAACAGAACACACACACACACACACACAATCGCACGCACACACAGTCGCACGCATAGAAGGGACAGCACACACACACACCCGCCGTCGCACACATGGATGAACAGACACATACACGTACAGTCGCTTACCCCCACGCCGGTGACTGAATAACAACGATCGCACACCCTCACATACCGTCGATCACCCATACCCACACACGCCAACGACGAGCAAAACACATACTCATGCACACGCAGGTACTGACCAAGCCACACACACATGCCGGAGGAGCACACTATCGACCAAATCCATACCCAACTTCTCTCTCTCTCTTCTTTGATTTCCTCATTCATTCTTTTCAGGTTTTAGATCACGATTTTGCATGGATAATTTATATGCATGATCATAATGGATCATCCTCAATCTTTCTCGTTGCCACGTCGTTCCTCCCCCTCCCTGTTTTCGATTTTGGTTGATCTCAAAATTTAAGATTTCTTAAAATTATAAATTCACCCCTAATTTTTTTTATTTCAAATTGAAAATAACAGATATCACCCCAGTATTTTCTAAATGTTTCTAAAATACAACTAAAATTATGTACGTGCTAAAATTAGGGTCTTACAACCCTTCCCTCTTAAAAGAAATTCCGTCCCGAAATTTTAGTTACCTTGATCGAACAAATGTGGATATTTTGCCCTCATCACGTCCTCTCGTTCCCACGTCGCCTCCTCTATCGAATGATTGCGCCACAATACTTTCACTAATGGAATCATCTTTGTCCGCAACACCTAATCTTTAAGACTTAAGATTTGGATCGACTCTTCAACATATGTCAAATTCTCTTCCAACTCGATTGGCTAAGAAGTCAACACATGTGAAGGATCTGACACATATTTTCAAAGTATCGACACGTAGAATACGTCGTGTAGTCTGGACAATTCTGGCGGTAGGGCTAGTCGATAAGCTGTCGTATCAACCCGTTCTAAGATTTCGTATGGCCCGATATATCTTGGACTTAGTTTTCCTTTCTTCCCGAACCTCATTATACCCTTCCACGGGGATATATGTAAAAATACATGATCGCCCACTTCGAATTTCGACTCTCGCCTACGCTTGTCAGCATAATTCTTTTGTCGACACTAAGCAGTCTTCAATATTTCCTGAATCACTTTTACTTTGTCTGCTGTCATTTGGGCGATATCTAGCATCAATAATTTATTTTCTTCCACTTCAGTCCAACAGACTGGGGTTCTGCATCTCCTGCCATACAACGCTTCATACGATGTCATCTCGATCGCCAAATAGTAGCTGTTATTGTAGGGCAATTCCATCAACATCAAGTGATCATCCCAGCTACCAAGAAATTCCAGAACATAACCCCTCAACATATCTTCCAACGTCTGGATCGTACGCTTTGATTGGCTGTTAGTTTGCGGATGGAAAGCGATACTGAATTTCAGTTTGGTACCTAGAGCAGTTTGAAGACTCGAGCAAAATTTCGAAGTAAATCTCGGATCTCTGTCCGACACTATAGAAACCGGTGCACCATGTAACCGAACAATCTCATCAATATACAATTTGACATACTTATCAAGAGAGTATGTCGTCTTTACGACTAGAAAATGAACAGATTTAGTAAGTCTATCAACGATCACCTAGATGGAATTATGCCCCCTTTGAGTACGGGGTAATCCCGAAACAAAATCCATCGTGACATGCTCTAATTTCCACTCTGGTATAGGTAGAGACTACAATAACCCACCTGGACATTGGTGCTCAATCTTGACTTGCTGACAAACGAGACACCTGATAACAAATTCAGCAATTTCCCATTTTATTCCATTTCACCAGTAGTGTTCTCGCAGATCCCGATACATTTTAGTACTGCCTAGGTGCATAGCGTATGCTGAGTTGTGCACTTCCTCCAAAATATCCCTCTTTAGGCTGGTATCATCAGGCACACAGTCTATTCCCCATCATTAAGGCCTCATCATTGTCGCTGACACGATAGTCAGTTCTGTGACCACTCTTTACTTCACCTCTGATATTCCCCAAATAGGCGTCTAACTTTTGTGTTTCTATAATACGGTCAATCAATGTCGGCCTCAAAGTCAAAGTCGCAAGCAACGCTACCGTCTGACCAACTGCCAACTGCACTCGCAAAGATCTCAACTCGGCATATGGTATGAACAACTTAAAGGTGTGCAACCAAACCCGCCAATTTCCGACTCAACGCATTCGTTACAACATTAGCCTTTTCAGGATGATAGTGGATAGTACAATCATAGTCCTTGATAAATTCTATTCAGCATCTCTACCTCAAATTTAGTTCCTTCTGAGTAAACAAGTATTTCAAACTCTGGTGATCAATGTATATCTCATAAGTTTCGCCATACAGGTAATATCTCCAAATCTTCAAGGCAAAAACACCACCTTTAGTCGGAAGGGAGAGTATTGGCGCAGATATCAGTCTATTCTTCAGCTCTTGAAAGCTCTACTTACATCTATCAATCCACTCGAATTTAGATTCCTTGTGGGTCAATGGGGTAGCTATAACAGAGAATCCTTGCACAAATCGTCGATAATAACTCGCCAAGCCCAAAAAGTTTCGAACTTCGGTCACACTTTTCGGCCTTTCCCATTGCACCACGGCTTCGATTTTCTTTGGATCCACTTGAATACCATCTCCCGAGATAACATGCCCCAAGAACACCACTCAATCCAACCAGAACTCACATTTACTGAATTTAGCATACAATTGATTCTCTCGCAACGTTTGCAACACAATCTGAAGATGCTCTGCATGCTTTTCTCTACTTTGGGAATAGATCAGTATATCATCAATGAACACGATAATAAACTGATCTAGATAAGGTTGGAAGATCCGATTCATCAAATCCATAAAGGCAGCAGGGGCATTTGTCAACCCGAATGGCATAATCAAGAATTTATAATGCCCATACCTCGTACGGAACGCCGTCTTCGCCACGTCACTATCTCTGACTTTCAGCTGGTGATATCCTGATCAAAGATTTATTTTAGAAAACACCTTGACCTTCTGTAATTGGTCAAATAGATCATCAATTCTAGGCAACGGGTATTTATTACGAATCGTCACCTTATTCAACTACCGGTAATCGATACACATCCTTAATGTGTTATCCTTCTTTTTTAGGAATAACACCGGGGCTCCCCACGGAGAAATACTAGGTCTAATAAACCCACAGTCTAACAAATCTTGCAATTGAAGCTTCAATTCCTTCAGTTCGGTAGGCGCTATACGATAAGGTGGGATTGATATCAAAACTAGGGGTGAAAACGGGTTGGATCGGTCGGGTTTGGGCTGGATTAGTGGGCCGATCCGTACAGATCAGATTACAGTGCATCTGGTCCGAAGTTACTGTTGCTCGGATCGGGCTTGGTTAAGACCCGCGCTTTTTTCCGCGGGTCTGAGTATGGGCGGGTTCGGGTATGAAATGAATGCCCCAACGGGCTTTGTTGGATCGAATCTATTTGATGACCCGGGTTTTTCTGGGCCCAAAAATATTAAAAAATGACTATTTCTTGACCCAGATTTTACACAATTTTTTGTTTTAAAAAAATAATAAAAGCCCACAATCATCAATATTTAATATCTCTAAAAAATAAAATAAAATAAAATAAAAAATTTTAAATTCAAACACGAAACAAAATTATTTGAACTCATCACAATCAATACTAATAAACCAAATAATTAAAAATAAACAAAAATCTAAAATATCAAAAATAAAAATAACTTCAACTATTAAATACCTTGCAAAGTCTAAAAGATAAAAAAGACTTAAACAGTTAAATGCCTTGCAAATTGCAGCTAGACCATTCACTCCAAAACCATATGCATCACCTGTTCCAAATTCCAAATTAGAGCAAATAAATTAAAATAAAAAAGTAAACTTCACAATTTTTTTTTTTTTACAAGCAATATATATAACTCTTATCTTGAAAAACTAAAAGAACGTAACATCAAATCATCAATTATTGTAGTTGCCAAACTCAATTCAACAAGTTTTAATACAAAAGAAAAATATGAACAAAAGAAATTAAAGTAAGTCAATAATCAATACAAGATAGAAGAGTTATTAAAATAAAAATACATAAAATAATGAATATTACCTTCCTCGATATTTTCAAATTGTTCTACTACTTCCACTGCTTCGCCCAGGAATCAATAAATCAACTATTATAAACTAAAAGTTAATTCGTTAAATGAGAATCAATGGATCATATAGAAATCAGAACTCATATATCAGAAATCAAATTCATAGACTAAATACATACACATCAAATTTAATTGGTTAAATCCAAAAATCAAACTCAGAAATCAGATCAAAATAGGGTCTAGAAATCCAATTCAGAAATTCATACACACATGAATCTGATCAAATAGGCATGCAATCAGTATAAATCAGACAGCACAACATACATACAGACTGAATATGATCAAATAGGCATGCAATTACACAGCAGAACATATGAATTAAAAATAGGCATATGAACAATACAGATTCAATTGAACAATCCAGAAATAAGCAAACGAATCAGAAATGTTCATTTTGAGTTCAATTCAGAAATAGGCATATGAATCCGAATTGAATCTCATCAATACTCTATCCAATTCGCTATCTAATCCAATTCAGAAATCAGGATAATTCTTGAATCTGAAATAATTGGTCGATAATCAATATGAATAGAAAATACTATTTAGTTTCATCAATATTTGGTTCATTTGTATGAATAGAAACGAAATCACTAGTTAGATATAGACATGCAATTAAATCCAGAACAAAATCTATTCAAAACAGGCATATGCAACAAGGAAACATACAGAAGATGGAGAAGTAAACAACACGAAGATGGCGAATCAAACAAGCAGAGAACAAGCATGGATGAGAGAACATATAGAACAATCAAACAATACGAAACAAACGAAATTAAAGAATAAGAAAGGTAAAGGAATTGAAAACATACAGATCAGACGATGCGAGAACGGTCGAATTGGTACAGAGATGAGAGAACTAGGGTCAAGGCTGCTCATTGTCGATCTGGTACAGCGAAGTCGTCGTCGTCGTTGTCAATTTGGTAAGCGAACTAGGGTCAATCGTCGCCATCTTCATTGTCGGCTTGGAAAAAAAAAAAAAAGAACTAGGGCTCGAAATCGATATGGAGACAGAGAGGAGAGGAGAAACAAATCCAAATTTGTAGCCTACAAATCCTACAAATATGGAAATTCCAGGTCCAATTTGGAAATTGAAACTTTGGAAGAATTTGGGAAGGAGACTAGGAGAGGAAGGAGGAGAAAGACGCCGCTTCGAAATGGAGAGGAGTGACTGAGCGTGAAATGAAAACAATGAACAACTGCCCTAGGGTTTTCATTAAAGAGGAGTGTCGGATCGGATCGGGTGTACCCGCGATTCATAGGGCCTTACCCATTTTTGAACCGCACAAATCGGTTTACACACATTCAGATCTGCTGCTAAGTTGACTCAACGGGTTGCGGGCGGATTCGGGCCTATTTTCCCGGGTTCGGGGCGACTTAGCGGGTTTTTTGAACACCCCTCATCGGAACAGTTCCTGAAAGTAACTCGATAGTGAATTACATCTCCCTATCCACTGGAAACCTTGGCAATCCTTCTGGAAACACATCGAGAAAATCCCTGACCACTGGAATATCCGCCACCTGAACTCCATTCTGACTGGTGTCAATCACATGCGCGAGGTGTCCCTGACATCCCTTCTTTAGTAGCTTCCTAGCCTCCAGGACTGAAATCAAGCTAGTAGGGGTAATGATTCTATCCCCCGAAAATACCAGCTCTAGCTCGCCTGAGACCTGAACTTCATTTTTAAAGCAATCCACCATGGCATGATAACCGGATAGCAAATCCATACTCAGTATTACATCAAAATCATAAATACTCAGGGGTAGTAGATATACTAATAACTCTCTATCACCAATTTGAAGCAGACTGTCTTTATACGCACTATCTATCAACACAAACTCACCTACCGGAGTAGAGATAATGATATTATATAGCAGAGAAGTAGAAAATTTGCCTATATGCATCATAAAGGTTGCCGAAACAAATGAATGATTAGAACCGAGATCAATAAGTACACGTGCATCTCTATCATATAAAGACATGATACCTGTAACCACATCTGGAGTAGCCTGGGCATCCTGTCGAGTAGTAGCAAAAACACGGCCTCGCGTCGGAGGTTTACCAGCTAATCCCCTACCATGCCCCTGAGCAGTGCTAGGGCTAGCACTACCCACACTGCTCGTAGAAGGTATAGATGTGACAGCAGATTTCGGACAACTCGAAGCTATATGACCCGGCTCATGACAACGGAAACATACGGGACTCACCATAGGACAGTCTCTGATAAAGTGATCCGGTGATCCACATTGGTAGCATACAAATACCCCGGCTCGACTAAATGGCTGATTCCTCTCGGGCCCTTGCTGGCCGACACCCGATCCAGATACACTTTGCTGTAGCCCGGAGTATAACGGTCGTGGACCACGGCTTCTAGCAAATTGGCCAATCGATGGGGCCCAAGTAACTGGAGGTCGAAATACTGTTCCCCAAGAAGTGCCACCTAGATATCTACTAGGAGACTCAAATCTGCTCTTTTTGTACTGTTCGCGGTTCTCGACAGCTTCTTGAACATCAATTTCCACCAACTTTGCCGTATTCACCAATTCAACGTAACTCTTAATTTGTCTGCTCGTCAACCTAGAACGGATTTCTAAATTGAGCCCTTTTTGGAATCGTCTGCATTTCACCTCTTCCGCTCTTACCAGATCAGGAACAAAACGGGACAAGGCATCGAATTTAACCTCGTACTGCTGGACAGTCATTTTCCCCTGCTTCAACACTATGAACTCTTCCTCCATCTGGAACCGATAAGACTCAGGAAATATTTCGAACTCTTCCTCCATCTGGAACCGATAAGACTCAGGGAAATATTTCTCATTGAACACCGCAACAAAACGATCCCAAGTGATCTCCTTGCCTGGTTCCGAAAGTAACCTTTTCATTTTCTCCCACCAATGTTCGGCTTCCTCTTTCAGCTGGAAAGTGGCAAGAGGTACTCGGCTATCGTCAATAATCCCCATGGCCTCAAAGACATGCCCCACGCCTCTCAACCAGTTCTCGGCATCAGCTGGACCCGCCATTCCTGTGAAAATTGGAGGATCCAACGCCTTGAATCTTTTCAGAAGTACTGCCTGGGACATAGCAGTATTAGTTTGGGCCTTTTGACATTCTATTATTTTCGCCTGCTGCTCTGTCAACTGGGCAGCAGCCTGCAAAATCCTCTCGACGGCATTTAAACTTCCTTGCATCCTATCTTCCTGCCTCTGGGGTTCCACCTGCCTCTGGGGTCCCACACTCGGAGAGCTCTTGTTTTCACGCTTCATCGTCACTATCTGAAATGAAATGAAATTCAATGAACTACAGGCTAACCAGAAAAACAATAGTATTTAATTTAATAACAGAACTACCATTCGCGTGTCGAACCTACCTACCGATCCTCTAACTCAAGGTCCACCACTGGCTTGACAAACTGACACGTCTACAGAACCTATAACCTAGGCTTTGATACCATAAATGTCACACCCCACCCCGGGCACCCGTCACCCAAGGTCGAGCGTGAAATCGGCATGACACCCCCTGACTAACCAAACTAAACACACACACACACACACACACACACATACACACACACACACACACATACACACATATATATACACACACACACAACATATTCATATGCATACGCACCGTATCACCCGCAGAATTTGCACCCCTGACGGATCAATCAACCATCTGCCGAACTAACCCTCCCGACAGGTCATAATATAATCAACCACCTGCTGGACTAACCCTCCGGACAGGTCATAATATAGTTAACCACCTGTCGGACTAACCCTCCGAACAAGTTATAATATAATCAACCACCTGTCGGACTAACCCTCTTAACAGGTCAAAACCATCCCGCATGACATACCCTCTTGACGGGATCAAAACTGTGGCATAGTCGGATAAAAAACCACCTTCTACATTTAGAAATCTAATGACTCATTTGAGTTGTAAAATTGTCCAATTTTTAATAAACACATTTTTTCCACAATTTATACGAAAATAAAATTTGTATATTAACATAGAAGACAATACACTTACTTCGATTCTCGCACAGCAAAAATAGCACCTCCCAAAACCTACCGGGATGCTGGCGCCTGCGAACCCGTTTCTGAATTGTTTAAAATTCCTTGTTTTTCTGCACTGATCCCCACCGCCGCGGCGACAGTATCACTACTACGGCGACGCTATAGCAATTCTGCCCATAGTATCTCATCACCGCGGCGACAGATCTCACCGTTGCAGCGACGATCGTCTTCTTCGTCTGTTCTAGGTTCTACTCGCCGAAACTCTCTGCTGCGGTGACCTCTTTCTCTCTCTAACTCTCACCAGCTACAGCGACTACAACCTGTCCACACACACCCCACACAAACCCTCACCGGCCAACTGACAACCAAACAACCCACTCATCCACATAACAAAACATCGGAGAACACACACACACTCACGGTTACACACTTACACCGGCTAAACAGAGCAGAACATACACACACACGTCTGCACAGTGCGCGCGCACACACACACCCCGCCGACAGACAGAAGGGACAACACACACACACACTCGCCGTCGCACACACAGATGAACAGACACACACACGTACAGTTGCTCACCCCCACGTCGGCGACTGAACAATGACGATCGCACACCCTCACACACCGTCGATCACCCACACCCACACACGCCGCCGACGAGCAAAACACACAATCATGCACACGCCGACACTGAACAGACCACGCACACACGCCGGAAGAGCACACTGTCGACCAAATTCACACCCAACTTCTCTCTCTCTTCTTTGATTTACTCATTCCTTCTTTTTTCAGGTTTTAGATCACGATTTTGCATGCATAATTTATATGCATGATCATAGTGGATCCTCCTCAATCTCTCTCGTTGCCACGTCGCTCCTCCCCTTCCCTATTTTGGTTGATCTCAACAGCATACACACACACACACACATAATAATCTTTTCTCAAATTACATTAACCTCCCCTAAATTTTCATTTTAACCCAATTCAAAATTTAAGATTTCTTAAAATTATAAATTCACCCCTAAATTTTTTTATTTCAAATTGAAAATAACACATACCACCCCGTTATTTTCTAAGTGTTTCTAAAATACAACTAAAATTATGTACGTGCCAAAATTAGGGTACAACTAACCCGTGTTTAATTCTTCAAATGTTCAAATTCTATTTTTTCGCATAACTCATAAACCGCTTATCCAAATTCAATTCCGTTTCTTTCTACAAGTACTAATGGCCCGGTCGGTACTAAGCCTCTCCCTTCAATCAGACCCCATTTAGCCATTTTTGACACCCAACCCGATTTTAGCTTCTTTAATTGTTCAAATTCTACTTTTTCACATAAATCCTAAACCCCTTATTCAAATTCACTTCAAGTCTTCCAACATGTCTTAATGGTCGGGGTGTTGCTAACTATTGAGTTTCGAGCAACTAAGATCCTGTTTGTCCATTTTGGACACCTAAGCCGTTTTTAATTCTTCAAGTGTACAAATTCTACTTTCCGCATAAATTCTGAACCGCTTATCTAAATTCACTTTTATTTTTTCCTACAATTCTTATTGGTCGAGGAGATGCTAACCCTCAAGTGTCATGACAATCGGACTTAATTTGGCCAACATCGAACCCGATTTTAGTTTTTTAGGTGTTCAAATACTACTTTTTTGCATAAATCCTGAATCGTTATCCAAATGCACTTCCTTTATTCCTACAAGTCTTAATGGTCAGGGCAACGTCTAATTCCTAAATGAGCAAAAACTAAAGGACAAGTCATACGAGCTCCAACATATACGAAAACCTAGTTCATTCCCAATCTAATGCAATATAGAAAGCAACCTATTAAACTTACAAGAAGGAAAACAATGAAAAACAACACCAATAGAAGCAACACATCATCTATGTTACAAATGCATGTTGGAAAATACATTTAAGAATTTATGAAGTGATCCCATGTATGACAGAACAACTGAGCAGCCCCCAAATTCTATTTTACGGTTCACTCTGTGCGACAACTTGTTTAGTGTAATGGAATGGGGTAACCCTAAACATGCGAATTTGCATGTCCCCAAAGGGTAATCCTCAACTTGACACCTATGACAATGTTTGGATAAAAATTTAAGTTCATGAATCCTGAGCAAAATAAGAGTAATGAGAGGAACATACACTCGTGAAAATGTATCAAGCTCAACCCAGCAGCTCAGCATTCTTCCGCATCACCTGACCTGATTCAGGCTAGTCATTTTAGCACTTCCAACTGCGATGGCTTTATATAGGTACTTATCATCAAGGTGAAGCAAACATGGAAGTTTTTAATGTTTCAAGAAGAAAGATACCAGAAGCAAAATTTTGGAAATAATTGGCTGAAGGAGGAGGACAATAGTTCTGGTTTTATAATGGTAATGTTAAGGTTACATCAAAATTTGACTTCAAAAGGCAAACCGACTAGATTTTGGTCGAATTACGTTTTCACTCCATGGATAGGTATGACAGTTCAAACGAATACAAAAGGGGCATTCGGTGGCACCCTTAGTTTGCCCTTAATTTTAAAAGTCCCAGAGAAAATAACTTGTGTTTTAGTCTCACTTATTAAAAAAAGGCGCAATTACATGTAACTAATTATGCGTAAATTTTTGTTAGATGTAACAAATATTACTGTATTTTGTAACATGTAACTAATTTATGTGTAAAAATTTGTTAGATGTAACAAATATTAAACAAAATACATGTAATTTATGTAACCAAATTTACACAAATACATGTAACTAGTATTAAACTAATTTATGTGTATAATATTTGTTAAATGTTATAAATATTACATAAATATATATGTAATTTACAACGTATAACTAATATTACCCAAGTACATGTAACTAAAATTACACAAATATATGTAATATATGTTAATCATTAAGTTGTAACTAATATTAGTTACATGTAACTAATATTCACCATAATACACATTTACTCATCAAAGTTCTATGTACAATCCCTGCAACTTAAGGGGCTAAATCAAAATTTATATCTGAAGCTGGACTTTTTGAAATTAAATCTGTTATTTGGGATTAATGGCTAATTATCCCAGTACAAAATCCAAAACAATAGTGAAATATTACACTAGCCAAGTCTAATTGACATTTGATCAAGCAATTGGCATGCAATCGATTTTAGTTGACAATCACCCAACAGAGAAATCAAATCACCAACAGAACAAGAAGCCAACAAAATTCGGGAATTGAAAAACTGAATTGGAGTCAACCGAAATCTCTGGACGGATAATTAATGGGTTAGGAATTAAACCCTAATGCGGAATGAAAATGGAGGAAGAACAAAAGTGAAGTAGATGGAGTGATCGTAAGCAAAAGAGAAGGGAGTTCAATACCTTATTGGGATAACGTTCCAGAGAGATAAAGGATCTCATTTTTCTCCCTTTTTTTTCTTCTTCTGTTCTACTTGTCGTAGTGTTGTTCTCTTCTCGTCCCCTGCGTCGTCTCCCTCAAGGCCAAGCCCGTAAGCACCGGCGGAATCAACTGCGTCGAGGAGGATGAAGAGCAGATCGATCTGTCTATCGCGAGCCAGTGCGTCGCGTGCCTTCTTTTATTTTATTTTTTATTTTTATTTTTTACACGCACACTCTCGTAGGCGCATACAGTTGAGCTCCTCTATCATTTTGCACTATACTAGATACCTCCTTTGTTATTTTGTAAATACCAAATATTTTTTATATCTTTTTACTCAAACACTACTTACCTCCTTTTGAACAAAATTGTTCTTAGATTATTTTTAATAAAAATTCATTAGTATCCCTATATTTTTAAAATTATATTTTTTATTCTTAACTTTTTAAATAATTATATTTAATTCTCACCATCACCCAACTCCCACCGCCCAACTCCCACCGCCACCCACCACCCTCCGCCACCTCCCATTGCAGCCACCCAACACCACCTCCCATCGCCACCGCCCAACTCCCACCCCCATCTCCCACCACCCATCGTCGCCACCACTACCCACCGCCACCGCCACCACCACAGAGAGAGGAAAAAGTTAATTGACAAGTTTTTTTTTTTTTTTTTTTTTTTTTTTTTTTTTTTTTTTTAATGAAATGGTTAAAAAATATATATATTTTTTAAAATGGGGGTGGGTAGTGGCGGTGGAAGGTGGTGGGTGGCGGCGGCTGTGGGAGGTGGCGGCAGGTGGTTGACGGCGGCGGCGGTATGAGGCGGTGGGTGCGGTGATAGGAGGTGACGATGAATATATATAAATTAAAGGGTCATTTATGTATTTTACATTTTATTATTTAATTATTTTTTAAATAGTTAAGGGTAAAATTGGTATTATAATAAAAAAAAAAAGATTATTTTTTAATCAATAAGGAAAGTAAGTGATGTTTAAGCAAAAAAATTGGGGATGTCTCTGATATTTACAAAAGGACATGGTAATATCTGGTATAGTGCAAAATGGCAGGGTATGTCAATGGCATATATCCCCCCGCACATACACACATATATATAGTATGAATTATGTAATTCTTAGTATTATATTAAA
This sequence comes from Eucommia ulmoides, assembly GCA_016647705.1. Lineage (NCBI taxonomy): Eukaryota > Viridiplantae > Streptophyta > Magnoliopsida > Garryales > Eucommiaceae > Eucommia > Eucommia ulmoides. Next base: position 5,441,592 of record CM028341.1, read on the forward strand.
TATACAATATAATTACTAACATCACTAATTATACATATGAATATTATAATAATCACATTGTAACATATATATTTATACTAGAATTTATAAAGTTATTTTAATAAATTTATAATTTAATCATAATAATAATGTGTAATAAACATGTAATTAGAATATAAAATTATCATTATAATTAAATAAAATAATAAAAATTATATCATATAATATATATTAAAAGTGAAAGTCTTATATTTTGAATGAATGAGATTAAAGTATTCATCATCTTCTCAATCCTATTCTCCCATCCAAATATAGAGTTACGATTAACTCTCACAATTTGTCTATTCATCTAACCTACCAAAATCAATGGGCACCATTAATTCTTTCCACTAATCCTATTCTAATATTATTTTTCTTCAATATTTTAATATAAATCCATTTAATTATTTAATTATTTTTTATATTTATAAATTGTCATTACTCAATAAAATTTATACATCTACTCTCGGATATTGTTATCAAAATAATTAAATAGTACATAAGTATTTTTTCCTAAACCCGTGTAATGCGCGAGTCTAAACTAGTAATATAATAAATAAAAAAATATTTTTAAATTATTTTTCTAACAATGCATTATCATAGGGTTGTAATGATTTTCTATGGTAATGACTTCCTGCATTTGGGTCCAATGGCCTCAGCAACAAGGTGGATAATTTTAAGGTTTTAATTTTGTGGTCCAAAACAAACAAATTACTGCATGGACAGTTCCTACTTAGATAGATTCCAAAAAACAAATTGAACAGTTTCTAATTGTGATCCTAAAATGCAAAGAATTTCAAAATAATTTCGAACAATTCTCTATTTTTTTATTCGAGTTTTTTGATCCATATAAACAGTTCGCTAGTTTTGAACTAAATTTTTTTCCCAATTCTTCACGTCTGTTCCAAATTTTTTGTTCTCCTATTTTCTTACTATTTTGATCTATTACTATTCCCAAATTACTGTGTTCGTTGTTCCCAAATTATCGATTGCTTTTGACTATCGATGGCAAATTCAAGGATTATTGATTGCTTTTGATTATTGATTTTTTGGATTTTTTGCCTTTTTTTTTTTTTTTTTTTTTTTTTTTAAGATTTTTGTTATTTCTAGTTTTATCTCTTTGAGATTTGGTAATTTGAGTGGTGTACATCCATCATCGCCATTACTGTGAATCGGAACAGTCCATTCCGTTGTTGTGTTGTCTCATGTCGGCCTATTTTCCCTCACCATTCTATTCCATTTGGTTTGACGTTTTTTGTTATCTACGTTTCTTCTAGGTTCTCCTTTTACGCATACGCCTTGAGCAGTTCATTGCAAGTCGACGTTGTTTACAATGCTTCGAGGTGAAGTACTTCATTTATATATTATAATTTATTATTATTTTTTTGTTTATTTAATTATAATTTATTTCTATATTTTTGCAGGTATTTTCTAATTACAAAAAATAGGAAAATTTTGGATTTGGGGAAGATGACAAAATGGACCACATTTGAGTTGGGGAACATTTTACATCTGTTTCTTGCTTCAAAGTTTAAGATTTTCAAATTTGTTGTGGTTAGAGATCATAGTTTCTTTTCGACTCCAACATCAAGTCAAACTAGAAAATGTTTTTCCACGCTCCAATTTTATAGGTTTTTTTAGACTCCACTGTTTCAAGTGCACTAATATTCAGCACTTTCGCTCCCCCAAACACTTGTAATGGGTTTGATTGACCTAAATGGATTTCTGATTTATGCAACGACATTTAGTCTCTGAATTCTAAACTGATAATTTTTCTTTTTTCTTTTTTTATATAAAAAAAATCATTATAGGCTACATGAATTGAGAAACTTTATCAATGCCTTTTCTTTTATTTCATGTAGCCTATAATGAATTTTTTATTTATTTATTTTTATTTATTTATTTATTTATTTTTACGAAAAGAAATCCTCCGCTTGCTTAGATGGACAAGTGATACATGAAAGCATAGAAAAAAAAAATATTCCAATGCACATACTCCGCTTGCTTAGACGAACAAGTAACATATGAAGGCAGAAACAAATTTAAAATAATGCAACAAATTTTGGTTACACCATGACATGCAGATGCTATCACCAACTGCAATATATATATATAGATACCTCATTATCAATTATTGCAAAATTACAAGCACTACAAGAAAAAAAGTGTTTTATCACAGTTAAAAACTGTGATAAAAAGGTTTTTATCACGGTTTTTGGTCCCAAATCAAACCGTGATAATATGCAGTGTGATTAAAAGTAGACTTTCTATCACAGTTAAAAACCGAGATGAAAAGCTTTTAATCACAGTTAAAAATCGAGATGGTAGACTTTTTATATCTCAATTTTCAAATGTGATTAAAAGATCATATATATGTGACGAAATTAAAAAAACGTGATTATTTAGACAATATTTATCTCAATTTTGTATCAAATTGACATGATTAGCTTATTTTCTATCACATTTAAAAACTGTGATAGTTTCTCATATATATATTAAAAAAAAATGACCCACAATTTTATAAAAATACTATAAAAAATAACTAAAAATAAATTTTACATGACATAAGAATTTTACATCAACATGAAAAATACAAGTAACATTATTTTTCAATACAATAATCATAAACTTGAATATTCTATCATGTACAAATGTCTAAAAATGGTCATCCAATCACAAATAAAACATCATTACCCACATCATAAACTTCATTCTTCATTTTCTTTTTCATCAACTTCATCAAGTCAAAACAATATAAAGTACATCGATATCAAATTTATACAGCGTGAAGTTTAAGAACCTTGAACTTGCAATCCGTTGTTCTGCAATAGCCTTTCGTCGGCTCCTCCTTCGAAAAGTAGTTGCAATATTGGGTTCGCTATGTGACAAGCTGAAGCATGAAAGGACCCAAACAAAACATCAAATATATAACTTCAAATGATGAATTAAGATTGAAGATCACTAGACCTAAAAATTAAGGATCTATCATCACCTCATTCTTCTGTTAATGGAGGTGGAAGATCGTAACATCCTATTACTTAAAAAATGCCTAGGAACATTTGAAGATGCTTCTAATCTCTACTCGTATTGGAGGTCGTCATCTTTCTCAGCACTGAGGCACACAAAAAGTAGTTATATCTACCTTATCAACTTTATAGTAAATGAATCACACAGGATTTATCATTTCAGATATAAGAAAGAAAACAAAAATCAAATCTTAGGTTCTTATTAGTATAGTTGCAAACTAATACTATGAACCAAGTCCAAAATATATGACTGAAACGACCAAAGTATTATTATCTAACCTCTCTAAAGGCTTTGCCATGGCGATGACGACGGTGATGGAAAAATCTCAGCGATTTTGAGATTGATAGAGAGAGGCTTCAGCGGTTTGCAAACTGCTCAGATAAAAAAAAAACAATTATAACTTAAGGTTAGTAATAAAATGATCATTAATGATTGTTGTTGCAGAAAATAAGTAAAGAACGAGTTTACCAAAATTTCTTGGGATGAGTCGCGGACTAGGTCGCTCTCTTTAAGACGTTTCGCGGCTCTGCCCAAGAACGTGCAAGCAGTGTATCAGCCCCGTCGTCCCCAGGATAAAACAGCCCAGAATTCTCCTCTGTCTAGGACGTTCTTTGCACTGTAGAAGTCCCGAATACCAAACACCCCCACACACTGTTCGCAAAACGAACAAACTGCTCGGAAACCAAAATAGGACTGACAAAACAGTACCGGAACAATTCCGGAAGATCGAAAAAAATTGTTTCGGAACAGAAACAGAAACAGAAGCTTAAACAGAAAAAAAAAAATTCCGGAACAGAAACAGAAACAGAACTGGGAGCAGAAACAGAAACGGAACTGGGAGTAGAAACAGAAAACACTGTTTTTTGTTCTATATTTGTTCTGAAAAATGACCACCATTTATAGGAGAATAAAAATAAAAAAAAACGTTTGAATTAATACCGAAATTAAATAAATAAAAACGTTTTTAAAGAATTTATTCAAAAACGTTTCAAAACGTTTCAAATATTAAAAAACGTTTTTTTTTTATTATTTTTTTTATCTCCAACGGTTCCAAAAAAAAAATGTTTTGTTTGTTTATTATTATTTTTTTAATTAAACTATTTTTTTTCTCAAAAAAAATAAATAAGTGCCACCTCATCACACGCGCGACGCGACGCGACTCGGCACGGCCGGACGGACGGCGGCGGCGGCGGCGCGCGCGCGTGGTAAACCGATAGGGATGTAACTCCTCTCCCCTCCACAAAATGTGGGTACCCCTTGGGGCACACCCCAAGTGTCTCACATACCCCTAGATATCCACTTTAATTTTTCCTCTCCCAACCAATGTGGGACAAAAGGTTTTGAGGAAAAAACCATTTATACACATTTGGCACTTTCTATTCAAAAAATTAAATTAAAATTCATTTGTTTCAACAATCCCCCACTTGAATTTTTTAAAAACAATTTTTTCATCGAGCAGTATAATTCAATATAAGATTGTGCATAAGAAAAGGTGTCTATCGACTTGAACCTTTACATAGTGAAGATGCTTTAGATTATACTAGAGTAACTCGTAGTTTTGAACTCTATCTCTAACAACATCACACACACAACCCTATCAGGGTGTAGTCCAAAAGCCCGTGCTTTACGGCCATGCACGTGTATCCCAGTATAGTGAATGCTCTAGAGAATTTTGCCCAAAATTCCATAGGAAGCGGCCACACTTCCACATTCACATAGGTGAATCTATCAAGAGTACTCTTGTAGCTAGGTACTCCACTCAAATATAGAGTATAGATCTCATTAAGAGTTAATAAAAACTCAACCTTCTATCGCTTCAAGATATCATGCTTCAAACAACACATTTATGAAATAGAACTCAATTTTATAGCATGATTTTTCTCATATCACTTCATGAGTTGTTATTACCCTTTGAACCTATTTCTTGGGATCTCCAGTCTATAGGTTGGGTTTCCCTCACAAGTGACTCGTCAATCTATGGGCTTGAGTCCCATTCCTTTCGAGGTTTTGTAAACCTTTTCTCGAGCTAATCCTTTCGTCAAAGGATCGGCTAAGTTATCATCAGACCGTACATGATCCACTCTCACAGCCCCTGTAGAGATATACTCTCTAATGGTGCTGTGTTTGCGACGTATTTGTCGCTTTTTTCCGTTATAATAACGGTTCTGAATCTTTGCAATAGCCGCGGTACTATCACAATGGATCAAGACAGCTGGAATCGGTCTCTCCCATAAAGGGGTATCAGAAAGCAGGCTCCTTAACCACCCTGCTTCCTCGCTAGCCGAAGCTAGTGCAATCATCTCAGACTCCATGGTAGATTGAGCCAAAATAGTCTGTTTCTTAGACTTCCAAGAAACAGCTCCACCAGCTATACTAAATATATAGCCGCTAGTTGCCTTGGAGTCATCTGAAAGGGTATTCCAATCAGCATCGCTATATCCTTCCAGAACAGCGGGAAACTTCTGATAATGTAATCCAAGGTTCATAGTTCTCTTTAGATATCTCATAATCCTCTCAATAGCATGCCAATGCTCAATACTAGGTCTACTTGTAAAGCTGCATAGTAATCCCATAGCATACGCTATGTCGGGCCTAGTGCAGTCAGTGGCATATCGGAGACTGCCAATGATGCTCGCATACTCAGTTTGTCTAACACCGTCACCGGTGTTCTTGAACAACTTCACACTAGGGTCATAAGGAGTACATGCTGGTTTACAATCAAAATAATTGTATTTCTTTAGAATCTTCTCTATATAATGAGATTGATCCAAAGAAATTCCATGTTTAGACCTAGTTATTTTAATACCAAGGATTACGCTTGCTTCACCAAGATCTTTCATATCGAAATTAGCACATAGCATGGATTTTACATTATTCACAACATGAATATTGGAACCAAAAATTAGCAAGTCATCCACATAAATACATATAATGGTGCAAACATTATTTTCAGATTTATAGTAAATGCATTTGTCACTTTCATTTACTTTAAAACCATGTGAAATGACTAGATTATCAAATTTCTCATGCCATTGCTTAGGTGCTTGTTTCAAACCATAAAGAGATTTATCTAATTTGCATACTTTGTTTTCTAGACCAGGAATAATAAATCCTTCAGGTTGGTCCATATAAATCTCTTCTTCTAATTCACCATTTAAAAAAGCAGTTTTAACATCCATTTGATGCACTATAAGATCATGAATTGCAGCAAGAGATAAAAGTACACGAATAGATGTAATTCTAGAGACAGGTGAGAAAGTATCAAAGAAATCTACATTCTCTCTTTGTCTAAACCCTTTGGCTACAAGACGAGCCTTGTATTTATCAATGGTTCCATCCGGATTCAATTTCTTTTTAAGAATCCATTTACATCCTATTGTTTTACAACCAGGAGGTAAATCTACCAAATACCAAGTTCTATTTGACTCGAGAGAGTCTAACTCATCATCTATAGCCTCTTGCCATAAACTTGCTTCTATAGAGGATAATGCATCTTGGAGGGTAAGTGGATCCTCCTCTAAGGTATATGCATAGAAATCCGAACCAAAGTCTTTAGCTATACGAGGTCGTTTACTCCTTCTAGGTTCAATATCTAATTCCTTATTAGATTCATTAATCCTAATGATAGGTTCATTACTAGAAGTCGAGCCCCCACTATTCTTCAATTTGAAAGGAAATTTATCTTCATAAAAATCAGCATCATTTGATTCAATGATAACTTTATCTTTCAAATCATAAAATCTATATGCTTTGCTATTTACCGCATAACCAATAAAAACACATTCATAAGCTCTACTGGCAAGTTTTCTTCTTTTGGGGTCAGGGATTCGAACATATGCCAAACAACCCCAAGTTTTAAAATAAGACAAATTTGGTTTCTTATTTTTGAAAACTTCATAAGGTGAAATTTTACTTTTCGATTTGGGAACTCTATTAAGTACGTAGCAAACCATTAATAAAATTTCACCCCACCAGTGAGAAGCTGCACCGGAATTAAGTAAAATAGCAACTACTGATTCAGCAAAAGTTCTATTTTTCCTTTCAGCCTTACCATTCATTTCAGGAGAATACGGTGCAGTTTTTTCATGAATAATCCCATGAGATTTATAAAAATCAATAAAGACATCAGAATCATATTATGTTCCTCTATCACTACGTAATCTCTTAATTTTCTTATTGCATTGATTTTCAATCTCAGTTACAAAATTCTTAAACATTTCAAAAGCTTCACTTTTATTTTTCATGAGATAAACATAAGTAAAATTAGAACAATCATCTATGAATGTAATAAAATACCGTTTACCATTCCTAGTCAAGACTCCATCAAATTCACAAATATCTGAATGTATTAAGTCAAGAGATTCAGATTCTCTAATTACTGATTTATGAGGGGTTTTAGTAATTTTAGCTTGACTACAAAATTCACATTTTTCAAAATCATTCAAAGATAATTTAGGAATTAGTTCTAAGTTACTTAAGTTTTTAATAATGCGTTTGTTAACATGACAAAGTCTAGCATGCCAAATATTAAAAGAACACAACATGTAAGCAGAAGAAGAAATTTTATTAATTTCAACATTTAGTTTGAACATTCCATCAGTTGCATATCCCTTCCCAACAAAAATATTATTTTTGGTTAGGGTGTACAAATCAGCCCCAATAGTTTGAGTGAACCCCGCCTTGTTTAGAAGATAGCCCGAAACCAAATTCTTTCTCATCTCTGGAGTATGCAGAACATCTTTAAGGATGACTGTCTTTCCAGAGGTAAACTTTAATTCCACTTCACCAGAACCGGCAACAATAGTGGAGTGGGAATCACCCAGCAACACTTTCTTGTCTTCACTTTCAGAATAAGATTTGAACATGGTTCGATCATAGCAGACATGGCGTGAAGCACCAGTGTCTACCCACCACCCTTCGGATCCACCAACTATATTGATTTCAGAAATCATAGCTATAAGTTGGTCCTCGGTAAGATTCGCCTGTGGAACAGGACGACGTCTTTGCCGGCAGTTCCGAGCCAAATGGCCCGCCTTCCCACAGTTATAACAAGTAAACTGTTCAGAATTATTTCTTGAAGGGAGTTTGTTTCTATTCTGATTTTGATGCACATTTCTGTTCTGGTTATTGTGGTTGCGATTCTGATTTTGATTTTTCATATTTTTCCCTTTAGGTTTCAGAATTGCGTAAGATGATTTCTTGTGAGCGTTGTTAGAAACAACAAGCACTTCATCTTTCTGATCTTGTTTTCGGGCCTCCTCCTCAGTGTCGTATTTCTTCGAAAGAGCATCCCAAACTTCCTTCGCAGTTTTGTTAGTGTAGTAATAATCATACAGATCATCAGACATACCATTAAGAATAAAATTCTTACAATGGAAATCATTTTCCTCCCAAGACTTAACTTCTTGAATCTGAGCGTCAGTAGGAACTTGAGGTAATTGTGGTTTTTCGGTCGTACAGACATATGCTACTTTTTCGATAGTAAGAAAAAATAACATTTTCTGTCTCCACCTTTTAAAATGAAACCCTTCGAAACGAAAGGGTTTGTTGAGATCAACAGTTACTTGTTTAAAATCGTGAACAGTAGACATCTTTGCAGATATTGAACGTCTTAAAATTGTTGTTGCAGAAAATAAGTAAAGAACGAGTTTACCAAAATTTCTTGAGATGAGTCGCGGACTAGGTCGCTCTCTTTAAGACGTTTCGCGGCTCTGCCCAAGAACGTGCAAGCAGTGTATCAGCCCCGTCGTCCCCAGGATAAAACAGCCCAGAATTCTCCTCTGTCTAGGACGTTCTTTGCACTGTAGAAGTCCCGAATACCAAACACCCCCACACACTGTTCGCAAAACGAACAAACTGCTCGGAAACCAAAATAGGACTGACAAAACAGTACCGGAACAAATCGGAACAATTCCGGAAGATCAAAAAAAATTGTTTCGGAACAGAAACAGAAACAGAAGCTTAAACAGAAAAAAAAAAAATTCCGGAATAGAAACAGAAACAGAACTGGGAGCAGAAACAGAAACGGAACTGGAAGCAGAAACAGAAAACACTGTTTTTTGTTCTATATTTGTTCTGAAAAATGACCACTATTTATAGGAGAATAAAAATAAAAAAAAAAACGTTTGAATTAATACCGAAATTAAATAAATAAAAACGTTTTTAAAGAATTTATTCAAAAACGTTTCAAAACGTTTGAAAACGTTTCAAATATTAAAAAACGTTTTTTTTTTATTATTTTTTTTATCTCCAACGGTTCCAAAAAAAAAATGTTTTGTTTGTTTATTATTTTTTTTTAATTAAACTATTTTTTTTCTCAAAAAAAATAAATAAGTGTCACCTCATCACACGCGCGACGCGACGCGACGCGACTCGGCCGCACGGACGGCGGCGGCGGCGTGCGCGCGTGTGTGGTAAACCGATAGGGATGTAACTCCTCTCCCCTCCACAAAATGTGGGTATCCCTTGGGGCACACCCCAAGTGTCTCACATACCCCTAGATATCCACTTTAATTTTTCCTCTCCCAACCAATGTGGGACAAAAGGTTTTGAGGAAAAAACCATTTATACACATTTGGCACTTTCTATTCAAAAAATTAAATTAAAATTCATTTGTTTCAACAATGATAGAATATAGACAAGTCCAAGTAATTTGTGCATTGTACTTATTCATTTTACCCCCACTTACTCGTTGTCTACATTTTCTCTTCCACCCCACCCCTTCTCCAAGGCAAATACCTCCCAAATTATAAGCCTGACTTCTATAATCCATCAACCCTACTGGCAATCCATTCATTAAGGAAAAACAAAAAAGAAACAACTTCAATGTTACAGTCTTGTTGGGATATTGAATTACGAATGAAAACAAGGCTCTTAGAAAGTTGTTGAATCGTATAAAGTTGGGAAGTGTCATAAGGACAAAGAGATAATATTGAATTATCTCTGGCTTGTAAAATAGAAAATCAATCACCATCTAAAAAACAATACCAATTGGGACTGAATAGGCATACCCTAAGAACATAATTAAATACAAAATACACAATCACGTATGCTTTGACCAAGTATAAAATCGACAATTACATCTTGAATTTTTTTCATATTCATTGTTTTTTCATTCCATTTGGTTTTTTTAGATTTCGATGGCTAGGTTTACTTCCTATATGAATTCCAGTCTACAAATACAAAATTGAGAATACAATGCAAGTGGGGATTACTTTCTAGAATTCATAAACAATTTCTTCATCAGTTTCTTTTTATTTCAAAAATTAAGAAAACAAAATCCTCCTAGAATTCTAAAAATTGAGAAGTAAATATGAACAACAAAGAACCAATAAGAGAAATTGGAACAAAATCATCAAAAATTAAAGGAAAACAAGAAGAAAGCAAGAGAGGACAGATGATTGGCATTCCTGGCAGTAAGAATTGAGCAGGGACGAGGGGAATGGAGAGCGATTCTGCGTTTAGAGAGATAAATTAGAACATTCTTGATTCTGATTACCAATAGAACGCTTGGGATGAACGCTTGGCAGGCACTCCAGGATTCGAGGGATCAATATCACATGCCCATATTCAATCGGACTAACCTGTTAAAATGTCCACAAAAACATCATATAAAAATCTTATTGATAGTGAAAAACCTCATAATACAAGAAAGAAAAACGTACATCTGGATTGAACCACGAAACTCGAATCGCGGCGGATCTGAGGTAGCCTCTAGAGAAGACCACGATAGCGATGGCCAGAGAAGAGAGAACGAAGTGAAGGCTGAAGACGACGATGGCGATGAAGGCAGAAGGCTTCGCTATGGAGATGACAACGGTGATGGAGAAATCTCAGAGATTTCGATGAAGGAACGTTGTATTAAGAAATCTCAGCGATTTCGAGAGAGAGAGGCTTCGATCAAGAGAGATGATTCAATTGAAATAGGCATCGCGACTGCTACGGTTGATGAAGAACGATAGAAGCAAGAAATTTCAAAGATTTCGAGATCCAAAGAGACATCGAGAGAAAGGGGCTTCCATCGCGCAAGAGAGAGATGTTGCTAGAGGTTGGCTTCTACTAGGGTTGAAGAAGAATGAAATCAGTAAGAGTATTTCGACTTTCGACCAGGGAGCGGCAAAACAAAATTTTCGAGCGCCTTTTTTTTTTTTTTTTTGTTAAGTTCAGCGCAAATTTAGATTAAAGATCAATTAATCTCATTTATAAATATTAACTATGATAAAACCAACAACTTATTATCACGGTTTATTAAAATAGTGAGATAAAAAATATTTTTTATCACATAATAAATTTTAAACGAGATTATATCACGTTCATATAGTTACAATCACGATTTATTCAAAAAACGAGATGAATTATATTTATTAAGCGTGATTAAAAGGTCTTTTTCTTGTAGTGAAGATAAGTTCAAAGAAATAGAAGTCCAAAAGAGAAAATGAAGGGTGTTGTTATATCATTTTTTGCAATTTTAGCCATGGTTTAGCAGCTTTAGCAATTGTTTGACGGTTGAGAATACTTGTCAGACGGGTACAAAGTATATGATTTTCTTTTCGACGTGTCACCCAATCCATGTGTGATGTCTTGATTGGATGAAATGAGCCGACCAAAATACCATGCATCAAAAAAGTTAGAGAAAGTTAAATTTTTTTTGTAAACGATATGATTTCAAAATTTAAAATTTTAAAATCCTAATATTTATAAAATTCATAAAATTGTAAATCTCTTATCCAAATGCAACTTTATACCTTTAAATGTCAATCTCAAATTAAACTCTTCATGTACACTCGACTCTCCAAGTATACTCTTATTATGTGAAAATGAGCAATAGAATAAAAAAAAGCTAGGGGCTTAGGGCCTTCAATGATTTCCACCCGGGAAAAAACACTAATTAATTGACGTATAATTTTTTTTTTATAAAAAATTTCTTTAAAATCGATTACATCCTTAAAAAAATTACATTAAAATAAAACAAATTTATTAAATTACATGAAAGATTTTTAATTTTTGAAGTATTTTAATAAAGAATTTTTTTATCAAACCAGTCAAACAAATCTGAGCACAGTAACTGCACTATGAAAGATTTGGGATTCCAATTTGAAAAATCAACGACAATGAAAGATTATAATAATGAAGAAAATTTGTTTGCATTAACCTACACACATACTACCTTAACTCTGGTCCATGCGTCATCGTCAACGGTCTTCATCTCTCTCCATTCTCCACCCTTGGATCGTCCCACTCACCACTTTAAAAAGCTATGGCAGAGAAAAACAACTCCAACCTTTTTGGAATTCCTCGGTTGAAAATAGTTCATCCACAGTGACTTTTTTTTAATTTTTTGTAATAAAAAATTGTTTACACACTACCTTAAATCTGGTCCATTCATCATCGGTCTTCATCTCTCTCCATTCTCCACCCTTGGATCGTCCCACTCACCACTATAAAAAGCTATGGCAGAAAAAAACAACTCAAACCTTTTTGAAATTCCTCGGTTGAAAATAGTTCATCCACAGTGATTTTTTTAAATTTTTTGTATACACACTACCTTAAATCTGGTCCATTCATCATCGGTCTTCATCTCTCTCCATTCTCAATAAATTCAACGAACTTTCATCACAAACAAACAACCCAACTCAAACCTTTGTGTTCTGTAGTGTACTCAGAGAGAGAGAGAGAACGAGAGAGAGACATAAATATTTTGAGTGAGAGAGAGAGAGAATGGGAGGGAAGACGAAGACACCAGGGATTTTCAGCTTCTGCATGGGGAAATCATCGAAGAGTACGGGGAAGGAAGACGGTAGAGATAACGGGGAGGTGGAGACCGGAGCGCAATGGAGCGCCAAGGACGGAAAGCCGTGGGTGGTGGAGCCGGTGATCGACAGGAAAGCCTCCGCCTACGTGAGTACCAAAAAAAAAAAAAAATAGCATGCACCATTTAGTTCCAAAATACAAAAAAAATTACTAATTATTCCCATCACTTTTTTTTTTTGCACTAATAAGTCATCTTGTCTTTTTCTAACCAAAATACCTCTCATATGAATATTGAATATAACATCAAAATTATTATTATTATTATTATTATTATTATTATTATTATTATTATTATTATTATTATTATTTATTTTTATTTTTTTATATTATTTTTTTTCTGACCAAAATACCCCTTATATGGATGTTGAATGTAACATCAATTGTTTTTTTTTTTTTTTTTGATACTATTTTTTTCTGATCAAAATACTCCTCATGTAAATGTTGAATGTAACATCAACGGTTTTTTTTTTTTTTTTTTTTTTTTTTTTAAATTTTATTTTTTTTTAACCAAAATACCCCTCATGTGGATGTTGAATATAACATTCAACACTTGTGGATGTTGAATGCAACATCTATTATTCTCTTATTTTGTATATAGAGTAAAATACATATGATATTACATTGAACACCTGTAGATGTTATATTCAACATGTGTAACTATTGAATATAACATCGATTGTTCTCTTATTTTACGTTACGTTTAATAACGATTTTATCCTAAAATCAAGATTTTTTTTTTTTTTTTTGGAACATATAAAAAGTGACAAAAAGTTTTAAAGTTTGGGGTGAAAGTTGTAATTTATGGCAGAGGCGACAAACGACCGGTGGCGGCGGAGGCGGCGGCTGCTGACAGCGGTGGTGCACCAGTTTGACAACCTTCCTTCTCGATGTGAAATTCACGGGAGGGCATTTCAGTAAACTCAATCATCACCATTTTTTAAAACGGGACTAATTGATGCAAGAAAAAGTGTTGATTGGACTAATTGATACAAGAAAAAGGTGTTGATGGGATTAATCTATGCAAAGAAAAGTCAATGGGAGTAGGTGATAAATAATTTTTTTTTTGGGATTAATAGGTAATTTTTCCCCCAAAAAAAGCCTCTTCCTACATTGAGTACAAGCTGAAGAACTGGCAAGATTCAAGCTAAAGAAATCAAAAATCCATTTTCTATGTTGATTTGTGCTTTTTTTTTTTAGATAAAATTATGTGTGTTAACCCTCTCTCTCGCGGATTATACTGCTTTGTGTTTGGATAGATTTAAATTAATAATTTAGAGATTTGAATAAACCTTCAAGTTCAGAAACAAAAATATGAAGGTGTATATATATATATATAGTAGCGTAGAACCCGTGCCTAAAGGCACGGGTGTAAAAAATATTTAATAATGCGTATTACAAATGTAACAAAAATTTCTAGATACTCAATCCGTGACTCATCAAAAAATTGGGAACAAAATATAGAAATACTTATTGCTCCTGATCCACATAGCACTTTAACCTTGAAAGCCATCAAATGCACCGCAAGACATGATTTGTTAGCAGTTTAATCTTGATTAAGAAATTAATGAAAGAACATACTTATAACTCTATTTTGAGCAATAATGCCACTGATTGCAATACGCTTGAATAAAATAGAAATATCAAAAAACTATACAGCTAAATAACATTAATTCAACCCATTCAATTGAAGACCACGAACAATTTCTAAAGAACATCATCAATCAATACAATTTAAAGAACCATTTCACAATACCTTTATACAATATCAAGTTCCCTATCTCAAGTTTTAACACAAATAAATGAAAATGCTATTGCATGGATTTTTTATGAGAACAAAAGAGAAGTACCAAGAAATATGCCTTTAGATACCAATTGATCAGCCTTTTTTGCTTGCTTGAATGCGGAAAACACCAAAAAAATATCATGAACTTTAAGTCATAATATTAAAAGAAAAAATTTAAGACACAAAGTACAATTAAGTATAAAAGGTGAAAAGTGCAATTTAGAAAATAAAAATAAAAATATTCAGTGTCTATACAAAGAAAAGAATCAACAACTAATATCCAAATCATCGAACACTTCAAAAGCTAAGTGCAAATAAATAAAACTCAATAAAAATAAAAGAAAATAAAATATTTAACATTAATTCAAACAGTTCGCAGACTGAATATAAAATCAGTAGAAATCATAATACTTTTCAATTTCTAGTCTTAATTTCTTTGGTAAAGAAACACTAAACAATCGTCATCTCCATATCGATATCTCCTTTTTCTTTTTGGACCAAAACACTGTTCTCATATTCCTGTTTTCATTCCAAAAACCTAGGAACAATCATGAGTTCTTGAAGTTTCTTGAGAACAGAAATAGATATTTTGAGAACAGATAGATATTTCGATAAATCCAACATCTTACATTATCAAAATCTAAATTTTTATGGACATAATCAAAATCCAAATTTTCATCCATAACTTAAACAAAATTGAAATCTTAAATCTAAAACTTTAAACAAATTAAATTAAAAAATAGAATTCATACATGGATAAGGGAAGCGTGGCTTCATTAGGGTACGACTGTCCATGATTGCATCAATGGTGGTGGTTTCACTACTAATGTCATGGTGCTGGTGGGCTGGCATCGCATGATGGCTGTTGTGATTTGGATGTGGTTTGCGAAGGGAGATAAAGAGGGAGTAAAAGATACAATGAATTGGAAGATAGAGACGTTTGCGAAAAAAGAATGAGAGGATTTACTTTCTTGCATTTTCTGGTGATGATCCCACTCCGATCAAACTCCCATACGTTCAAATCAACCGATCTAATTACACAACCATTTGATGAAAAATAATACCAAACAATCCTTCAATATACCAATAACCTAACTAAAAACCAAATAGAAACAAAAACATACACACTCATCATTTTATACCCATTCGCATGATGATATACATACTGTGGTTTGCGAAGGGAAATAAAGAGGGAGTAAAAGATACAATGAATTGGAAGATAGAGACGTTTGTGAAAAAAGAATGAGAGGATTTACCTTCTTGCATTTTCTGGTGATGATATACATACAGTAGAGTGAGTTAGGTTACAAAATATGGATTTGAGGGTTGAAAATTAAATCTGAAAGTGTTTCGAAATATGGGTGGCGTTGAGACATGCGATTCTGATGAGTAAGAGCAAGAGAGATGCGAATTTGAGAACTGAAAGAAAAGTGTACCTGTAAGCTACGATCGATGGATGAAGTGGGCAAGACCAAGAGAGAGAGACCAACCATAATTTATGTTCCCAATTCATCCATAAATAAAATACACAGAAACACCGACAATATTGCTCACCGAATCAAAATTAAAACATTATTCCTCACGCAAATCTGAAAATTTGTGAATTAGAATTTTCAGATCAAATCTGAAAATTTCTCCCAAAAAAAGCCGTAGGAATTGAACACGGGCATGGTGGCATTGTGTTTGAGGGGAGAGAGAGATCGTACCTGAGAGCAGCGGCGATGAGGTTTGCTGAGAGAAATGAGGTTTGTTGTGTTATCGTTTAGGGTTTCGTGAGGGGGGGGGGGGCACCGCCATCGTCGCGAGGGAAGGGGCTCCGCGGTTGTCGTGAGGGATAAGTCGACCCTGTCATCGTCGCGAGTGAGAGATAAGTCGTCGTCGTGAGTGAGAGACGGGCTGCTGTCGTTATCGCGAGTGGTGGTCGTCGCGAGATCGAAAGAGCGTGAAAGAGTAAGAGAGAGACAGTCGACTGAAAATGAGTAAGAGAGAGAAGGTCGGATGCGGCTGAAGATCAGAAAACCCTACATTTTTTTGTGGCTTTTATACTAAGGTTAAGATGATCGGACGGCTGAAAAATGTCTAGATGTTTGTTTCTCATCCGACGGCTGTGAATATACTCGTGTTGATTTATTATATAGATGTTCATGTATTATATGGGCTTGGCCCACATGACCCATTAGGGCAAACCTGTAGCCTCCACTTCCCCTATAAATATGTGTATATCGTTATATTATACATGTATCACTTTTCATAATATCAATTCATGATTCTTCTTCCATTTCTCAATTAACTTAACATGGTATCAAGAGCAAGTCTTTCTTGGACCTGTTCTCAATAAAATTTCCGCAAGCCTAACATTGCCGCAGTAGCCCTTATTTTCCAGAGACTTTCGTCGCTACTGTAGGCTTCATCTCTACTCCGGTATCAACAATCATCACACCACTGTCTTCGTCTTGCAGAGACGAACACAACGTCATCAAAATCACCGCTACCGGAATCCAGACACACCTTCACGCGCCTCCAACAACTAATAGCGCCACCACCCTTTGCCGTCTTGAATTTTGGGCTCTACTGCCTTCACCAGAGCTCCAAATCTACCTAACAATATACCATCGGAACCGTCTCGACGAGACAATTCCAACGATACAAAAATCAGCCCCATCCAATACGCCACGCGCCCATACGCGCCGCCAATATAACTTCACGTTAAATCCATGCGCCACCTGCAGTACTCTGCCACATCAGCTGCTACGCAAGCACCACATCAGCGCTGACTTCAGCCACATCAGTGTTGATCCTTGCCACTTCAATGCCACGTAAGTGTCGCATTCCACGTCATCGACACATCAGCACCTTAGGTAATTTTGTTGCCACGTGTCTGCCACGTCCAATCATCAAATCGCTGCCACGTCATCGGTTTGTTTGTGAATTTTTTTTGAACCAGTTCGAAAATTTTTAGACCGATTTTCTTCAAACTTGGACCGATTCTTGGTGTTTTTCGACGTTCTAATTCTATTTCTGGCATCTGTTTTGTGATTTGAGACTCACAAAATATATTTTTTTGTTATATCTGTGTGGTTCCTACATTGGTTCACTCGATTTTCCTGCAGTCCTTGAAGATTCAATACCGATTCATGAATAATTTTGGCATTCTGAATCTATCCATAACAACAGCTTCTCCAGGTTCAACAATAATGTCTATGGGTTCATCGTTCATATTTAATGCCAAAGAGGGTTTAGACTCTACATCCTTTATTGTCACCATGTCTATTGCAGATTTGATCTCATTCCTCTTTCATATCTTCTCCAAAATTAGTACTGGTACAAATCTTTTCCCTACCCTCTCACTTACTACAGGTAAATTCTCTTAATTCTTTGATTTTGCCATACCGGTTAGGTTTCTACTTCCCATCTTTCTATTTCTAACACGTATTTGATTCCAAACCTCACCTTAAATCTCTTGTCTATTGGGCAACTTTGTGAATTGGGATTTGAAGTCATATTTTCTAATAGTGGTTGTCGTGTGCAGGATTCTCGGACAGGAGGAACGCTTGGAACTGGTCGTAAGGTTGGACGCCTATTTGAACTTACCAGTTTACACCTTACATCTCTAACTCCACCATCACCACAACCAAATATCCCTTCATCAACCTGTGCGACCTCACCACTACCACTAGTATTTTCTTCCTCATCCTTATCTCCACAACCACCAGTGTCTCTCTCACCATCTCAACTTTTGCATGCTCGGTTAGGCCACACTTCATCTAGACGACTTAAATCGTTTTTCTCTTGTAGTCAGTTAGGTTCAGTTCAATATGAGTTCTTCAAATGTATCCATTGCCAACTTTCCAAACAACCAACCCTACCTTTCAAAGAAAGTTAGTCTATTTTCCTTGTATCATTTGATCTAATTCATTCTGATATTTGGGGGCCTTCTCCTCATGCCTCGATGGGTGGCCTTCGCTACTTTGTTATTTTTGTGGACAACTACTTTCAATATACATGGTTGTTTCTTATGAAACATCGATCTGAACTATTCCAAATATATTCTGAGTTTTCTTCTATGGTTCAAGCCCAATTTTCTAGAAATATCAAAGTTTTTCGCTTAGATAATGCAATGGAATACGAGGATCGTGCTTTTCTTAACCTGCTTCGTAAAAATGGCACGTTCTCCCATCACTCGTGTCCTAGTACATCCCAAAAAATGGACGAGTTGAACACAAACATAGATATATTTTTGACATAGTTCGTGCTCTCTTAATTTCTTCATCATGTCCTGAGCGTTTTTGGGGTGAGGTTGTCTTTACAGCCATCTACACAATAAATTGTGTCCTTTCCGTTACAATCTAAGATCAATCTCCATTTGAACGCATTTTCGGTAAAACTCCTAATTACTCTAAATTCAGAGTCTTTGGTTGCACCTGTTTTGTTTTTCTCGAACCACATGAACACAACAAACTAGAACCAAGGGCTCGTCTATGTTGTTTTCTTGGATATGACATCGAACATAAAGGGTATCGGTGCTGGGATCCCATTTCTAAAATCGTTCGTATCTCGCGACATGTCGTCTTTTGGGAACATCAAATGTTTTATTCCTTATGGTCATTTGACATGTCAACCCTTACTAACTCTAGATTCTCTACTGATCCATCCATTGAGTTATTTCCAGATGATACAGTTCCAGTTACTGTTGAGTCCACCCCAGCACCATCAGTTGAGCCTGGCCCTACATCTTATGCTGAGTCCATCCCAAACCCACCAGCTAAACCCACTCCAGAACCACTAGTTGATCTCACCCTTCCAACTCCAGCGACCATGCCTGAGAGTTCTCCTGTGGTTGATGATCCTGTACCGCCTTCCATTGACACCCACGCCTCAGATCACCCTTGCCGCTTTACCAGAGTAACTCATCCACCACATTACCTTTCTGATTTTTATTGTTTTTCCACTATACTTCATCTGTATGAGCCTTAATCCTATAAGGAGGCTAGTATTAATCCTCTTTGGCAGAAAGCAATGGACAAAGAACATCAGGCCCTCACCAAAACTCATACTTGGGATATTGTAGATCTGTCCTTGGAAAAACTCTTATTGGGTGCAAATGGGTGTTTAAGATCAAGACGCTTTCTGATGGCTCTGTTGAACGATATAAAGCTCGACTTGTTGCCAAGGAATTTGCTTGGGAATATAGTATTGACTATGAAGAGACATTTGCTCCAGTGGCAAGGCTAACATCTATCCATACACTTCTTGCCGTCGCTGCCATTAGAAAATTGTCTCTCTTTCAAATGGATGTCAAAAATGCATTTCTCAATGGCGATCTTCTTGAGGAAGTATATATGCATACCCTTCCTAATCTAGCTGTTCCTCAAAATAAAGTCTATCGCCTTCGTTGTGCTCTATATGGTTTGAAACAAACTCCACGTGCCTGATTTACAAAATTCGGTACTACTATTCATCAATGTGGGTTCACACCTAGTGCTCATAATTCGGCTCTATTTATTTGTCATACTGCCAATAGTATTATCTTTTTTTTTTACTATACATGGACGATATGATTATCATTGGAGATGATATATGCAGCATTTCTAAACTCAAAAAATTTCTAAGTGGCCAATTCGAGATGAAAGATCTTGGCGTGCTCACCTATTTTCTTGGTCTTGAAGTCTCATCTGGTTTTGGTGGATATTTTTTCTCTCAGGCCAAATATGTCTCGGATCTCATTTCCAATGCTAGGATCACTGACTCAACCACTGTCACTACTCCTCTCGAGCCGAATGTCGAACTTACCCCACTTGATGGTTCACCTCTTCAGGATGCTACTCTATATCGCCAACTGGTTGGAAGTTGTATACCTCACTGTCACTCGCCCTGACATTGCCCATGCCGTTAATCAGGTCAGCTAGTTCTTGTCCGTTCCTCAGACCACTCATTACTCGGTTGTTCTTTGCATTCTTCAGTATGTGAAGGGTACATTATTTCATGGGCTTCATTTTTCAGCTCAGTCTGCTCCCGTCTTACAAGCTTATTTGATGTCGATTGGGCTGGAGACTCCACCAACAGACGTTCAACCACTGGTTACTATTTTTTTTGGGGCAATTCTCTCATTTTCTAGCGTAGTAAGAAACAAATTATAGTTGCTCGCTCCAGTACTGAAGTTGAATATCGTGTCATGACTGATGTAACTCAAGAACTTCTCTGGCTTCAATGGCTCATCGCTGACATGGGCATCTCTTCTCCTGCTGCCACTACCCTACACTGTGACAACATGAGTTTTATTCAGATCGCTCACAATGATATATTCCACGAGCGTACAAAGCACATCAAGACTGAATGTCACTTCATCCGCCATCACATTGTCCAGAATACGGCTCGTCTATAATCCGTCAGTTCAACCGATCAAATAACAGACATTTTCACTGAGGCTCATCCATCCGGACGCTTTCACTCTTTGGTTTCCATACTCAAATCCACGTCTCACTTACCGCCTTAAGTTTGAGGGGAGATGTTAATGTATTATATAGGTTTGACCCACATGGCCCATTAGGGCAAAACCCTAGCCACCACTTCCCTTATAAATATGTGTATATCGTTATATTATATTTGTATCACTTTTCATAATATCAATTCATGATTCTCTTCCATTTCTCAATTATCTTAACAATATATATATGTGCGTGTGTGTGTGGATTATACTTTCTCTCTCTTCTCTCCCCCTCTCTGTCTCGTCCTCATGTGCATGCATGGATTATACTTTCTCTCTTCCTTTTTTTTCTCCCTCCTTTCTCAAATCAATCCCCTCTCTCGCTCTTCTCATCCTCCTCCTTCTGTTGCTGTTGCATGATCACATGATGGGAGCTTTGACTCAATTTCTCTCCCGCTCTCCCTCCCACACTCTCTCTCTACACACACACACACTAGAGTCTAAACACACACTCTCTCTAAAAACTTTCGATCTCTCTCTCTCTAAACTCCCTCTCTCTCCAATCTTGGTCCACTGCAAAACCTCCGGAAAACCATTCCACGCTATTGTGCACCAGGTGACCGGTAGCCTCGTCATCGATTTTGAGCCTGTCAAGCCATACGAGGTCTGGATGATCGCCGCCGGCGCATTGCAATCGTATGAACTCGCGGTGGAAGCAATCACAAGGCTACAGTCGTTGCCCAGTGGAAGCATGGAGGGCCTGTGCGATACGATGATCCAAGAGGTTTTCGAACTCACTGGTTATGACCGAGTCATGGCTTACAAATTTCACGACGATCACGGCGAGGTCGTTTCCTAGATCACCATGCCCGGGCTCGAGCCGGTTCGCATTACCCGGCGACTGATATTCCTCAGGCGGCACGACTTTAGTTGGTGAAAAATAAGGTTAGGATGATTTGCGATTGCCGTGGGAAACACGCGAAGGTGGTTCAATACGATAAGCAACCGTTCGATCTCACCTTGTGCGGTTCCACTCTACGGGCCCAGCACAGCTGCCATTTACAGTACATGGAGAACATGAACTCCATTGTTTCTTTTGTTATGGCGGTGGTGGTCAACGACGATGACGATGAAGAAACTGGTAGCTCTGATCCATCGCCTGTTCAAAAGAGAAAACGGCAATGGGGTTTGACGATACTCCGACGGAACCTCAACAACCGCCTCCCACGGGGTTGGCATCACTTTCCTCAACGACTCAACCCTCTGATCAATCTTCTTCAAACACCGATCCCCGATCCACCCCAAATCATCTAGGTCGGCCATGATCAAGGTCTGAAGCCCCTTGCCGTCCGTCAGGCACGGGAACATGATCTCCATCACCTCCTTCTCGCGGTTTTCCTTGTGAAGTTTCTTCAGGTGCTCCGTCGCCTTGACGATCCTCTGCCGGAGGAACCCCTCCTGGTTCACCATCTTCTTGCTCTGTTCCATCTCCCGCATGCTCTTGAAATCGGCGCGAAATGAAAAAAAAATGAAAAAAGGAAATGACTTATTTCGCCCTTCAAGTTTGGGTGGGTGTTGTCCCCTCTTATGTTTAGCAATGTTTAATTTCAATATGGTCTAAAATTTGTATATTATCCTTTAAATAAATTATACATATTTTTCAATTAACATTTTATTTTATTTTCCCTTCTTTTTTGGCAAAAACCACCGTTGACAGACGACTCCTGCGAGATTCTCTCTCTTTGGCCCCGAAAACAATAAAAAATAACATAATGCATTCAAAAAAATAAAATAAAATAATTTTGTTTAGTCTTCTACCTTTTACGATACACTTTCTACAGGTGGTTTTTGGCGAAGAACTACAGGAGAAAAATATAAATAAAAAATTTAAAGAAAATATGTGTAATTAATTTTAAGAGTAAAATAGAGAATTTAAATCATATTAAAATTAATTTAATAATTTAAGAAGAAAATGTGCGGAGTGCTAAATATCATAGACTTGAAAGACTGCAAAAGTCATTCCCCCCTCCCAAAACAAAATTTATATTGTGTTGATAATTTAATATGAACTTCTAATTTTATCAAAGTTATATTTTAAAATAAAGAAAAGGGCGTCAACTCCAAATTATGCGTCGGGTAATTACGCTCATGGTTCTTTAATTGCCGAGATGCATATGCGATTACATGACCATGCTGCATCAGAACACATTCCAGCCCTTAGTATGATGCGTCACTATAAATCACGAAACCATTTCTTTCTGACGGGAGGGACAGTATTAGTGCCGATATCAATCTACTCTTTAACTCCTGGAAACTCTGCTCACATTTATCGGTCCACTCAAATTTGGATTCCTTGCGGGTCAATCGAGTCAACGGGGCAGCTATAACAGAAAATCCATGCACAAACCGTCGATAGTAACCCGCCAATCCTAAAAAGTTTCGAACTTCGGTCACATTTTTTTGTCTTTCCCATTGAACAACAACTTCAACTTTTTTTGGGTCTACCTGAATACCATCCCCTGAAATAACATGCCCCAAGAACATCACATGATCTAACCAAAATTCATATTTACTGAATTTCGCATATAATTGCTTCTCTCACAACGTCTGTAATACAATCTGGAGATGCCTCGCATACTCTTCTCTACTTTGGGAATAAACTGATATATCGTCAATGAACACAATAATAAATTGATCCAGATAAGGTTGAAAGATACGATTCATCAAGTCCATGAAAGCAGCAAAGGCATTGGTCAATCCAAAGGGCATAACCAAAAATTCATAGTGTCCATATCTCGTACGGAACGCCGTTTTTGCCACGTCACTATCTTTGACTTTCAGTTGGTGATACCCCGATCGAAGATCTATCTTGGAAAATACTTTAGCGTTCTGGAGCTGGTCAAACAAGTCATCAATTCTAGGCAACGGATATTTATTGCGAACCGTCACCCTATTCAGCTGCCGATAATCAATACACATTCTCAACGTGCCATCCTTTTTCTTCACGAACAGCACTGGGGCTCCCCATGGAGAGACACTGGGCCTAATAAACCCACGGTCTAATAAATCTTGCAACTGCACCTTCAATTCTTTCAACTCGATAGGCGTCATACGATAGGGTGGAATTGATATAGGAGCAGTGCCTGGAAGTAACTCAATCGTGAATTCTATCTCCCTATCTACTGGCAATCCTGGCAATTCGTTCGGAAACATATCGAGAAAATATCTGACCACAGGAATATTTTTCATCACAACTTCTCTCTGACTGGTGTCAATTACGTGCGTAAGGTATCCCTGACATCCTTTCTGAAATAATTTCCTAGCTTCTAGGGCTTAAATCAAACTGCCAGGAGTGATACTTCTGTCTCCCGCAAAAACAAACTTTGGCTCACCTGAGATTTGAAATATAACTTCCTTCTTGAAACAATCCACAGTGGCATGATATTTAGATAGCAAATCCATACCCAGTATCACATCGAAATCGTGAATACCCAGGGGTAATAGATCTATCAATAGTTCCCTATCACCGATCCGAAGCGGATAGTCTTTGAATACACTATCGATCCATACCGACTCACCCACCGGAGTAGAAATATCAATACGATATGATAAAGAAATGAGAAACTTGCCTACATGCATCATGAATGTTGTCAAAACAAATGAATGCGTAGAACTAGGATCAATAAGTACACGAGCATCACGTGCATATAATAACATGATACCTGTAACAATATCAGGTGTAGCCTGAGCATCCTGTCGAGTGGTGGCAAAAACACGGCCTCACGTCTGAGGTCTACCAGCCGATCCTCTACAACGCTCTTGGGCAGTGCTAGGACCGGCACTGCCCATACTACTCGCAGGAGTCACAAATGTAGAAGCAAGTTTTGGACAATGCGTAGATATGTGACCCGGCTCATGACAATGAAAACATATCAGTCATCCCCAGTTTGAGTAACCGGCTAACTCATCTCATACCTTTACAGACCCACACTAGCTTCCGATGCACTTTGTTGTTGCCTGGGGTATGACTGCTAGGGACCACAGCTCTTGACGGATTGGCTAAACGATGAGGCCCGAGCAACTGGCGGTCGAGATACCGCCCCCCGTGAAGTGCCGCCCGAAAATCTGCTAGGCGACTCAAATCTGCTCGTTTTGTACTGCTCTCGACTCTCGGCTGCTTCCTGCACATCCCTCTCCACTAGCTTTGCCGTATTCACCAACTCTGCATAATTCTTAATCTGCTTGCTTGTCAACCTGGAACGAATCTCTAACTGAAGTCCCTTTTGGAAACGTCTGCATTTCTCCTCTTCCGTCTTTACCAGATCAGGGGCAAAACGAGATAAAACATCAAATTTGACTTCATACTGCTGAACAGTCATCTTTCCCTACTTCAACACTATAAATTCTTCCTCCATCTGGAATCGGTAAGACTCAGGAAGATATTTCTCGTTAAACACGGCAATGAAACGACCCCACGTGATCTCTTCGCCAGAACTGAAAATCAACCTTTTCATTTCTTCCCACCAATGCTCGGCCTCCTCCTTCAGTTGAAAAGTGGCAAGGAGAACTCAACTATCGTCGACAATCCCCATCGCCTCAAATACATGACCCATGCCTCTAATCTAATTCTGCGCATCAGCTGGACCCGCCGTCCCGGTGAAAGCCGGAGGGTCTAACTCCTTGAACCTCTTCAATCGTACCGCCTGAGATGTGGCAGTATCACTTTGGGCCCTTTGACTTTCCATAATCTTCGCTTGCTGCTTCGTCAGCTGGGCAACGGCCTGCAAAATTCTTTCAACCACATCTAAACTCCCTTGCAACCTATCACCCTGTTCCTGGGGTTCCGCTTGCCTCGGGGGTTCCACTGGCTTCGGGGGTCCCACACTCCCAAGACTTTTGCTCCCACTCTCCATACCTATTATCTGCAATAAAATTTAACTCAACAACCAACCAACTAGGCCAACCAAAAAAATGACAGTAATTAATATACGTGAATTAACTACTATGTGAGTATCAAAATCACTCACTGACACCTTATCTTAAGGTCCCCTACTGACTAGACGACTAGCACGTCTCCTATCTTATGATCCTTTACGCTACAAACACTGGTAAGTTTACAAAACCTATAACCTAGGCTCTGATACCAAAATTGTCATACTCCACCCTGGACACCCGTCACCATGGGGCCGGCGTGACATCGACACGACATCACCTGAGCGATAAACCAAACTAGAAAGCGACAATATGCATTCATAATTATACAACCACAAAATCAAGTCATAAACATCTTCTCTAACTGGGGATACACCCGACCCTGAATTATAATAACAACAAAAGATAAAACAACAATGAACCTCTCCTAGGTTCGCCTCAGGCAGCACTTCCCAAAATACTCCCTCGCTATACCATCGCCGGACTCTACCCAGTGCCAGTAAGGGACCGACTCCTAGCTGTTTCACCTACGAGTGTACTGCCTTCTTAATAAAAATATTTTTAAATAATAATACATTTTAAATGATACAACATTTAAATATAGATCAAGTATAAGTATATAGACATCACATAGCTTGTAAAAATCTTCATAATATACGTTCCATTTCAAAACCATCCAGTATAAATATCATACCAATCACCAGAATAAATAATAAATCACCTAATATAAGTAAAACACCACCTCTCAAACACACATCTCAAACCACCACTCCACCACAACACACACTGGCTAGCCATAGGGATCGTTTTAACCTGATGATCGGGAGTTGCAACGGTACCGTAACATCTGTAAGAATGTTTTCCTACAAAATATCCACACCCCTTTTGGGGAGAAATATAATCCACACCCCTTACGGGGAGAAATATAATCCACACCCCTTTCGGGGGGAAATCACACCCCTTTTGGGGAGAAATATAAACAACCCATATCCAACGAAAATTATTTTTAATCATTCTTTTTAGAAACCAACATAATTCCCCGGAAATTCATTTTACCAACTCACCCCAAAAACCTGCTTGATCCATATAGTTTATGAAATCGTACAGTGTAAGTAAACACATATGTCATCATATATATATAGAAAATAGTTTGGCAAAAAGACAGTACACTCATCTCGTTTCTTGTGCTACAAAAACAACACCGTCCAAAGTCTACCGGGGTGTTGGCGTCTGCGAACCTAGTAATGATAGGGTCTAAATTAATATTTTATGCAAAATAATCAAATCGTGCAATGCAAACCCTAAGTTCCGAAATTTTCTATTTCCCACATTTTACTTATGAAAATTATTATTTCGGTTAATTTTTATTTCATTAAAAATTACTGCATAAAATTTAGTAATACGAACGGTTCTAAATTTATTATTCCGGTTCCAAAATTTTGGTGCTAGAATTTAATTTAATAAACTAAAATAAACTTAACGAAAAACGTTACTCATTCCGAATCGTTCACGGGCCGTGAGATGGGTTTTTGGTTTTTATCGGGGTTGTTTGTGCAAATTTTCCTTTTTTTTTTCTTTTTTCTTTTTTTTTTTTTTTTTCTGGTTTGATGGTTTGAAGTTCCCGCTGACACAATCACCCCCCACGCTCAACCTCAACGCCGGCCGTTCACCACACCCACACCACCGGAAACTATCTCTCTCACTACTTCTCCCTCACCGCCGACTACCCTACACTTGATCACACTCACAGATTGAAACACACACACACACTGGAGCACACACGCACGCTGACGACGCTGAGCACACCTACCCACTTGCACGGTCGCCGACTGAACAGAGCAAAACACACACATGCACAACGCCGAATCAGAACGCCCACACACGATCGCCGAGGGTCGACGGACGACGATCCGAACAACACTCCCATATACCCACATTCTACAGTATTAAACCGAAACAGAAGACGCACACACGCATGCACTGTCGTAGCGGTGACACACACTGTCGGCCGCACCGTGGCGACGATCACACATGCATGCAGTCGAAGCAACACACACATACACACGTTGCACGAAACAAGAATCAGAAACACATACACTCCGTCGAAACGCCACCGTCGGACAAAACCAAAACCCACTGGCGATCCTACCGCCGATCACATACACATGCATGCACACACCCACTAGAATGATCAAATAAATACGCATAAATACTCACCAGATCGAAGATCATCGACAAACTGAACAACTGAACCCAATGTCCGCTCACCGGCGATGCTAAGAACGCACCCGTCACGCCGTCGACGAACCACCCCACCGGCCGAACCACCTTCGCTCTCTCCTGAAACTGACGACGATATCCACACGATCACACATACGAGTAACAGCCACGACCACCCTGCCGGAGGAACGCCGATTCAAGGAATTTCGATGACCCCTCCCTTGCTCCGGTCCTCTCTCTCTCTCTAGAATTTATCAAATTTCAGATTTGATGGAGGTTTTTTGATCAATACACATGCATGAGTGAGTATATATTGCATGAAATAAGTGGTAGAAATTGGTCCTAGCTTGCCACGTTGCCTCTCCCGTTCTCTCCCTTCCGACGGTCTCACATGCACGAACGTATGCGTGTATATATATATGTGTGTGTGTGTGTTTAAAAAATTTATGTTAAATTACTCTTTTCCCCCTCTAATTTCTTAAAGTCTTCTTTTTGAGGTCAATTCAACATTTATGAGTTTCTAAAATTGTAATTTGATCCCTAACATTTTCAATTTTAGATTTTAATTGGCAATTCGCATCCCAAGTTGAGAATAATGTTTTTAAATTTGCAATTTGCCCCCCAACTTTTGATTTGAATTTTAATCAATAAAATTTTTACCTTGAAATTTTCCAATACTCTAAAATGTAACTATTAATGAGGTATGTTCTATGATTTAGGTCTTACAGTTACATTCAAAATGTAACATCAATTGTTCTCATATTTTTATGAATCGTATTATACGTGAATGTTACATTCAACACCTGTGGTTGTTGAATTTAGCATCAATTGTTCTTATGTTTTTATGAATCGTATTATACGTGGATGTTACATTTAATATCTGTGGATGTTGACTGTAACATCAATTGTTCTCTTATTTTATGTATTCACGGTTAAAAACCATATGATGTTACATTCAATACATGTGGGTGTTAAATATTACATCAACTGTTACAAATAAACTGCAAATTGTAGAGCAAAGTGTAAAAAATGCAAAAGTTGAAAATATCTTGCTAGTTGTCACGCATTATAGCTGAAAACACCATTTTCTAATCCAAAACACCATCGTTATTAATTTAATTCTATTCCATATCATCACTCTCTACAAATACCAACGATGAATGGCGTCTCATTTCATAGATCTATCACCCCCTCTCTCATTTCTCTCAACAATTGTTCGCTTACTGTAAATCCGGGCACCGACGGCGACGAACGTCGTTGCATGAACCTTCAACAGCCAGAACCATGCGGACAAGTTTGAAACGGCGATGAACGACGTACAAGAATTGAACGACGAACGAAAGTCGAATGACGTAGCACAATTTGGCGATCGACGAACGAACTGTGAACGACGGAGCAAAAGGCGGCAAACGACGGGTAAAGTCAGTGCGAGTCCACCGCTGTTCTCATGGAAGAAGCTCACGAGATGACATTTCGGTAATCTCGTCGCCTGCCATTTTTGGAAATAGGACTAATTGGTGCAAGAAAGGTTAGCGATGAGAGTTTTCGGTGCAAGAAAAAATGGATAGAAATAGGCGGTAAATTGTTTTTTTTTTTTTTTTTGTTTTGGGAGTAAGCGGTAATTTTCCCAAAATTATATCAATTGCAGAAGGGTGCTGAGAGAGTTCGAAAGGACAAATTACACTTTGAGACAACTAAAAACGAACAAATCACAAAATTAAAATTGTTCCACTAATTTTGAATTTACATTTTTTTCTTGTATATCATAATTTAATTGAAAATTGAAAATAAACTAATTAAAAATATTGACAATAATAAATAGTTTTTTTCTTACTTTTTAAAACCTCAAAATATCATTTTTTTTTCTTTTAACAATACAATTTAAAAATATTTTTACAAAAATAATTTTTATATTACTGAATCATATCACTCACTTTGTAATATTAATTTTTTTCTTATTTTATAAATTTTTTTTTTTTATATATTCTCTACAAATTTTGTCTGTCACACATTCATCCAAATATTATTATTATCTATCATTTTCAAGGCGTTATTTTAACCAATTACATCATATTTAATTTTAAAATTTTTAACACATTATTAGTTTCATAATACCAAATAACATTTCATAATTTCAAAAATTTTATTTTCAAATTTTTCAAAAACTATTTTTAAAAACTAAAACAAACCCGCCCGCCCTAATTCTTATATTTTGAGCCTTCTAAAAGTAAAAAAAAAAAAAAAAATCAATTTTTTTTGTTTTTATTTTTTATTTTTTAAAAAAATTGTCAAGACCAAAAGATATTTTTAGATATTTTCTGTGTGACAATAAAATTAAAAAACACATTAGGAAGGACCCAATATAGAGTTGTTCTAATTTTATTGTCACACAGAAAAGATCTAAAAATATTTTTAAACAAAAAAAATAAAATAATAAAATAAAATAGATATTTTAAGATTAAAAATATTTTTAGATATTTTCTTGGAACAACTCTATATTGGGTCCTTCCTAATGTGTTTTTTAATTTTATTGTCACACATAAAATATCTAAAAATATCTTTTGGTTTGATTATTTTTTAAAAAAGAAATTAAAAACAAAAAAAATTGATTTTGTTTTAGAAGGCTCAAAATATAAGAATTAGAGCAGGCGGGTTTGTTTTAGTTTTTAAAAATAGTTTTCAAAAATTTCAAAAATAAATTTTTGAAATTATGAAATGTTATTTGGTTTAAATTTAAAAAACTTATGAAACTAATAATGTGTTAAAAAATTTTAAATTAAAAATGATGCAATTGGTTAAAATATCGCCTTGAAAATGATAGATAATAATAATAATATTTGGATGAACGTGTGGCAGACAAAATTTTTAGAGAATATACAAAAAAAAATTAAAATTTATAAAATAAGAAAAAAAAAAATTAATATTAAAAAGTGAGTGATATGACAGATTTAGTATTATAAAAATTATTTGTAATATCTCGAAAATTTATATTTTAAAAAATATTATTTTATATAAGTTTAATAATTTTGGATTTATTTTATAAATTTATGGTATAAATAATATTTGATAATTTTTTGGGATTGAATGTTAATTTCTAATTGATTTTTAAAAGTATTGAGACCACTGAGTTATTTAAAATATATTTTTAAGAATTTTAGAATATAATTAATTTTTTATTTTATTTTAAAAAAGACATTAAATAAATAAATAAAATGTTAAATTAGTTTCCTTCCTGTAGAAGAAACTAATAATAACCATGGATATATATATGGGCACAAAATGAAAACGTGTGCATGTGCATGCTAATAAATATAATATTTAAAATTCATCAATACGGAAAAGAGATGGATTCTTGTTATTACTAAAGGAGCAAGGCTTGAGCCGCAGGAGAAGAGTTAGAATTGAAAATATATAATAATAATAATAATAATTCATTATTAAGGAAAAGAGATTGATTCTTGTTATTATGAAAGGAGCAATGGTTGAGCCGCAGGAGAGGTGTTAGAATTGAAACCATGATTTTTTTCAAAATAATCATTATAGTAATTAATTTAACTAAAATGGGTTTTGAATGTTTTTTTTTTTTAGTATTTCGATTCCTATTGAATTTCGGCTTCGGATTTCAAATAGAATTTCTAACTCTTTTTAATAAATGTATTTAATCTCTAATTTTTTGTGTGATTTATGTTATTACTGTTATAATTATTGTTTTTTATAAAAAATTTATGAATACGTACTATGTAAAAATTATGTGAGATACACGTTTATGTGTTTATTTGGAGTTTGATTATTATGTGTTCATTTGAGGTTTGATTGGATACACATATTAGAGGGGTTGAAATTTTACTGAGTATTAGCTCACAATCCCACCGTTTGATTGCAGAGCCGGTGAGAATGAAATTACACCAGAAATTTTAGTTTAATTTCTATTTAATTTGTAATAGTTTTATTTATTATTTACTGTTGTAAAATTGATTCGATAAATCGACAAATTATAATTGTCGCCGTCATATTATAAAAATTCTCAAATTTATTAAACGAATCGCGCGTATCAATAACTAGCGTATAACCCGTGCCTGAAGGCACGGGTGTAAAAAAATATTAAACCTAAAAAAAAAAATTTGACATAACATTTCACACCTGTTTTATTAAAATATCAACAAAAAATTAATATTTAAATATTATCATCAACCAACAATGTATATTACAAATACAACATAATCAATATTGATAACATAGATATTCCTCTATTCAAATAATACCACAACTAAGTCTAAGTTAAACCAAAACAAATCAAATCAAAAAATACTTAGTGCCTATCCAAATCCCACTATTTCAACAATACATTTCATATATGTAACTAAAAAATTAATAATTCAAAAATAAAAAGGTAGTTTCATTGGAAATGATTAAAATAAAAAAATAAAATAAAATAGGAAATAAACTTGCATTACTTTCTAGTAACTAATTTACAAAAAAAAATATAACAAAATTAAAATTACATCTCTTTCAGTAACTTCTAGTCTATACTCTAATACAACAATAGACAAATATTAATGGTTATACAACGAAAAATGAATTTTACCGATGAATTTCAATAGACCCTTCTGTGAAATTGATTCGTGAATAATAGACAAAGATCAATTACATTCACTAACTTCTAAAAATATTTTAACAGCAACAACCACAATAATTCTAATTTCGAATTGAACAACAAACTATCCCAATTAAATACAATTCTTATTGAGAAATGTCATTTTATGAACATTAATTATATTTGTATATTTCTAAATTTATATAACAAAATTATTCCATCAAGAAATTTGGTTAGTGTAAATATATGTACGTTAAAAGTTGGACGTCATAATAACGAAAAAGAATGGGAGTATGTTGTGACTGATTGCAAAGTTCACATTTAAGTCGTTCTATACGGTAAGCAATATTGGAAAACAGAAGCAGTAAAAAGAAGATTAAGAATATGAACAAGAAGTTAGAGCTAACCTGGAAATAGTTAAATGAACTCTTACCAACGTCGTTCTCTGGTGCCTGTAAACAAACACAAACTCGGCTTAGCAAGAAAGACAAAGATAACACCTTTTTCCCGATTTCATTCTAATCAAAACCTTCAAGGTTCATAAACAGTAACAGGACAGAAACAGAAGCAAGAGTAGGAACAGAACAGGAACGGGAACAGTAAAAAAAAAAAATCTCAAATTTTAAACAGGAGATGGATGAGTCCCAACGCCACCCTTAGAAACTTTTATAAGAATACATCTAACTAAACATAATTTAGTATTTATAAATATTATAATTAATTGGGATGAGTTTCTTAATTTTACAAAAATTGTAGATTCTTAATGTTCTAAACATGCATTAACTATAGATTCTTAATGTTATAAACATGCATTCAGGACAAAATACAAATAGAACACAACACAATTAACCTAGCACATTAAATTCTAGAGTCATCAGGGTAATTTGTCAAAGAACTCAGACTAATTTGTAGCCTAATTTGAAGAAACCATTAATTACTCAGCAGGGTGATTAGTCTGAGTCATTTGCCTACAAATTAGTCCGGTTTCTTCAATATTAATGTGCTAGGTTAATTTGTAGGCTAATGACTCGGAGTAATTACCCTACTGATTTTTTTTTTTTCAACTTCATTACCTTGCTGATTTTTCTGATTGCAACTTGATATTTATAGCGTATTTCCCTATATTATGTTGATTATAACATAAAAAATAAAGGCACAAACGGAAAGAAATAAATTTAATTGTTAATATGTGTTTTCACAGGTAATTGTTAGTCATTATTGATGTTAATATCAATAATATACGGGTATAACAGAATGTACAATTATACAAGAACATTAAAACAGATCAATAATATACGGGTATGAAGATAAACATAATAATATCATACAGATGATTATATTTCAAATGATTATTACACAGATCAAAACGTATTTGTTCTTCCTAGTTATTGTGTATTATACAGTACACTAACATAGTTATTTTAGTGTTCTTCCAAAGTTGGACAGGAACATTCATATTGTACACATACAGATGTTAATATCAATAATATACGGGTATAACAGAATGTACGATTATACAGGTACGATCAAACATGTATGATTATACAGGAACATTAAAACAGAAACAGAGAACATGAAACAGTAACTGACAGCGACTCACTTTTGTGCGATGGGCAGATGAAGATGAAGGCGACGGAGGTATAAACAATGACTCTCGGCATTTGGGTGACTATATATAGAGAGATTCAGGGGAGAAGAAGGTATTTAGGAAAGAAAATTGCTTGAGAATTAGGGAGGGGGTTATGGAATTAAGAATCGAAATTTGGGGAATTAGGGTTTCCATTCCAACCGATTCCCCAAATCGAGCTAGCGACTCACCATAGATAGAAAAGAAAGAAATTGTTTCCCCAAATCAAGCTGGCGAGAGGAATGGACTTCCATAGATAGATTGAGTGAGATAGAAAGAATTGGAGATAGGAAGAAATTATCCAAATCGAGCTGGCGAGAGGGATAGATTGATCGATTGACCTCGATTTCCATAGGTAGATCGAGTGAGAGAGAAGGAATTGAAAAGATGATGAAATTGTCCAAATCGAGCTGGCGAAAGGGATGGATCGAATGGGAGATGGATCGAACGATAGATGGATCGAACGGCAATGTGAGCAAGAGAGAGGGCGACAAGGTGAGAGAGAGAGAGAGAGTTAGGGAGAAGGGCATATTAAGGATGAGTTGATTAACTTAATCAATACATCACCAATATTATATTAATTTATTTTTCATTTAACATAACTAAAATTTCCTTTTTAGCAAATCTAGTTTCCTAATCAGCATTCTAATTGTCCTAGTCAGCATTTCGTTTCCTAATCAGTATTTTAATTGTCCTAGTCAGCACTTTATTTGTCTTAGCCAGTATTTTGTTTGTCCTAGTCATATTTTGTTTGTCCTAGTCAGCAAAAACCGTTATATTTTATATAATAGATATTTTTATGGCATGTTGATTTAATAATAGTGCCGACTAACACTTTAATTGGATTTAAAGAGTTTAATTTAAATGAAATGAATCCAATATTCTCATATTTAATATTGGCACAAAAAAAATTCTGCCATAAAGAGTTGTTGAAGCTTAAATGAATTTTTACTTTTTAAATGAGAAATAAAAATTAAATATCAAGTTTTCCCTCTTTCCTCTTTATCCCACATTACTTAGGAGAATGAGTCTAGATGAGTATAATTGAGGATATGTAGGATACTTGGGGTGTGCCCCAAGAGGTATTTGTGGAGGGGAGAGAAGTTACATCCCTATTGGTCTACCACATGCGCGCAGCCGCCGTCTGTCTGTCCGGCCGGCCATGCCGTGCTGAGCCGAGCGCGCATGTGAGGTAATACTTATTATTATTTTTTGACAAAATTTATTTAATAAAATATTAATTTTATTTTATAAATCAGATTTATCAGAGGTGATTCTAGGTTATTTTATCTTGGGGATGAGGGGGTTGTGATACTGCTTACACTTTCTTGGGCAGAGCCCTGAAACATTTTAAAGAGAACGACCTGGTCTGCAACTCAACCCAAGCAATTTTGGTAAATTCATTCTTATTTAATTTATGCAGCAACAATTTTAAGACGTTTTTATATTCTGCTGTATATCTCTTGCGAAGCCTTCTGATCACAAGTCTAAACAAGTTACTATTGATCTAAACAAGCCCTTCCGTTTCGAAGGGTCTCATTTTAAAAGATGGAGGCAAAAGATGTTAAGGTTACATCAAAATTTGACTTCAAAAGGCAAACCGACTAGATTTTGGTCGAATTACGTTTTCACTCCATGGATAGGTTTGACAGTTCAAACAAATACAAAAGGGACATTCGGTGGCAAGTCCCTTAGTTTGCCCCTAATTTTAAAAAAGTCCTAGAGATGGAAGTAACTTGTGTTTTAGTCTCGCCTATTTAAAAAATGCGGAAGTCTAATACACGTGCCTGCACTCGTGCAATTACATGTAACTAATTTGCATGTAAATTTTTATTAGATGTAACAAATATTATTATATTTTGTAACATGTAACTAATTTGTGTGTAAAAATTTGTTAGATGTAACAAATATTACACAAAATACTTGTAATTTGTAACATGTAACTAGTATTAAATTAATTTATGTGTATAATATTTGTTAAATGTCACAAATATTATACGGATACATGTAATTTATAACGTTTAAGTAATATTACACAAGTACAATTACACAAATATATGTAATATATGTTAATTATTAAATTGTAACTAATATTAGTTACATATAACTAATATTCACTTTAATACGAATTTATTTATCAAAATTCTCTCTACAATTCCTGCAATGCCTGCACATACGGGATTAAAATTCAAGCAAAACCCAATTTAAGAGACGAAATCAAACTTATGTCTTAAACGAGACTTTTTTAAAATTACATCTGTTTTTGGGGACTAATGACCCATTATCCCAATACAAAATCCAAAACAGTAGTGAAATATTACACTAGCCAAGTCTAATTGACATTTGATCAAGCAATTGGCATGCAATCGATTTTAGTTGACAATTACCCAACAGAGAAATCAAATCACCAACAGAACAAGAAGCCAACAAAATTCAGGAATTGAAAAACGGAATTGGAGTCAACCGAAATCTCTGGACGGATAATTAATGGGTTGGGAATTAAACCCTAATGCGGAATGAAAATGGAGGAAAAACAAAAGTGAAGTAGATGGAGTGATCGTAAGCAAAAGAGAAGGGAGTTCAATACCTCATTGGGATAACGTTCCAGAGAGAGAAAAGATCTCATTTTTCTCCCTTCTTTTTCTCATTCTGTTCTACTTGTCGTAGTGTTGCTCTCTTCTCGTCCCCTACGTCGTCTCCCTCAAGGCCAAGCCCGCAAGTACCGGCGGAATCAACTGCATCGAGGAGGATGAGGAGCAGATCGATCTTTCTATCGCGAGCCTTTTTTTTTTTTTTTTCCTTTCACACACACACATAATAAATTAGGACGGGTATATTCACGACCGTCGAATAAGAGATAAAACTCTAGACATTTTCTCACTGTTGGATGGGTTTCATTTTATACGCTCCACACATTTTAGGGTTTGAGATTTCGGTAGCCGCTTTGTTCTATCCATCACCCACCGAAAGTCATGCTCTGTTTCCTTTCCTACTGCAATCGTGCCTCCCTCACCCACCGAAAATCAAGCTTAGTTCCGCCATCATCTCATCCCCTCCGCTCCGTCATCTTCCCCGATCACCGCTCCTCATCGTCATCTCCTTCATCTTCGCATCAAAATCACCGCTCATCATCGTCACCTCCTTCATCTACGTGCCCTAATTGTTCGTCTAATTGCAGATCATCAAATCATGCCTTGATCTTTGCCCTAATCCTTGATCTTTGCCATAATTTCTTAATGGAATCTCTGTAAAACCCCGATCTCCCACGTATGTCATTTTATTTTCATTTTAGAGCATTTAGGAAATTACGGGGTAAAAATTGAGTTAATTGAAAGCCTAATTAAATTTTTTTGGGTCAATTAAAAATTTAGAAATATTTATTTTAAACGATGGGATTCAAATTGTCGCTTAAATTTTAAACTAAAAATTTTAAAGGTGCAAACTGCGATTTAAGAAAATTGAAAATAGTACCTTGGGCTCAAATAAGAAATGTAAAGAAGTTAGGGGGAGAAAAGTGTAATAAAATAAAAGTTTTTTAAAACACACACACACACACACACACACACATATATATATATATATATATATATATATATATATATATATATATATAACATATACACGTGCGTGTGTGTTGTGCTTGCCGGCCGGACCATGAACCGAAACAGAGATAAGAGTGAAGACCGGCGACGTGGCAAGATTTGATCAAGCAATCCATCCACTTATTGCATGCATATAAAAACCATGCATGAATATCAGGAATGCAGATCTCAAAAGGGGAGGAAATATGAAAAAAAAAAATCAGAAAAGAATCTAGAGAGAGAAAGAGAAGAACGGAGGGGGGGACGTCGGGTGTTCGAGATCGACGGAAGGAGGGGAATGGTTCCGATCAGCCGGCGATTGAGGGTGTGAGAAGGTGTAATCAGGGATGTTGTGTTCAGACGTGAGGGTGTATAAGGTTGCTGTTCGGGATCGCTGACGATGGACGGTTATCTGACGAGCAGGGTGTTCCGGTTGCAGAGGTGTAGATGCATGTGTGTGCTTTGATTCCACGGGTATGTGAGTGGGGTGATCGTCGGTAAGATGTATGGGTGGTGGTCGCCGGAGTTGACAAAAAAAAGAGGAGAGAGGGAGGATCGGCGGTGACGGGTTCGGTGGCCGCCGTTGGTGAGTTCGTCGTCGTTCCTCCGGCGATTTCGCATGTGTGGGTATGGGAGGTGTTCAGCGTGGTGTGTACGTGTGCCAGAACGTTGACAGTGAAGATCGGCAGGAGGAGTGGAGATCGGCCGGCGTTGAGGAGGTCCGGCGGGTGTACTAAACCGAAACAGAACAAAAAAAAAAAAAAAGAGAGAGAGAGAGAGAGAAATTACAAAAGCAACCCTAATAAAATTCAAAATCCATCTCACGGCCTGTGAACGTTTCGGAACAAGTAACATTTTCATCGGATATCGTTATCGATTGAATTAAATGGTTGAGCATGAAGATTTTTCGCATTTGCAATAGTAATGGTCGTGGGCGTAATAACATTTTTATAATCGCTAATTTTTAACAAACGGGTACAGTAAACTTAACGGAGCGAAATTAAAACGAATAATAATTTTTTTGTAATAAAATATGGGGAGTGGGAAAATTATGAGCATTAGGACCTGCATTCGTCTAATTAGGTTATTTTAAATACGATATTAATTTAGACCCTATTATTATTAGGTTTGCAGGCACCGGAGTTTCGGTAGAGAGTAGTCAGTAAAAGTTTTTGGGAGCAGATCATGAGGTAAGTGTACTGTCTTCTTACCAAACTATCTTTCTATGTATGTGTATGATGAAATATGTGTTTACTTAAATTGTATGAATTTATAAATGATATGAATCAAGCAGGATTTGGGTG
Organism: Eucommia ulmoides; assembly: GCA_016647705.1. Taxonomy (NCBI): domain Eukaryota; kingdom Viridiplantae; phylum Streptophyta; class Magnoliopsida; order Garryales; family Eucommiaceae; genus Eucommia; species Eucommia ulmoides. Next base: position 5,480,912 of record CM028341.1, read on the forward strand.
AGTTGGTAAACGGCTTTTGGAAGATTTCGATGGTTTCCAAAATGAAACTGAAAATAAATTTTTGTTGAATTTGGTAAAATCAGACGGTGTTTTTAAAAGGAAATAGAAAACATCTGTTTTCCTAAAAATATCTGGTTTTCAAAAGAGAAATAAAGGGTGAAAAAGTAGTTTTGAAAGAATCAGACGGTGTCTCTAAAAAGAAAAGTGTGAAATATGCTTTTGGGCTTAAAAGTTGGTTTTGAGGAAAAGAGATAGACGTGATGATTTGACGATATTTATTAAGTTGTGATTCGATGATGCTGTATTTGATTTGACGATGCCCTAGTATTTATCTATTTCGGTAGAATGAGATTATCCGCTTCGGCGGAGTGATGTTATCCGCTACGGCGGAGTGATGTTTATCTGCTTCGGCAGAGTGATGCTAGACGTTTATATTGCGCAGTGATTATCCGCTTCGGCGGAGTGATGGGTGTTCTTAGGAAGGCATATCCTACGGATGGTACGGTACCTTTGCAAACTCCCGATCGTGAGGTTAAAACGATCACTAGGGCTGGCCACTGTGTGTGTGTTGGAGGTGTGTGTTTGAGATTGGTGCTTGAGATGTGGTGTTTTAAGTATATTGATTGATTTGATATTATTTATTATGATGACTGGTATGATTTTATACTAGATGGAACTTATCTATACCACTTTATTTTCATTGCTTATATACTTGTGCTTGATCCATACTAAATTGTGAAAATATTTAGAATGTATTAATATTTTAAAAATATTTTACTAAGAAGGCAGTATACTCGCAGGTACAACAGCTAGGAGTCGGTCTCCTACTGGCACTAGGTAGAGCTACGTGATGAAGTCCTATAGGCGTTTGAGAGAAGCTGTCAAGGGCGAACCTATTAGAAAAAAAAAGTTCATGGATAAATACTTTTAGCTAATTAAAATTTCGGGACAGGTGTGTCCCTTATAGTAGATATTTGTATTATACAGTAGGTGTATATTGTCATTCGTTTAGTAATTTGGGTATTGGTGACGTCACGTTGTAGTCACGCTCGCCTCGGGATGACGGGTGTCCGGGACGGGTTATGACAATTTTGGTATCAGAGCCTAGATTATAGGTTCTGTAGACTTGTTAGGAGATGTGTCAGTAGAAGACCTTGAGATAGAAGGACGTGCCGGTCGTCTAGTCAGTAGAGGACATGAGATAGGGTGTGTCTAGTCAGTAGGGGACATGAGATAGGGTGTCAATAGGTGAGCTTGGTATGTAAGTGTTAGGTTTTTATTTCATTAGTTTGTGCTTTGGCATGGTGAATGGAGGGTTTTCTTTTTGGCAAACAGCGATATGACCACGGAGGGATATTGCTGGGAAGGATGTCTCCTACAAGATAAGAAGGCTAAGTTAGACAAACCACAAATTACGTCGTTATTAATATACTAGATGATATGGTAGAACACACTAAAGTCAAAATAAGAAATAATATTTAAAGAGAGCAAATCGCTTTCTAGGCAATCTGAATGGAAACTGTGACATTACCGGACAAGAATCTAATTTGGTAACACTTTTTAAATTAATTAATAGACGGAGTAACAAATATGGCATGTAGCAAGGTAATAGAAAATTATATATAAAAGTAGCCAAGAATTGTGGATCTAAGAGGATAGTAGGTGCGTGTAAAGATAATCCCTTCGAATGAGTAATATAGAGTTGCGGGTGGAGTCAAATTTGGGATGAATGAAAGTATGTATTGTTGGGAAGACATATCTAGTACCTTAGTTAGTCTTTTAGGGGGTGGGGGTTTAGGAAATTAGAAAAGTGTTAGAGAAAGGATATCACAAGTCGGTACGTAGATGCTGTTCAAACAAGTTTCGGCAGTGGATACTGTAATAGCTAGGAATTTTTCCTATGTAGTATCGAGAATTGACAGGGTGCCTGTACGCGTGATTAGTAATTGTGGTTCTTGTTAAATAAGTTCCATAATAATAAGGAGATGAACGTTCGACTCGTAAGTTGGTTAAGTATATTGGTGTTAATGAATGTGGGAAACTGAGATTTGAAATTATAATCTTGGGACTTTAAGGGCAATTGTTATGGAATAGGAAAAGAGTGAGTGAATTAACGATTGATTGCATTTAGTTGAATTTGAATAATTTTGAGGGTGTAAAAAAAAAAAAGGTATTAATTGTTGGATATTGGGAATTGGAGTAAGGTTGTTTGGAGTTTAGGAAGTCTTAATAGAAAAAGAAGGCGTCACAATAAATTAGAATATCAACTAATGATCTATGTAGACCTGGTGTGAATTTCCATAAAGATCTGATGTTGGTAACGTAAAAGTTAGAATGGATAGGTTGTTAAATAGGTTGCAACAAATAAGGAATTGTGTTAGATTTTTTAGAAGGGTATTTGTAAACAAAAATTTGAGACTGTGACGTGGTAACAACGGTGATCCGGTTGAAAGTAGAGAAGAGCATGGTGAACATCTCCGAAATGTGTTACTAAGGCGGTGGCTAGGGCAGTAAATATGACTAGTGCTCTTAAGGAATAGTATTCAAGTAAATCCAAAGGAAGTTGAAGTAGTGGATTGACGGAATATGAAGAAGGCCGAGAACATGTGATTGGAATTCGAAACTTTTTGAAGCTAGTAGAGATCGTATTCGTTCTAACATTTACGAATGCAAGTGTCAAGTTGAGATCTTTGTAAGTCTATTAAGCAATTGATCGGATGACCACTCTAACTGAGCTTATAAATATGAAGCTGATATTTAGCAATTGTAGGATAGTAGCGCAGAAGTTGGATGTCCAATTGGAAATGATTAGAGTGGAAGGGAATGAAGGTGGTCACAGTGCCGACTATAGCAAATATTTCAGGTCAAAAAATTGGTGAATGGGTTGTTCATACTAATTTATGGGTTAAGTTGAGACCCTTGTAAGTTGAGTGGGCGGCTGGTCGGATGGTAACGCTATTCGGTATTGATTTTCACCATAGTGTAGACATGTAAAGGTCGGATGTCCAGTTAAGAAGATTTAGCAATACAGTGGAAATTGACTGTAGAACTGTTTAGCGTGTCTGAAGGAATGATGAAATTTGGAAATTGGAAATAAAATTTGTAGGGTTGATAATGCCAATTTATAAATGAGAACTTAAAAGAGGTGCATAGAATATGCAATACCCCAGTAAAATTAACTATATTGTAATGGTGTAAATATGATTAGTAGATTGGAATGGAAATAGAAAATCGCAGCATTTGTTATTTGGTGATTTGTTAGTCAAGTTAAGGTCGAGGAAGTTTCTGGTAAGAGGGATGATTGTGCAATGTTAATAAAATCTGTTTATGCTAATAACTATCTTGTCGTCAATCGTGGTGGTATCGCATAAAGTGCTATAGGATACAGGATTCCGATCTGATAGACTGAACGGAGATAGGAAAACGAAACCTGCGGGATTTAAAAATAGCCCGATGTGACTACAATTTTACTGAAAATTGGAAGTTATTAAGATATCACGGGACAGGGAGAATTTAAAATATCCTTAAGATGATATGTACACATGGTATTATATTTTGCAGTTAATAGCTAGTAGTTATTAGAATGTATCGTTTTCGTAGTGACTGGGGCGTACCTATGTCCTGTGAGTCGTATATGTACGTATATATATTTGAAGCATGTTAGGCAGGTGGAAATAAACTTGAAGCACGTGACCATTTCAGGGACTTGGTAAAATGTGGAGGCATGAAATGAATTCTTATAGATTATTTGTTTGATATATATGTGTTGTAGTTATATAGGTTGGTGATATTTAGGTATTATGAATGATATCGATATGTGTGTTAAAGAGTTGAGGTAGGTATAGAGGTTAATGATTGTTGAGTTACCGGTGCTTATGAGAGTGGGGACGATTATAGTTAGCTTAAGTGTTGAATGAAAAATATTATTGCAACAGGGCGACTAGGAAATGTCGGATGAAATAGATAAGCGTCGGTTACGACGGAATGAAATAGACTCAATGTATTGAAATATTTTCGGTAGGTAGTGTTGTTACTGATTTTAATTTTATCAGAGTAGCGCAGTGGAAGCGGTGAGGAACATGAGATTCTTTAACAATGAGTGATCCATGTTAAAGGTAACCGATCAAGTGCATCTTGTTGGTTGGATGGTTACGATTTGACGAAAAAGTTGTTGATTATAAATTTTGGGCGATTGTGATGATGAGATGAGTATAACTTTGTGATGCGACTTTGACATAGTAATAGCCTGACGCCAATTTTGGAAATGATTTGACGGTTACGAACTATGAGTGATGTTTGGTTATAGGACCCTGATTTTTTTAGATGTATTTTAGCATATTTAGAAATAACGAGGTAGATGGTATTATTTATTATTTAAACTTAAAATTTTAGGGGTCAATTCGAGATTGGCAAAAGATTAAAATTTGAATTTGGGTTTAACTGAACCTAAATAAAATTAAGAGGTAGATAATGTAATTAGGAAAGAGTCGACGGAAGAATTATGCGGACAAGCGTAGGCAAGAGTTGGAGTTTAAAGTAGGCGATTATGTGGTTTGCATATATCCCCGTAGAAGGGCGTAATGAGGTTTGAAAAGAAAGGAAAATTAAGTCCAAGGTATACCGGACCATATGAGATTTTAGAACGGGTTGGCGTGACAGCCTATCGATGTTCCGCAAATATGTGCCGATCGCATGTGCTGGCTTCGTAACCGATCGAATTAGAAGAAGATTTAACATACGTTGAGGAGTTAGTCCAAATTCTAAGCCATAAAAACTAGGCGTTGAGGACAAAAACGATCCCATTAGTCAAGTATTACTACACATTCATGTAATGCAAGAGGTGATATGGGAACGAGATGGTAAGATAAGGAAAAATACCTACATTTGTTCGATTAAGGTAATAAAATTTTGGGACGAAATTTCTTTTAGGAGGGAAGGGTTGTAAAACCCCGATCTCCCACGTATGTCATTTTATTTTCATTTTAGAGCATTTAGGAAATTACGGGGTAAAAATGGAGTTAATTGAAAGCCTAGTTAAATTTTTTTGGGTCAATTAAAAATTTAGAAATATTTATTCTAAATGATGGGATTCAAATTGTCGCTTGAATTTTAAACTAAAATTTTTAAAGGTGCAAACTGCGATTTAAGAAAATTGAAAATATTACCTTGGGCTCAAATAAGAAATGTAAAGAAGTTAGGGGGAGAAAAGTGTAATAAAATAAAAGTTTTTTAAAACACATATATATAACATATACACATGCGTGTGTGTTGTGCTTGCCGGCCGGACCATGAACCGAAACAGAGAGAAGAGTGAAGACCGACGACGTGGCAAGATTTGATCAAGCAATCCATCCACTTATTTCATGCATATAAAAACCATGCAAGAACATCAGGAATACAGATCTCAAAAGGGGAGGAAATATGAAAAAAAAAATCAGAAAAGAATCTAGAGAGAGAAAGAGAAGAACGGAGGGGGGGACGTCGGGTGTTCGAGATCGACGGAAGGAGGGGAATGGTTCTGATCAGCCGGCGATTGAGGGTGTGAGAAGGTGTAATCAGGGATGTTGTGTTCAGACGTGAGGGTGTATAGGATTGCTGTTCGGGATCGCTGACTGTGGACGGTTCTCCGACGAGCAGGGTGTTCCGGTTGCAGGGGTGTGGATGCATGTGTGTGCTCTGATTCCACGGGTATGTGAGTGGGGTGATCGTCGGTAAGATGTATGGGTGGTGGTCGCCGGAGTTGACAAAAAAAATAGGAGAGAGAGAGGATCGGCGGTGACGGGTTCGGTGGCCGCCGTTGGTGAGTCCGTCATCGTTCCTTTGGCGATTTCGCATGTGTGGGTATGGGAGGTGTTCAGCGTGGTGTGTACGTGTGCCTGAACGTTGACAGTGAAGATCGGCGGGAGGAGTGGAGATCGGCCGGCGTTGAGGAGGTCCGACAGGTGTACTAAACCGAAACAGAACAGAAAAAAAAAAAAAAAAAAAAAAAAAAAAAAAAAAAAAAAAAAAAAAAAAAAGAGAAAAAAAAAGAGAGAAATTACAAAAGCAACTCTAATAAAATTCAAAATCCATCTCGCGGCCTGTGAACGTTTCGGAACAGGTAACATTTTCATCGAATATCGTTATCGATTGAATTAAATGGTTGAGCATGAAGATTTTTTGCATTTGCAATAGTAATGGTCGTAGGCGTAATAACATTTTTATAATCGCTAATTTTTAACAAACGGGTACAGTAAACTTAACGGAGCGAAATTAAAACGAATAATAATTTTTTTGTAATAAAATATGGGGAGTGGGAAAATTATGAAGCATTAGGACCTGCATTCGTCTAATTAGGTTATTTTAAATACGATATTAATTTAGGACCTATTATTATTAGGTTTGCAGGCACCGGAGTTTCGGTAGAGAGTAGTCAGTAAAAGCTTTTGGGAGTGGATCATGAGGTGAGTGTACTGTCTTCTTACCAAACTATCTTTCTATGTATGTGTATGATGAAATATGTGTTTACTTAAATTGTATGAATTTATAAATGATATGGATCAAGCAGAATTTAGGTGAGTTGGTAAACGGCTTTTGGAAGATTTCGATGGTTTCCAAAATGAAACTGAAAATGAATTTTTGTTGAATTTGGTAAAATCAGACGGTGTTTTTAAAAGGAAATAGAAAACATCTGTTTTCCTAAAAATATCTGGTATTCAAAAGAAAAATAAAGGGTGTAAAAGTAGTTTTGAAAGAATCAGACAGTGTCTCTAAAAAGAAAAGTGTGAAATATGCTTTTGAGCTTAAAAGTTGATTTTGAGGAAAAGAGATAGACGTGATGATTTGACGATATTTATTGGGTTGTAATTCGATGATGTTGTATTTGATTTGACGATGCCTTAATATTTATCTATTTCGGTAGAATGAGATTATCCGCTTCGGCGGAGTGATGTTATCCGCTACGGCGGAGTGATATTTATCTGTTTGGTATAGTGATATTAAACGTTTATACTGCGCAGTGATTATCCGTTTCGGCGGAGTGATGGGTGTTCGTAGGAAGGCATATCCTACGGATGGTACGGTACCATTGCAAACTCCCGATCGTGAGGTTAAAACGATCACTAGGGCTAGCCAGTGTGTGTGTATTGGAGGTGTGTGTTTGAGATTAATGCTTGAGATGTGGTGTTTTAAGTATATTGATTGATTTGATATTGTTTATTATGATGACTGGTATGATTTTATACTAGATGGAACGTATCTGTACCACTTTATTTTCATTGCTTATATACTTGTGTTTGATCCATACTAAATTGTGGAAATATTTAGAACGTATTAATATTTTAAAAATGTTTTACTAAGAAGGCAGTACACTCGCAGGTACAACAGCTAGGAGTCGGTCCCCTACTGGCACTAGGTAGAGCTACGTGATGAAGTCCTATAGGCGTTTGAGAGAAGCTGTCAAGAGCGAACCTATTAAAAAAAAAAGGCTCATGGATAAATACTTTTAGCTAATTAAAATTTCAGGACAAGTGTGTCCCCCATAGTAGATATTTGTATTATACAGTGGGTGTATATTGTCATTCGTTTGGTAATTTGGGTATTGGTGACGTCACGTTGTAATCACGCCCGCCTCGAGATGACGGGTGTCCGGGACGGGTTATGACAATCCCTCTCAATCTTTGCCCTAATTTCTTAATGGAATCCTTCTCAATCGATTATAAAACCCTCACATCAGTCCTCCATCTCACAACAATCGGTCCTTGCAATAGAAGATCAGCTGCTAAGGTCAATTCCAATTTTACTATTGTTCTTCTGATTTCTCATTCTTTTTGTTCTGCTGCTTGATTTCGTACCCATATTGCATGGGTTTTTGATTTGAACATGTTTGATTTCATAACTCATGTATGCTATATGTCTGTGTTTGCTTTCTGATTGCAATTGTTCTCCTGTTTGATATTGGTTCCAGCAATCAAAACAACCTTATAGCATATTGTTTTCTCTATAATCATATTGAGCACCACATGTTTGATTTCACTATTTTTTATTTTTTATTTTTGTTTGCTTTTGGCGATTGTATGTTTGCAGATGAATCATTGATTTTTGTAGTTAAATATTTTTGTCCAATTAGCTTTGTGTTTCTGTTCTATGTCAATCTAGGGTTTGAGAATTTAGATTTGTGCTTTCGACGTTATTTTAGTAATATTGTGTTTTTTCGTTGAGATGCTTTCAATGAAAATACCAGTGGCGCATTCATTTTGTGTTTTTGTTTCCATTTGTTCCAATAGTGGCATTTGTTTTGTTTTTCTGTTCCCGTTTGTTCTGAAATGTTAAGACCAGAACGGAAACATGATTTTCTGTTGCATTGAGTAAGAGTGCTTTCAATGAAAATACCAGTGGGGCATTTATTTTGTGTTTTTGTTTCCATTTGTTCCAATAGTGACATTTGTTTTGTGTTTCTATTCCCGTTTGTTCTGAAATGTTAAGACTAGAACAGAAACATGATTTTATGTTGCATTGAGCAAGAGCTCAAGTCTGCCATAACAAATCAGGAACAGAAATAGAAATTTAAGCTCAAGTCTGCCATGACAAATCAAGAACAAAAACAAAAATTTTTGTTTTTCAAATTCTTAAAGAATTCATGAATTACTCCCAAAAATTTAGAAACAAAAAGGTGTTTACCAAACGCATTTTGGTATATTGATTTATGATTTCTGGACTTTTTTTTTCTTTTCTTTTTTCTTTTTTAGTTTTTTTTTTTTAATTTTTAAGCATAATTCAATAATGACAAATCAGGAACAAAAATAGAAATTTGAGCAATTCCGCTATGTTTTTTTCATTTTATTCTAAAAATATTGTTCCATCCATTATTTTTTCTCAGATTTACAGTTTTGTTCCTGTTTTGTTCTTTTTTCCTGTTTTGTTCCTGTTTTGTACTGATTTATGGAAAAAAAAAATTCTTTTTTCCTCTTTTTTTATTTTTTTTAATTTTTTTTAAGCATAATTCAATAATAAATCAGGAACTTACATTTTCATTTTTGTTCAGTACTTACATTCAGTAGTTACCAATTTTGTTCCAATTTTTGAAAATGTAAGTACTGAATTATGTAATCAGCTGATTTATTGGATAGATTTCTAGACTGTTTTTTTTCATTTATTTTCTGTAATCAAATTTTTTGTTTCAATGTTCTTGTTTTTATTTATTTTCTACTCGATTGTAGAATTAGAGGGAAGAGAGACGAGTTAACGACGAGGGAGGAAAGCGGCTGTAGAATAATGTTAAATTTTAGCTCTCGAATCAGGTAAGACATTCTCATACCATTTAAGTTTCATGTATACACTTTATTAGCTACTTTTTTATTCCACAATTTTATTGTTGGCTTGAGATTTGGAACCTTAGTATTGATTTTCTTTGTGTTTATTGATTTTTGTTTGATAGTTAATTTGATAACAACTTCAGAAAACTAAATATTGGTTTTGTTATGTTTTCTACTTTTACAACAATATGTGGAACATAGTAGAATTATTCCAAAATTTCTGGGAACAAAAACACTTCATAAACACTTTTATGTTCTCGTGTTTCTGTTATGTTTTTTCTTCTTTTTTGTTTTTAATTTTTTTTTTGTTTCTGCTAACAGAACAGAATTTAATATTGTTTCCATTCCCATAAATTTTTTCCGTTCTGTTTTAATTTTTTTTGGGAGCAAAGTAGAACTAAATATTGTTTCTGTTTTGTTTCCTACTTTATATTCTTTCTTCTTTTTTTTTTTTGTGTGTGTGTGGTCTTTAAACTTTTCACCCCTGGGGTCTGAGAGAAACTACACTTTAATCCTGTTACTTTCAATTTAAATCTTACTAAAAAAATATATTCACAAAACAATTAAGAAAATTTATTATATAGATGTGTGTGTATATAATATCAATATCAAAACCTACATTTGATATATTTTAATTTATATTTTTATTATAATTTACTTATGTTATAATTATTGTCCTTAAATCTCAGGCAATTTGGTACAATCCGTTATTGTATTGAGAACAAGTGCTAGGTTAGAGTTACGTAAGGGAAAACAATTCTACTATTACAAGCCTTATTTACAAAATTGTCCCGTGAGAGAATATAGAATGAATAAGATTTTAAGTGCTAGACGTTTGCAGAATTATAGGTATAAAATTAGTGAGAGATATAATGAACCAAATTGCTGATGGTTTGCCATCAAATTGGACTATTGCGAAAGAGAACATATTTGAGAATCATTGACCTCTTACTGCATTTGAATTTGTACAATTTTTAGAAGAGGCTGAGCGGGATGTACATCCATTGTGGAAAGAATTCAAAAGAGAAAAAATAAATGAAAACAAGAGTGTTAGAAAGCATATACTTAGAAAAAAGCGTTAGTACTACAACCTAAGACGTAGAAGGTTCCAACCAGACATTGCAGTCTTAGTGTATGTAATAGTATGCACTCTACCTTCGACATGGCCTAGAGCTAGAGTATATAGAGCCTTAAGGAAAGAATTCCTAGACTTGAGAGCATTAGGAGAATTGTTAGAGAGTATCGAGGACGAGCAGATATACTTAAAGGCGCTGGATGATTACGAGGTTCAACTACAAATGGGCAGCCAGAGCAATGAAGTTGTGCCTTAAACCGACGGTTTTAAGGTATAAATGATTTTTAACGTATTTTGTATACAAAATATACATTTTTTAAATTTTATTTCTAATATATATTTTTTTCCCTTTTCTTTTGTAGGGTTACCACGTCAAGTTCATTTGTTCTCTTCGGTGGTTGAAGATGTTTCGATTTTTGTTCAGTTTTATTTGAATAATGGATAATTTTTAATTTTTACGTTATGTCATTTAGATTTCTAGAATAATATAATTGTTATTTTTTATGTTGTGATTTATATTGTTATTTTAAATAATAGACATGTGGGTTGATTTCTTTATTTTGTTATATTTAAATTTATATTATCTTAATGCAATTGAATTAATGTTATATGTTTATACTTTGTTGATCTTTTGCTTATGTAAAATCTTTAAGTAATGTGTCAATTGTTCAATTAATTTTTAAATCAAAATATTTTAATTTTAATTTAGCATTTATATTTCGCATTGAATATTGTACTTTTGTATTTTTACCATGCAAATGTGATGCATTGCTTTCTAAAAATTATATTTGTTTTTATATTTTTCAAGGAAAAATATTTGGCTATGGAAAAACAAAAGGCAAATGATGGCAAGTCGAAAGAAATTTCGACTTCAAATAGTAAAAAAAAAGAGAAAGTATGTTTTACTTCAAATAGTGCGGAAGTCGGGAAGGAGAACGTCAATAGTAACGTGGTACGTATCTAATTACTAAGATTACTTCGAGTCAATTATTTTTAAATTTTAATTATCACTGCTTTAGCATCCTAACATAATCACATGTTCAATCTATAAAATATGATTTATCCCAATCTAATATGTATTATGCCACATTAGCAAATTGTATAAACTAATTTTACAATACATTAAAGATCTTAAATAAACAATAAAACACAAATAATAAAAGAAAAAATGATATAATAAGAACAAAAATATATATTATGATAGAAATATGTCTAAGAAATATACACATTATTTATAAATAAATCATAAACCAAATGGACAATACAACCATAATAAAAAATGAAATTATCAAATAATTATCTTCAAACGATAATGCTAACACGTTAACGTGATCTCTATCAACAACAACAAAAAATGATTTGATTGTATAGATTATTCATATGATCCCCAACAATAACGTTTCATCTATATAATTAAATTGAAAAAAGAACCACTAAAGAGCAAGAATCAAATAAGTAAAACGAGGATGAGAGACAAAACATGATTGACATTACAGTACATTCAATCAAATAACTGACCATTTTAGTTAGTTATCATTTTAAATGTATAGTTGTTTATCTAATTTGATTTTGTATTTATACTCTTGCGTTCTGCGTGATATTGAGTTGATCGTATTCTTATTTATACTCTAGCGTATTGCATGCTATTTATGGTTTTATGTAGTACCGATTTTAGTTCGTACTTTGTCACACACTCCTCCACTTTCCCTTTTCATTTCTTCAATCTACAAAATTGAAGAATCAAACTCATGTTACCACTAGGTATTTAATGATAATGTCATATCAAAAGTTGCTCTAGCCCAACGAATGCGAAGGGAACGAGAGAAGCTTAGTTGTCTAATTCTAGAATGTCAAGAAGGTGGAACATTTTGCTCAAGTGACATTTCAAGAACATTTAACCCAAGCAACATGTCAAGAAGATCTCTGCCTCAACGAGAATAAAGAGAACGAGAAAAAGTTGATCAGGAAAGAAGTGATCACTTCAATAAAGATAATTGTGAATGCTTAGAAGGAGGTTAATTGTTTTTGGAAGAATCATCAGAGCCTATGCCGAAATGAAGAATGGTTACACAAGTCTTTGTGTCATCAGCAAACACAAGTCGATATACCCCTATAATTCTCAGTGATCAAGTTACTGAGCTAGTAATGGAATATGAAATGGATTCTAATTTCGAGGCCAATCTGACATTACCTTATGAATATATAGCACCTGATCGCACTGCATTTTGTGCGATCTAGTACCACTAAATTAAATTTTGTTAATATTTTAAATAAATTAAAATATTATAAATTAAGTTATTTTATTTGTTTTTGTAGGATTTTGAATTTGGAACAAAACGACGTCAATTTGGGACAAATCGGATGAAAAGTGAACAAACCACGCCAAGCCGAATAGAAGACGGGACTTTTAGAGCAGGGTGGCTCAACCGAGCCGCACTTGTGAGAGAAGTCGAGCTGAGCCACCAGCTCGGCTGAGTCGCCTATAGGCTGGCCATATGGCCAGCCGGTATGGGTTGGCAACCCACTCTGTGGACTGCCAAACCGTGGGCTAGTATAACCAGCCTACTTGGCCGACCAGCCTGGCCGTCGCCCAGCAGTTGGCCAAGTTGGCCAATTGCCCCCCCCTTCTTTTCCTTGTTTTCATTTTTGCCCCTAAAAATTTATCTATAAATAGGAGGGTTTGGATCAAATGTAAATGATGAATTTACTTATAATATCAATTCCATATTCCATTTTCTACACTATTTGTATATATTTCTTCTTTTTTTTTTTTTTTTTTTATATTTTGAAGAAGTTTGAATCTTAAAGGGTACAAAGTGTAAACGTTATTTTTTAGGATTGTATCCAAGAAAATACCGTTCTACACAACGATGAGCGGTTAACTTCTTTTTATCAGGTTAGAGTTGTGGTATTGTATTTTTTTAATTATGTAGTATTGTATTTTTCTTATTTAAATTTGGATATTGTATAAACAATTATGTGGTAGGAATTCCGTTCTAAAAAATGAATTTAATTGTGATTGAATTTATTGTAAAAATGTTCTTGTACAGATTTTATTTTAAATCCATTCACTGCTAGAATATTAAATCTTGCACCTGTGATCTTAATTTAATGGTCACATAATCGTATTCTTGGAGATTGATTATTGGTCTGGATGGTTTATGTCTAGATATTAATTTAACTTGGATTAGTTTAGTGTAGGAATTAAATATTGAAGATATTCTATGCCGGAGAATAATAATCCAAATATTTCTGAGTAGTTCTGGCTTGTAATTAGGAACTCTCGTTTTTACAAATCCGATTTAAATATAAAATACGAGAAAAACATAATTCTCAAAACACTAACCCCACAATTCCTAACATGGTTTTTATTTTATTTTTATCTTTAAATTTAGTATTTTCTTTTCTTATTTTAAAAAATCAAAATCATTTTCACCAAAGAAAGGAAAATAATTAAAAATTGATAATTACAAGTTCGATTCCTGTGGTTCGACATGCTACTTGAACACCGTACTACATCAGTATCGCGGTACCATTTTAAGGGTATTATTTTTTAGCGATCAAATTTTGGCGCCGTTGTCGGGGATCAGCATTGCTAATTATTAATTTTTGTTATTATTTTTTCTTTCTCCGCCTGTATAAATTCATCTGTTTTCTTTCTTGAGTTTATTTTCACAGATTAACCGTGATCCAATTTTTCACTCCATATCTTCAAGCAAGGATTCAGGTCATTCTGTCATTTTTCTTTTTCTTTATATATATATATATATATGTTGTAAAGATCGGCCGGCTCAGACCACCACCCTCATTTTCCTTTCCTTGTTAGTATTATTGTAGAGATCGGCTGACTAAGACCACCACCCTCATTTTTTTCTTTTTATTATTATTGTAGAGATCGGCTGGTTAAGACCACCACCCTTATTGTTAATATAATTAATTGATTTAAATAAAATAAAAAAAGAAAAAAAAATTGAGACCAAGGTAAATGGATAATTACTTTGGGGAATTTGACATTTCGTTTGCAGATTCTCAACAATCTTTCCTCTCAGAACCACTACCTGATCCTTACTCACGTACGATATACCAAAACCCAAATCATTTCACCAATCAATATCCGTACAATTACCAAAATCTCACATATCCCTATAATAATGTTTATCCCGATCCGTATTATCCACCTTCTAAGTCTAATCAATACTTGAATAATTATGAATGGGATCAACATTATTATAGTGAGCCTTCAAGGTCGTATCTTTACGATCAATCCTCTTATGAACCCCAATGTCAACCATCATTTCCCAAAAAAGCTAAGAATTCTGAATCCACTTTAATGCAACCATTTCTAACAATCTTGGAAGAGTAACACCAATCCTTAGTAGAGAGTAGCTCAGCTTTCGCAGAGCAACGTTAAACATTAGCGGAAAACTACCAATCCTTAGCAGAGCAAGGCCAAATCTCAGAAAGGCAAAACCAAATCTTAGAAAAATGATCTCTATCCTTGAAAAATAATTTGAAGAAATAAACTGGAAAGAAAACCTAATTGGGCGAATCATTGAATTAGTAAAAGAGAAAATTACAAAAAAAGGTCTAAAGATTGACATTCGGGTAAGTGATAAGGAGAGTGGTCTTGAACAAGCGAGTGAATATGAAAAGTTGTTAAAAGAACCACAGCTGAGCGAAACTGGTGAGGAACCCAACAAAATAATCCCGAGTTGGAGCCATTTCTGGCTCAACCATCACCAGTTAGTGAGGAAGAAAAAAAAGTGGGATACAAGAGTGACGGTGAGTTGGTGAGCGTAGAAGTCGAAAATACGTACGTAGAGGAGGTTAGGGTTGGAAATTATAAATATGAGATCCAACCACCAGTGACACATCCAAGTAATCTTCCTATGATTAAAGCATCCATTATACCCTTACCACCGCATCCCAAAATTAATGTTTATTTTTTTTTATGCGGTGGATCAACCGTCAACCAAAATCATGAACAATTCATGTCAGATTCAATGGATTGACGTAACTCAACTTCTATTTGGGGGCTTAATAAACAGGTTACCAAGTAAGTCCCACAGAAAAGAAATGGGATTTGATCTGGGAAAGAAGTTGATAAATTTGAGTGTCGCCCGTTATTCATCACTCATTGACTGGAGAGTAACTCAACAGAAGGTGAGAAGCGGGTTACTCTACTATGGATAGGAGGTTAAGACACTCATCGTCTGGCTGAAGACGTTAAATTTAGCGCTGAGTGGGAGGCAACCCACTATTGTTTTAATTTTCTTATTTTACTTTTGATTTGATAAGTTTCCTTGAGTGTTCTGTCAGATAGGTTTTACGAGCAGTTTACACCGACTTAGTACAAATAAGCAAATCTGATACGTCTGGTTGTCTCTCTCCATACCAAATCTAATTTCGTAATTTTCACATTGAGGACAATGCTAGATTTAGGTTTTAGGGAGGGGGTAAATGCTTGTATTCAATCTATCCTATGTTTACATGTCTGTCAAATACAAACTTGAGTTTGCTAAAATAATCATTGGAACAGAGAACTGATTTTTAAAAAATATTTTATTTTTCGACCTTTATATTCATGCCAACTTTCTTTTATTTTAAATTTAGTACATTAGTCAATTTACTGAATTTTGACGTGAAAATAACCTATCCTTGAAATTTAAAAAAAAAAAAAAAAATTGTCTTAATGATGAACTTTCGCTAAGTAACCGGGTCTCTTGTCTCAGTAAACTTTGAGATTCGCGTTAAAAGGGAGAAGTGATTTGTTAATGACGATAAGTGATTCGTTAGCTTCGAAGCCTAATTTGTTCGAGTTATTAAGTATGAGGGGTGCCTTAACACCTAATGTCCCGAGCCAACTGGATTGGGATCATTTGCCTAACACTCGCTACACGAACATCTTAGAAAGCCTAGTGGGATTAACATTGCACGGTCATTTATTTAAAGAAAATTATTTATTTATATATTTATTTAAAAAAAAAAGAATAAAATTACGTTATAAATTTTTATATATCAAGGAAAACGTTGTTGGATTGTTTAAATTTAGTTGATTAGTTACTATGTGCTAAATTCATTTTAAACGAGAGTAGTATGTATGTCGTGGGTGCGAAAATAAATATTGTTAAAAATCACGTGCTATGAAATTAATGACTATTTCAGTAACTCTTGTTTGTCCTTGATTTGATATGTTAGCATTGGATAGGACTGATAAAATTTTTATGAGAAATAATATGCACAAAAAGGGATTTGAGATGTTTATGGGTAACATCACTGTAAACCCTTATGAGACTATACTCGTCCACTAGGGGTGACCTAGGGGTTTAAATGCTTATTGCATACGCTAAATGCAATCGTGTTGCCTACGAAAATAGCTTTTTATTTAATTATTATATTTAGTTTTGCTCCAAAACAAGCAAAATTTAGGTTTGGAGGTGTGATCGCACCGTATTTTGTGCTATCTAGTACAACTAAATTAAGTTTTATTAATCTTTTAAATAAATTAAAATATTATAAATTAAGTTGTTATGTTTGTTTTTGTAGGATTTTGAATTTGGAATAAAACGACGTTAATTTGGGACAAATCGGATGAAAAACGAACAAATCACCTCAAGCCGAACAAAAGACGGGACTTTTGGAGCAGGGCGGCTCAACCGAGCAGCCCCTATGAGAGAAGCCGCCCACAGGCTAGCCATATGGCCAGCCTGTATGGGTTGGTAGCCCACTCTGTGGGCTGCCAACCCGTGGGCTGGTATAACCAGCCTACTTGGCCGACCAGCCGGCCGTTGGCCAATTGCCCTCCCGTCTTTTCCTTATTTCCATTTTTGCCCCTAAGACTTTATCTATAAATAAGAGGGTTTGGATCAAATATAAAGGAGGAATCCACTTATAATATCAATTCCATATTCCATTTTCTACACCATTTGTATATATTTCTTCTTCTTTTATTTTTATTTTTATATTTTGAGGAAGTTTGAATCTTAAATGATACAAAGTGTAAAAGGTATTTTTGAGGATTGTATCCAAGAAAACATCACTCTACACAACAATGAGCGGCTAACTTCCTTCTATTAAGTTAGAGTTGCGGTATTGTATTTTTGAAATTATGTAATATTGTATTTTTCTTATTTAAATTTGGATATTGTATAAACAATTATGTGGCAGGAATTCCGTTCTAAAAAATGAATTTAATTGTGATTGAATTTATTGTCAAAATGTTCTTGTAGAGATTTTGCTTTAAATCCAATCACTGCTAGAACATTAGATCTTGCCTCTATGGTCTTGATTTAATGGTCACATAATTGTATTCTTGGGGATTGACTACCGGTTTGGATGGTTTATGTCTAGATATTAATTTATCTTAGATTAGTTTAGTGTAGGAATTAAATATCGAAGATATTCTATGCTGGAGAATAATAATCCAAATCTTTTTGAGTAGTTCCGGCTTGTAGTCAGGAACTTTTATTTTTACAAATCCGATTTAAATAGATAATACGAGAAAAACATAATTCTCAAAATACTAACCCCACAATTCCTAACTTGATTCTTATTTTATTTTTATCTTTAAATTTAGTATTTTTTTTCTTAGTTTAAAAAATCAAAATCATTTTCACCAAAGAAAGAAAAATAATCGAAAATTGATAATTACAAGTCTGATCCTTGTGGTTCGACACCCTACTTGAACATCATACTACGTCAATATCACGATACCACTTTAAGGGTATTATTTTTTAGCGATCAAATTTTGTCCTAACAAGAATGTCATATTGAAACGTGCTATAACTCAACGAGCACGGAGAGAACGAGAGAGATCCGATCAGTGTAATTTTCGGAATATTCAATATTTAGAAAGGGATCGATCACTACAGGAAGAATCATCTCAGCCTCCACTGCAACGAAAAATGATTTTACAATCATGTGGGCCATCAGTGATTACAAGTCCATGTACTCCTGGAATTGTGGATCTCGTTATGGATCGTACTACTCCATCATCCATGGAGGATGAAATGAATTCTATTGTAGAACCAAATTTGCCTTTTTCACGCAATCTTATGGAAACGTTTGATACCATGGCTCCGAATGAATACTCAGTGCCCAAAGTTGAGGGACCAGTTGTATTACCTGATATAAGGTATTATATTAATTCATTATTTACGTTTTTAAGTATTAATGTTTAAAAGCGCTAGATGTATAAAATTTAATACTTGTTAGGTATAAGTCAGCTTCAACAGGTCAACACTTTGCCAAGAATCAAGATACTGATCATGTTGGAAATTTATCTATTAACGCTAGGATGGATATAAATTTGATTCCTCATTCTCTCGATATAATTGACGATACATGCCTTTCTCCGTGTGGTTACCTGGAACATTTTGTTTATACAAACCTAAATGAAAGCTCGACCGTAGTAGTTAAAGAACCAATTCTACCTTTTGGAAGTATATGGTAAGTTTATTTTTCATCTTATTCATCTAATTAAATACGTCATTCACATATATGGTATTAAGATTTATATAATAATTTTGTTATTCATCAAATGTAGGCCGTCAAATACTATAAATGAGGAGTTTTACGATAATCAAGATATTAACGAGGTGAACAATCCATCTGCCGACCGTGATGTTTATACAAGTTCAAATCGACACTCTCTTGGTAGAATGAATGTCATGTGTCCTCACTATTCTGCGTTACACTGGATGGATGAGAGATTAACAAAATCATCCGAATGACGTCATTTTTTTGGTACATGTTGCTTATAAGGAAATGTTAGGTTTTCACTACTTCTCACACCTCCCCTACAAATTAAAGCGCTATATGATGGTAATGATGACATATCGAAATAATTTCGACGTTATTCGAGAGAGTACAATGCAAGCAACGCTTTTACAAGCCTTTGTGCCAAATTGGATACAAGGCTACTATTCGGAAAAGGCCCAACAACATTTACTATACATGGAGAGTTGCGTCATCGAACAGGAACATTAATTCCAGAATCGGAACAAGATCCCATTTATTCTCAATTGTACATCTACGATCCTGATTTCGCTTTTAGCGTGAGAATCCATAGAAATCCTCATTTGAGATCAGATGTTTTGCAAACTATTTAAGATACATTGTTGCAACATAATGCATTCATGGATAAATTTTGTCAAGCTTTTGCAATTTTAAATTAATTGGATTTGGAACAACAAACGTTGCCTACTTTTCTTCACTACACTGCATCTAAAGATCGTCGGAGATATAATATGCCGACAACTAATGAGGTGGACGTCATATTACCAGGGGATAGAACTGAGACCAGGGCGATGAGAGATGTTGTTTTACATTTAAAGGGGAATAATGAACTAATGCAAATCAATGAATGTCATCTGGCTTATCTACCATTGTATTACGTTTTGTTGTTCATTTTTGGTAAGCTTGGATGGAAGCCTGAATTTAAACAGTGGGATGTGATTCACGGTCAACACACAAACGCTCGACTAACTCAAATACAATTTTATAGCTACTGTATATTTGAAAGGCTAACAGAGTATTCAACAATTCTAAGATGAGGAAAATTATTTCAAAAGTTCTTGGTAGATGCTTGGGCTGCGACCGAGCAAAATAGGTTGAATGACTTTAGGCAACATCAACCAAACCTTCGTAGTGAACTCTATCAAAGTCTTATTGATGTAGTATTAAATGGGATAGAACATAATCAAATAGGTCAACGAATGATTTTGCCATCATCTTTTATTGATAGTCCAAGACATATGTTTGAAATCTTTCAAGATTCAATGGCTATAACGCGATACCATCATCACCCTGACGTGTTTCTTACCATGACTGCGAATCCAAGTTGGACACAAATCACTGAAGCTTTATTGCCACATCAAACACTAACTAACCATCTAAACTTAATTGCCCGTGTTTTCGAGTTAAAAAGAAGTTCTCTAATGAAAGATATTGAAAACACTCGAGTATTAGGAAAAAATATTTCCTATATTTTTACAATTGAGTACCAGAAACGAGGTCTGCCGCACATGCACTTACTTATATTTCTTGATGATGCAGACAAAATTCGAACGTGTGACCAAGTAGACAAAATAGTTTGTACTGAATTTCTAAATCCAAATGAAGAGCCAGAACTTTTCGAGACCGTAAAAAATACATGGTTCATGGACCATATGGCGCTCGAAATTGTCAAGCCCCATGCATGGAGAATGGCAGATGCACTAAGAGATATCCACGAGATTTCACGGAGTATACAACGATGGATCAAGATGGATATCCCATTTACCGTCATCGTGATGACGGTAAAGTTTATACAGTGAGGGGGCAACAAGTTGATAATAGAGACGTCGTCCCATACAATTTGTACATTTCTAAGATATTCGACTGTCATATTAATGTTGAAGTATGCACCGAAATTAGGTGTGTCAAATATATCCACAATATATATATATATATATATATATATAAAGGAGGTGATATGACGACATTGATTTTGGGAATGATGATTGAGATCAAGCAATATCTTGATGCAAGATACATTGGACCGTCTGAGGCGGCCTGAAGATTGTTGAGTTTTTCTTTGCACGATGAGAATCCAACAGTTGTTCGATTGACGCTTCATTTGCCTGGAATGAATCAAGTTGTCTTCAATCCTACTGAAACAATAGAATCTTTCATTTCTCGAGCTCAATCACAAAAGTCGACTCTAACAGAATTTTTTGCATATTGTGATGTATATGCTTCTGCACATGTGCATACTTATCAAGAGCTTCCCCAGCATTTTATTTGGAATAAAACTGAAAAATGTTGGAAGCCACAACAGAGGGGATTTGCCATCGGCAAAATTTATTTTGCATCTCCCAATTCGAGTGAATGATTTTATTTGCATCTACTATTGACCGTAGTCAAAGGGCTACAATCGTTTAGGTGTCTACGCATTGTTAACAATGTTGAACATGCAACGTTCAAAATCGCATGTGTAGCAAGAGGGTTATTGGAAGATGATGGTGAATGAATACAATATCTTCAAGAGACGTCTATTATATGAGTTCTGGATATTAACTGAGAAGATTATTTTGTGTCATTCTCACACAATGTTCCCCTATAAATCCATGTGAATTGTGGGATCAATTTTGGATGTATATATGTGATGATCTTTCACACAAACTTTGCATGCTGTTTTCAATACCCATCCCAAGCGAAGGACAGATTAAAGACTATGGTCTATATTTTTTGAATGAACTACTTCAAGAATCGGGCAAAAACTTAACAAATTTTCTACCGATTCCACAACCTGTCCAAAATTAGAATATGGTAGTTGAAAATAGATTGATATGGGAATATCGTTAAATGCAAAGTGAAGTGCAACAAGAGAATGTGCAGTGCAATATTAATCATCTCAATGAAGGCCAACGTATTGCATACGAAACAATTACTTTATCGGTGTTTGGAAATCTAGGAAAAATATTTTTTTTGAATGGTAGTGCTGGTACATGAAAGATATTTCTATATAATACCATAGCAACAAAATGTTGTAGCCTCGGTTATATTGTCATTATTGTGGCATCATCCGGTATTGCATCTCTACTACTTGAAGGAGGTCGAACTACACATTTCACGTTTTGCATTCCTCTAGACATTCTTGATAATTCAATTTGCCATTTCAGTAAACAATCATTGCATGCCGAATTATTTAGAGAGACAAAGTTAATTATTTGGGATGAAATTCCGATGCAACATAAGTGTTGTGTTGAGTCTGTAGATCATACGCTACGGGATATTTATGATAATCCAAATCCATTCGGGGGTATCACGGTCATTCTTGAAGGAGACTTTCAGCAAATTCTACCTGTCATACCTAAAGGTGTTCATCAACAAATTGTGGCAGCATCGTTGAGACGTTCGTACCTTTGGAATGATATACATGTCTTGACTTTGAATTTAAACATGCGTCTAAATAGTAGCAACATTGAAAATGCAGAGTTTTCGAGATATTTACTTCAAGTAATATTTCAACCTAAACATATTATAGAATTATTTCATTTGCAACAGATTACTATATATGCTTTCAGACTAAAGTATTCATTTACATTTGTTTTTTCTTTAAATAGGTTGGTAGTGATCCGTGTGTAATCGTACAACTGTCATCAACCATACACAAATGTCGTAATGTGGTTGAACTAATATCTTCAGTTTATCCATATCTAGGTACACCCAGTGTTGCTACCCCTACATTTCTAACTGAATGTTCCATCATTTCTGTAAGAAATGGCGATGTTAGTGCTATTAATTTAGCTGCTTTAAATATTTTTCTCGGAGAAACGATCACATATCTAGCTGCAGATAAAATGTCTGAAGATGATAGAGTCGATCGTCAAATTACAAATCGTTATCCTAAAGAGTACTTGAATTCCTTAGATCCTCCAAGATTACCTCCGTTTAAGTTAGATTTAAAAATTGGATGTCCAGTTATGTCATTGAGAAATATCGCACCAAGTGATGGACTTTGTAATGACACACGCTTAATGGTTGTCAGGTGTTCTTTACGTGTAATAAAAGCGTGAATATTAACAGGGAATAAAGCAGGAAATTTGGCATTCATTCCGAGAATATCCTTGACGCCGTCGTCTTCTGAATTTTCTTTTCAAATGACAAGGCGTCAATTTTCAATTCGTTTGGCGTATGCTATGACGATAAATAAATCACAAGGACAATCAGTGAAATTTGTTGGAGTTGATTTGACTACACCGATTTTTAGTTACAGCCAACTATATGTGGCCCTATCAAGGTGTACATCATTTGATCGATTAAGTGTACTTCTCTCCTAATATGGATCTCTATCCATGACAAATATTGTTTATCCTGACGTATTATTGTAACTGTAATTGTCTCAATTGATGCAACATTTAAACTTGAATAGCAAAACAAATTGATACAATTGTCCCAATAGATGATGTATATTTTACACACGTGCCTTCAAGCATGGGTTATACACTAGTATTATATAAAATAAAACAATTTTTGCTAACTAGGACAAAGAAATTTGTTGACTAGAACAAACAAATGTGGACTATAACAAATAAAATGTTGACTAGGACATTTTGGTGATATAAGTTGAGACATCGATTGAGGGCAGATTATTTTTATTTTAGGCATTGATTTAATTAATTTTTTCTAAATAAAATATTGATTAAGGTACACTAATTTTATTTTAGGCATTGATACCTAATTTCTCTTAATTTATTTATTAATTTAGTTAATTAGTCAATTTTTTCTTCTTTCCGTTACTAAATAGGAAGGTTTCGTAACTTAATTATCTCAATCTCTCTCTCTCCAATTACCTCTTAACCCTAATTATCTAACCCTCCCTTCATTCATTCTACAATTGTCTCACTCTCATCCGATCTCTCTCTCTATCTCACCCTCGCTCTCACCGATCTCTATCTCCATCCCCACCCCATCTCGATCTTCCTCGTCGATTCCATGTTGCAGTCACTGTCGCCATCACCATCGCGTTGCCGTTTTCCTCCATCGCCATTGATGTCTTCCTCACAACTCCGTCGCCGCTCACCTCTTGCCGAAGGTAAGAGGTCTTCCCTCTCCCTTTTTTCTCTCCCTTTTGCTCTCTTCTTACAGGCAGCCACTACCTGTAAGATCAGTGTGTGAATTCTATTTCAATTTTGGTTGTGACTTTCGAATTTGGGTTTACATCTGAACATTTAGGGTTCTTTTCTCTGATTTGGCTAAATCTAAGTTTGATTCATTTAGATCTGTTTTCGATTTCAGTATATCTAGCGAAGCGGTGAAGGTTGTTCAACGATGCCATTACGATCTCATTCTCATGGTAAAATTTTCGAACAAATCTCAGAATGTTTGATTTGTGATTTTATG
This sequence comes from Eucommia ulmoides, assembly GCA_016647705.1. NCBI lineage: Eukaryota > Viridiplantae > Streptophyta > Magnoliopsida > Garryales > Eucommiaceae > Eucommia > Eucommia ulmoides. The sequence goes on from CM028341.1 coordinate 5,505,167, forward strand.
AACAGATTAGTCTAACTTTGTTGATTTTGTTTGTTTTTTTAAGGATGTTTCCATGATTTTGCAATATTTGTTTAAGTCAACAAATTTTCTTGAAGTTTTTCACTTGCAGATATAATGGCATTGTAAATATGCTTCTCAATAGGTCAAAAAGTTATCCTAAACTTGAGACTTCTACTGCCAATTTTTTTCTTGGTATTTTAAATAATTGTTAGGCAATTGTTAGGTTGTCTTTGTAATATCTAATTGATACCATTACGATCTAGGGATCTGTTTTTTTCATCTATAATTCTGTAGTTTACTGAAGTATCTGAATATGTAAAATAAATATGCTTTCCATATAGAATTATTATGTTATTATTATTATTATTTTTTATTATTATTTTATACTTTTACTTTCCATATTATATGGTATTCTCTTTGGCTTGCATTTTATTTGGAATTTATAAAGGGAAAAATGACTCATAGTCATTCGGAACAACCTACATTGGTGTCGAGAAATAACCGCCGGCTCTCCCACATAATCACTGGTATAGTTAAAACTTAATTTATTTATTTATTTTTTGAGTTGGTTGTTGATATGAAAAGATGATGATTTAGTTCGTTGTAGTTTTTGGCCTACCGGAGATCAGAAAGGAGATGATAGTTATATGTCAGAGATTCCACCTTCTACATGAGAAGTTGGGTTCTGCAAGAAGTTCGGTTTTCGATGGTGGTGATAAAGAATACACGTACATGCATCCAGGAATTTGGTTGGTAAAACTTTGCTATCATTCTTTACTTTTTTGAAGGGGAAAACAAAAAGTAAGATTTTATGTTTCCTTTTTAACATGATTCATTTTACTCTACAATGATTATGTCCCCCACAATAATTTTTATATCAAAAAAATTATCAACCTAAATCATTTAAAAATTAATTTACACTTTCCTTTTCTTTTTTTTCTTTTTTTTAAAATAAGGCCTTTCAATTCAATTTAACTTCTCCAATTCTATTTGATATCCAATTTTGCTTTGATATGATGGTTTATCTGCTTTCTTTATTATGGTTTATGATCATGTGGAGTTTTTATTCTCTCTCAAATGTAAATCTTACATGTGTGTGAATTAGATGCTAAATCAATATTCTCACCAATTTTTTTACATTTTTAGCTCGAATATATGTTGAGAAAAACATGAAATAGAGAAGGTATTGATTAAATGTAGGGTGTATTTCTACTGAAAACATTGAATTTTGACCCGAAACCATTTCTAATTTGTTTTTCCAGATTATAATTGGTTCCAAGAAATGCAAAATAGAAAAGGTATGGATTAAATCGATTTAATTTCACGTATTTTAATGAGCTTTGGTGGTTAAGTTAGTGTTCACATTGTATTTATTTAGGTCATGAATTTTTTTGAATGTTTTTATTTTAAGCAGTTTAATACTATAATGTTGGTAAGCTAAGCAACTTAATTATATAGGAATAGTGGTTGCAGGTTTTATATTTTTTTGAATTCTGCAGTGTTTTGATCAACGAAGCACCATCAACTCCTACTTTGAATCACTAAGCACATCGATTGAGGGTGTGACCTTGTTATATTTGATTTTTTATTTATTTATTTATTTATTTATTCTATTTTTTCTATTCCTGTTTTTGTTTTTCTGTTAGTTTTCTATTGGTTAATTAATTTGTTAATTGTTTGGTATATTGAATTGTTTTATATGGCGGGCAACACGTTTAGTCGAATGCATTTTCATTAATGTTTTTATTATTGTTATCAGCGAGGTTTATTTTGGTATAAAGTAAATATGGTAGTAAGGAAATGAATTTCTCTTTGGTGTGGATAAAAAATAAATTATTTTTAGGTTCAATGTTTTTTACACCCATGCCTTCAGACTCAGATTATATGCTAGTGTGTGTGTATATATATATCGTATGGATTATGTAATTCTTAGTATTATATTAAATATACTATAATTAATAAAATCACTAATTATACACATAAATATTATAATAATCACATTGTAACATATATATGTACTAACGTATAACCCGTCCCTAAAGGCACGAGCATAAAACATACATAATCTATTGGGACAATTATATCAATTTGTTTTGCTATTCAACTTTAAATGTTGCATCAATTGAGATAATTACAATTATAATAATACTTCAGGATAAACAATATTTGTCGTGGATAGAGATCTATATTCGAAAAGAAGTACACTTAATTAATCAAATGATGTACATTTTGATAGGGCCACATATAGTTGACCGTAACTAAAAACTAGTGTAGTCAAATCAACTCCAACAAATTTCACTGATTGTCCTTGTGATTTATTTATCGTTATAGCATACACCAAACGAATTAGAAACTAGCGCCTTATCATTTGAAAAGGAAATTCAGAAGACGACGGCGTCAAGGATATTCTCGGAATGATTGCCAAATTTCCTGCTTTATCCCCTGTTAATATTCGCGCTTCTATTACACGTGAAGAACACTTGACAACCATTAAACGTGTGCCATTACAAAATCCATCACTTGGTGCGATATTTCTCAATAACATAACTGGACATCCAATTTTCAAATCTAACTTGAACGGAGGTAATCCTGGAGGATCTAATGAATTCAAGTACTCATTAGGATAACAATTTGTAATTTGACGATCGGCTCTATCATCTTCAGACATTTTGTCCGCAGCCAGATATGTGATTGTTTCTCCGAGAAAAATATTTAAAGCGATTGGATTAATAGCACTAACATCATCATTTCTTGCAGAAAGGACGGAACGTTCAGTTAGAAATGTAGGAGTAGCAACGCTGGGTGTACCTAGATGTGGATAAACTGAAGATATTAATTCAACCACATTACGACACTTGTGTATAATTGATGGCAGTTGTACGATTTCACGCGGATCACTGCCAACCTATTCAAAGAAAAAACAAATGTAAATGAATAATGTAGTATCAAAGCATATATAAGTAATCTATTGCAAACGAAAGAATGCTAAAATATGTTTAAATGAAATATTACCTGAAGTAAATATCTCGAAAACTCTGCATTTTCAATGTTGCTACTATTTAGGTGTATGTTTAAATTCAAAGTCAAGACATGCATATCATTCCAAATGTATGAACGTCTCAACGATGCTGCCACAATTTGTTGACGGACACTTTTTGGTATGACAGGTAGAATTTGCCGAAAGTCTCCTCCAAGAACGAGCGTGATACCCCCAAATAGATTGGATTACTTCAAATATCTCGTAGCGTGCGATCCACAGACTTAACACAGTACTTATGTTGCATCGAAACTTCATCCCAAATAATTAACTTTGCCTCTCTAAACAATTCGGCATGCAATGATTGATTACTGAAATGACAAATTGAATTATCAAGAATGTCTAAAGGGATGCGAAATGTAGAATGTGCAATTCGACCTTCTTCAAGAAGTAGAGATGCAATACTGGACGATGCCACAGTATTGACAATATGACCAAGGCTACGACATTTTGTTGCTATGGTATTATATAGAAACGTCTTTCCTGTACCAGCACCACCATTCAAAAAGAATATTTTTCCTTGATTTCCAAACACCGATTAAGTGATTGCTTCGTATGCAAGACGTTGACCTTTATTGAGACAATCAATATTACACTGCACATTCTCTTGTTGCACTTCACTTTGCATTTGACAATGTTCCCATATCAATCTATTTCCAACTACCATATTCCAATTTTGGACAGGTTGTGGAATCGGCGGAAAGTCTGTTAAGTTTTTACTTGATTCTTGAAGTAGTTCATTCAAAAGATATAAAACATAGTCTTCAATCTGTGCCTCGCTTGGGATGGGTATCGAAAACAACGTGCGAAGTTTGTGTGGGAGATCATCATATATATGCATCCAAAATTGATCCTACAATTCACATGGATTTACAGGGGAACATTGTGTGAGAATGGCACAAAATAATCTTCTCAATTGATATCCAGTACTCATAATAGACGCCTCTTGAAGACATTGTATCCATTCACCATCATCTTCCAATAGACCCATTGCTACTCATACGGCTTTGAACATTACATGTTCAACATTGTTAACAATGCGTAGACACCTAAACGATTGTGTCCCTTTGACTACGGTCAACAGTAGACGCAAATAAAATCGTTCACCCAAATTGGGCGGTACAAAATACATTCTGCCGATGGCAAATCCCCTCTGTCGTGGCTTCCAACATTTTTCAGTTTTATTCCAAAGAAAATGCTGGGGAAACTCTTGATAAGTATACACACGTGCAGAAGCATGTGTATCACAATATCCAAAAAATTCTGTTAGAGTCGACTTCTGTAATTGAGCCCGAGAAATAATAGACTCCATTGTTTTAGTAGGATTGAAGACAACCTGATGCATTCCAGGCAAATGGAGCGCCAATCGAACAATTGTTGGATTCTCATCATGCAAAGGAAAACTCAACAATCGCCAAGCCGCCTCAGACGGTCCAATGTATTTTGCATCAAGATATTGCTTGATCTTATCCATCATTCCTAAAATTAATGTTGTCATATTACCTCCTTTATATATATATTTGTGGATATATTTGACACACCTAATTCAAGCGCATACGTCAACATTAATATGACAGTCGAACATCTTGAAAAGGTACGGATTATATGGGACGACGACTCTATTATCAACTTATTATCCCCTCACTGTATAAACTTTACCATCATCACGATGGCGATAAATGGGATATTCGTCTTGATCCATCATTGTATACTCCGTGAAATCTCGTGGATATCTCTTAGTGCATTTGCCGATCTCCATGCACGGGGCTTGACAATTTCGAGCACCACATGGTCCGTGAACCATGCATTTTTTTATGGTCTCGAAAAGTTATGGGTCTTCATTTGGATCTGAAATTCAGCACAAACTATTCTGTCTACTTGGTCGCACGTTCGAATTTTGTCTGCATCATCAAGAAATATAAGTAAGTGCATGTGCGGCAAACCTCGTTTCTGGTACTCAATTGTAAAAACATGGGCAACTGTTTTTCCAAATACTCGAGTGTTTTCAATCTCTTTCATTAGAGCACTTCGTTTTAACTCTAAAACACGGGCAATTAAGTCTGGATGGTCAGTTGGTGTTTGATGTGGCAATAAAGCTTCAGTGATTTCTGTCCAACTTGAATTCACAGTCATGGTAAGAAACATGTCAGGGTGATGGTAATATCGCGTTATAGCCATTGAATCTTATAAGATTTCAAACATATGTCTTGGACTACCAATAAAAGATGATGGCAAAATAATTCGTTGTCCTATTTGATTAGATTCCATTCCATCTAATGCAACATCAGTAAGACTTTGATAGAGTTCACTACGGAGGTTTGGTTGATGTTGCCTAAAGTAATTCAACCTATTTTGCTCAGTCGCAGTCCAAGTATCTACCAAGAACTCTTGAAATAATTTTCCTCCCCTTAGAATTGTTGAATACTCTGTTGGCCTTTCAAACATATGGTAGCTATAAAATTGCATTTGAGTTAGTCGAGTATTTGTGTGTCGACCGTGAATCACATCCCACTGTCTAAATTCAGGCTCACATCCAAGCTCACCAAAAGGGAATAACAAAACGTAATGCAATGGTAGATAAGCCGGATGACATTCATTGATTTGCATTAGTTTATTACTCCCTTTTAAATGTAGAACAATATCTCTCATTGCGCTTGTCTCAGTTCCATCCCTTGGTAATATGACGGCCACCTCATCTGTTGTCGGCATATTATATCTCCGACGATTGTTAGATGCAGTATAGTGAAAAAAAGCAGGCAATGTTTGTTGTTCCAAATATAATTTATTTAAAATTGCAAAAGCTTGATGGAATTTATCTACGAATGCATTATGTTGCAACAATGTATCTTGAATAATTTGCAAAACATCTTATCTCAAATGAGGATTTCTACGGCTTCTCACGCTAAAAGCGAAATTAAGATCGTAGATGTACAATTGAGAATAAATGGGATCTTGTCCATGTTCTGGGATTAATGTTCCTATTCGATGACTTAACTCTCCATGTATAGTAAATATTGTTGGACCTCTTCCGGAAAGTAGCCTTGTATCCAATTTGGCACCAAAGCCTGTAAAAGCGTTGCTTGCATTGTACTATCTCGAATAACGTCGAAATGATTTCAATATGTCATCATTACCAACATATAGCGCTTTAATTTGGGGAGGAGGTGTGAGAAGTAGTGGAAGTCTAACCTTTCCTTGTAAGCAACATGTACCAAAAAAAGGACGTTGTTCGGATGATTTTATTAATCTCTCATCCATCCAGTGTAACGCAGAACAATGAGGACACATGACATTCATTCTACCAAGATAGTGTCGATTTGAACTTGCATAAATATCACGGTCGGCAGATGGATTGTTCACCTCGTCAATATCGTGATTATCGTAAAACTCCTCATTGGTAGCATTTGGCGGCCTACATTTAATGAATAACAAAGTTATTATATAGATCTTAATACCGTATATGTGAATAACGTATTTAGTTAGATGAATAAGATAAAAATAAACTCACCATATACTCCCAGAAGGTAGAATTGGTTCTTCAACTGCTAGGACTGGGCTTTCATTTAAGTTTGGGTACACAAAAGGTTCCGGGTTACCGCACGGAGAAAGGCATGCATCGTCAATTATACTGAGAGATTGAGGAAACAAATTTGTATCCATCCCAACGTTAATGGATAAATTTCCTGCACGATCAGTATCTTGATTCTCGGCAAAGTGTTGACCTGTTAAAGTTGACCTATAGCTGGCAAGTATTAAATTTTATACATCTAGTGCTTTTAAACATTAATACTTAAAAACATAAATAATGAATTAGTATAATACCTTATATCTGACAATACAATTGGTTCCTCAACTTCGAGCACTGAGTATTCATTCGGAGCCACGGTATCAAACGTTTCCGTAAGATTGCGTGGAGAAGGCAAATTTGGTTCAACAATAGAATTCATTTCATACTCCATGGATGATGGAGTAGTGCGATCCATAAGGAGATCCACAATTTCAGAAGTACATGGACTCGTAATCACTAATAGCCCACATGATTGTAAAATCATTCTTCGTTGCAGTGGAGGCTGAGATGATTCTTCCAGTAGTGAACGATCCATTTCTAAATATTGAATATTTTGAAAATTTCGTTGATCATATCTCTCTTGTTCTCTTCGTGCTCGTTGATCTATAGCACGTTTCAATATGGCATTCTTGTTTGGTGCTATATGTTCAGAAGGTAATATCAGATTGGTCTCGAAAGTGGAATCCATTTCATATTCTATTATTGGCTCAGTAACTTGATCACTGAGAATTATAGGGGTATATGGACTTGTGCTTGCTGATGACACAGAGACTTGTGTAACCATTCTTCGTTTCGGCGTAGACTCTGATGATTCTTCCAAAAATGATTGACCTCTTTCCAAGCAGTCGTGATTATCTTTATTAAAGTGATCACTCCTATCCCGATCAACTCTTTCCCGTTCTCTTCGTTCGCGTTGAGCCAGAGATCTTCTTGACATGTTGCTTGGGCTCAATGTTCATGAAATATCACTTGAGCAAGATGTTCCACCTTCTTGACATTCTAGAATCGGACGACTAAGCCTCTATCGTTCCTTTCGCATTCGTTGGGCTAAAGAAGCTTTTGATACGACATTATCATTAAATACCTACTGGTAACATGGGTTTAATTCTTCAATTTTGTAGATTAAAGACGGAAAGTGGAGGAGTGTGTGACAAAATATGAACTAAAATCGATACTACATAAAACCATAGATAGAATACAATATGCTAGAGTATAAATAAGAATACGATGCAAAACGCAAGGGTATAAATATAAAATCAGATTAGATAAACAACTATACATTTAAAATGATAACTAATTATAATGATCAGTTATCTGATTGAATGTACTGTAATGTCAATGATGTTTTGTCTGTCATCCTCGTTTTACTTATTTGATTCATGCTCTTTAGTGTTTCTCTTTTCAATTTGATCATATAGATGAAACGTTATTGTTGGGGATCATAGGAATAATCTATACAATCAAATCATTTTTTGTTGTTGCTGATAGAGATAAAGTTAACATGTTAGCATTGTTTATTATTCAAATAAAACGAAACAATCGTTTGAAGATAATTATTTGCTAATTTCATTTTTTATTATGGTTGTATTGTCCATTTGGTTTATGATTTATTTATAAACAATGTGTATATTTTTTAAATATATTTCTATCACAATAGATATTTTGATTCTTATTATATCATTGTTTCGTTTATTATTTGTGTTTTATAGTTTATTTCAGATCTTTAATGTATTTTAAGATTAGTTTATATTTTATAAATTGAACATATGATTATGTCTGGATGATAAAACAGTGATTTAAAATTTAAAAATAATTTACTCGAAATAATCTTAGTAATTCGATACATACCACATTACTATTGACGTTCTCCTTTCCAACTTCCGCACTATTTGAAGTAAAGCACATTTTCTCTTTTCCTTTACTATTTGAAGTCGAATTTTCTTTCGATTTGTCATCATTCCCTTTTTGTTTTTCCATAGCCAAATATTTTTCCTTGTAAAATATAAAACAAATATATTTTTTAGAAAGCAATACATCACATTTGCATGGCAAAGATACAGAGGTATAATATTCAATGCGAATTATAAATACTAAATTAAAATTAAAATGTTTTAATTTAAAAATTAATTGAATAATTGGCACATTACTTAAAGATTGTGCATAAGCAAAACATCACCAAAGTATAAATATATAATATTAATTCTATTGTATTAAGATAATACAATATTTAAATACAACAAAATAAAGATACCAACTTATATGTCTATAATTTAAAATGACAACATAAAAAATAATAATCGTACTATTTTAGAAATCTTAATGACATAATGTAAAAATGAAAAATTATCCATTATTCAAATAAAATTAAAAGAAAGACGAAACATCTTCAACCACCGAAGAGAACAAACAACTTGACGTGGTAACCCTACAAAAGAAAAATAAAAATATATTAGATATAAAATTTAAAAAACATATATTTTGTATACAAAATACGTTAAAAATTAATTATACCTTAAAATCGTCGGTTTAAAGTACAATTTCATTGCTCTAGCTGTCCATTTGTAGTTGAACCTCGTAATCCTCTAACGCCTTTAAGCATATTTGCTCGTCCTCAATACTCTCTAACAACTCTCCTAATGCTCTCAGGTCTAAGAATTCTTTTTTTAAGGCTCTATAAACTCTAGCTTTAGGCCACGACGAAAGTAGGGTGCGCACTATTGCATACACTAAGACTGCAATGTTTGGTTGGAACCTTCTACGTTTTAGGTTGTAGTACTGACGCTCTTTTCTAAGTATTTGCTCTCTGACACTCTTATTTTCATTCATTTTCTCTCTTTCAAATTCTCTCCACAATGGATGCACATGCCGTTCAGCCTCTTCTAAAAATTGCACAAATTCAAATGCAGTAAGAGGTCAATGATTCTCAAATATGTTCTTTTTCACAACAGTCCAATTTGATGGCAAACCATCAGCAATTTGGTTTATTATATCTCTCTCACTAATTTTATACTTATAATTCTGCAAACGTCTAACACTTAAAATCTTATTCATGTCATATTCTCTCACGGGACAATTTTGTAAATAAGGCTCGTAATAGTAGAATTGTTTTTCTTTACGCAACTCTAATCTAGCACTCGTTCTCAATACAATAGCGGGCCGTACTATATTACCTGAGATTTAAGGACAATAATCGTAACATAAGTAAACTATAAAATATGAATTAAAATATATGAAATGTAGATTTTGATATTGATATTGATATTACATACACATACATATATATACTTCATTGTTTTGTAAATGTATTTTTTTAATAAGATTTAAATTGACAGTAACATAATTATAGTGTAGTTTCTCTCAGACTCAGAGGTAAAAAGGTTAAAGACAATACACACACACACACCCCCAAAAAATAAAAAAAATCACAGAATATAAAATAGGAAACAATATTTAGTTCTATGTTGTTTCCAGAAAAAATAAAAACATAACGGAAACGATTTCAGTTCTGTTCTGTTCCCAAAAACAGAAAAGAAGAAAAAACATAACAGAAAAAAAATTAACAAAATTATAAATCTGAACAGAACAAACAAGAACAGGAATAGGACAGGAGTAGAACAGAAACAAAACAGAAACAGAACAGAAACAGAAACGAAACAGAAACGCAAACAGAACCGAAAACGGAAACAGGAACATGTATATTTCTCTAAAAAATAATTCACAATTTAAAAAAAATATATCGTATGGATTATGTAATTCTTAGTATTATATTAAATATATTATAATTAATAAAATCATTAATTATACACATAAAAATTATAATAATCACATTGTAACATATATATTTATATTGGAATTTATAAAGTCATTTTAATAAATTTTATAATTTAATCACAATAATAATAATGTGTGATAAAGATGTAATTAGAATACATAATTATCATTATAAAATGATAATTTAATAAAATAAAGTAATATCATTTATATCATATACTATAAATTAAAAGTGAAAGCCTTCTCTTTGTGAATGAATGAGAGCAAATCATTTATCATCTTCTCAATCTTATTCTCTCATCTAAATAAAGGGTTAAGATTAACTTTCACAATTTGTCTCTTCATCTAACTTGCCAAAATCAATGGGCACCATTAATTCTCTCCACTAATCCTATTCTAATATTAATTCTCTTCAATATTCTAATATAAATTCATTTAATTGTCTATTTATTTTATATATTTATAAATTGTCATTACTCAATAAAATTGATATCTTTACTCTCGGATATTGCAACCAAAGTAATTAAATAGTATATATGTATTTCATGTTTCAATATTAAAAATTTATTATAATTTTTTTTCTAAACCCGCGCAATGCGCGGGTCTAAACTAGTAATATAATAAATAAAAAGTTAATTTTAAATTGTTTTTCTAATAATGTATTATCATAGGGCTGTAATGATTTTCTATGGTAATGACTTCTTCCATTTTGGTCCAATGTCTTCAGCAACAAGGGTGGATAATTTTAAAGTTTTAATTTTGTGGTCCAAAACAAACAAATTACTGCATGGACATCCTACTTCCTAATTGGGGTCATATATGGACAGATGCCCGAAAACAAATTGAACAGTTCCTAATTGGGGTCATAAAATGCCAAGAATTTCAAAATAATTTCGAACAATTCACTATTTTTTTATTCAATTTTTACGATCCCCATAAACAATTCGCTATTTTTTAACTGAATTTTTTTCCCAATTTTTCACGTCTATTCCTATGCTTTCTTAATATTCTGATCTATTACTGTTCCCAAATTACTGTGTTCTTGTTCCCAAACTATCGATTGCTTTTGATTATTGATGGCAAATTCAAGGACCGGCAAATTCAAGGATTATTGATTGCTATTTTTACTTTTATCTCTTCGAAATCTGGTAATTTGAGTGGTGTACATCCATTATCGTCATCACTGTGAACCTGAACAGTCCATTCCATTGTTGCGTTATCCCCTGTTTCAACTGCACTAATATTCAACACTTTTGCTCCCCCAAACACTTGCAATGGGTTTAATTGACCTAAATGGATTTCTAATTCATGCAATGACATTTGGTCCCTCAATTCTAGATTGATACTTTTTCTATTATTTTTTTTATAAAAAAAATAAAATCATTATAGGCTACATGAATTGAGAAACTTTATCAATGCCTTTTCTTTCATTTCATGTAGCCTATAATGATTTTCTTTTACAAAAGAAATCCTCCGCTTGCTTAGATGGACAAGTGATATATGAAAGCATAAAAAAAAAAAAAAAAAAAAGACAACATATTCCAATGCCACATCCTCTACTTAGATGAGCGACATACGAAGGCAGAGACAAACTCAAAAAAAATGCGACAGATTTTGGTTACACAAGATAAGTTCAAAGAAATAGAAGTCCAAAGGAGAAAATGAAGGGTGTTGTTATATCATTTTTTGCAATTTTAGCCATGGTTTAGCAACTTTAGCTCATGTTTGACGGTTGAGCATACTTGTCGGACGGGTGAGCATACTTGTCGCATGTGATTTCCTTTCCGACGTGTCACCCGATCTATGTGTGATGTCCTGATTGGATGAGATGAGCCGACCAAAATACCCCGCATCAAAAAAGTAAAAGAAACCTAAGAAATTTTGTAAACGATATGAATTCAAAATTTAAAATTTTAAAATTCTAATATATACATAATGAGGGTATTTTTGGACACCTCTGAGTCAGCACTTGAGACCTAGCCACGTGTCAACCCTCGCAATGACAGGGACGTATTCCGAAATCCACAACGCCACGTTGCAGCATACACCGACTACGGTTCCTCCCTGGAATCTCATTTACACCTAGGGAGGAGCGAGGAACCCCGCAAGGACGTGCCGCTCTGAGCTTTACGCCGTGCCCTCAGCGATCAGTTTCAGGGACTCAGTCGCTCACCTTGACCGACTCCCATTTTCACCTTGTTTCTTCTCCAGGACTCCACGGATCTCTGCGCTCCCTCACCAGCTCATCGCCACAGGCTTGTCAAAAGCCCGCAGGCTTCGCCAAATGGGCCCAAAAGCCTCAGCCCAACGATTATCTCCTAAACGCCCCAGATTATCGGCTAAACACAAGGTTTCGACTAATTAATCGTGTTTAGGCCCGACTAATCATCTCCAACGCCTATATATATCGGGGGCTATATAAGCCCGAGGTACGCTTGAATGACTTACATTACGTGTGAGTTCATTTGTTTCCTTACTATATTCTGTACCTTTTCTCTCTGAGACTAATTACCACGCCGGATGGGCTAGACCGGGATAAACCCCGGTCTGAGCCTCTTGTAGGTACACTCCTTGAGGAGCAGGACTCTGGACATAGCAGGTCAGTCTTTCCAAGACCCAGCACAGCTCACTAGAGGACTTTTCAATCGACGACTCTACCTCAGCAAGAGGACCCACCTGTCATCCGACTGGACCATACTCGAGATGTGTACCAGTTTTATGCACCAACAATACAAAATTCATAAAATTGTGAATCTCTTACCAAATGCAACTTTATACCCTTTAAATATCAATCTCAAATTAGACTCTTTATGTACACTCAACTCTCCAAGTATACTCTTAGTATGTGAAAATGAGCAATAGAATAAAAAAAGCTAGGGGCTTAGGGCCTTCAATGATTTCCGCCAGGTAATAATAATAATTAAAAAAAAAAAAACCTAATTAATTACATTTTTGTCACTAATTAATTGACGAATTATTTATTTTTTTTTATAAAAAGACCATCTAAATTCGAGCACAGTAACTCATAAATTCGAGCACAGTAACTCCACTATGAAAGATTTTTAATTTTTTTTTGAAGTAATTTTCAACCAAATTTAAGCACAGTAATTCCACCACTATGACAGATTTGGGATTCCAATTTGAAAAATCAACGACAAGGAAAGATTATAATAATTAAGAAAATTTGTTTGTATTAACCTACACACATACTACCTTAACTCTGGTCCATTCGTCATCGTCAACGGTCTTCATCTCTCTCCATTCTCCACCTTTGGATCGTCCCACTCACCACTATAAACTAAAGTTGCCAAGCTATGGCAGAAAAAAATCAACTCAAACCTTTTTGGGATTCCTCGGTTGAAAATAGTTCATCCACAGTGAAAAATTTTATTTTTTGTAATAAAAAATTATTTACACACTACCCTAAATCTGGTCCATTCACCATCGGTCTTCATCTCTCTCCTTTCTCTATAAATTCAACGAACTTTCATCACAAACAAACAACCCAACTCAAACCTTTGTGTTCTGTAGTGTACTGAGAGAGAGAGACATAAATATTTTGTGAGAGAGGGAGAATGGGAGGGAAGAAGAAGACACCAGGGATTTTCAGCTTCCGCATGAGGAAATCATCGAAGAGTACGAGGAAGGAAGAGAGTAGAGATAACGTGGAGGTGGAGACCAGAGCGCAGCGGAGCGCCGAGGACGGAAAGCCGTGGGTGGGAGAGCCGGGGATCGACGAGAAAGCCTCCGCCTACATTAAGGACAAGCTGAAGAACTGGCAAGATTCAAGCTAAAGAAATCAAAAACCCATTTTCTATGTTGATTTGTGCTTCTTTTTTTTTTAGATAAAATTATATTTGTGTTTAACCCTCTCTCTCGGATTATACTGCTTTGTGTTTGGATAGATTTAAATTAATAATTTGGAGATTTGAATAAACCTTCAAGTTCAGAAACAAAAATATGAACGTATATATATGTGTGGATTATACTCTCTCTCTTCTCTCCCTCTCTCTCTCTCTCGTCCTCATGTGCATGCATGGATTATACTCTCTCTCTTCCTTTTTTTTTTTTTCTCCCTCCTTTCTCAAATCAATCCCCTCTCTCTCTCTCTTCTCCTCCTCCTCCTGTTGCTGTTGCATGATCACATGATGGGAGCTTTGACTCCATTTCTCTCCCGTTCTCCCTCCCACACTCTCTCTCTACACACACACTAGAGTCTAAACACACACTTTCTCTAAAAACTTACCATCTCTCTCTCTCTAAACTGCCCCTCTCTCCAATCTTGGTCCACTGCAAAACCTCCGGAAAACCATTCTACGCTATTGTGCACCGGGTGACCGGTAGCCTCGTCATCGATTTGGGCCTGTCAAGACATACGAGGTCCCGATGATCGCCGCCGGCGCATTGCAATCGTATTGGAAGCAATCACAAGGCTACAGTCGTTGCCCAGTGGAAGCATGGAGGGCCTGTGCGATACGATGATCCAAGAGGTTTTCGAACTCACTGGTTATGACCGAGTCATGGCTTACAAATGTCACGACGATCACGGCAAGGCCGTTTCCTAGATCACAAAGCCTGGGCTCGAGCCGGTTTGCATTACCCGGTGAAAGATATTCCTCAGGCGGCACGACTTTTGTTGGTGAAAAATAAGGTTAGGATGATTTGCGATTGCCGTGGGAAACACGCGAAGGTGGTTCAATACGAGAAGCTACCGTTCGATCTCACCTTGTGCGGTTCGACTCTACGGTCCCCGCACAGCTGCCATTTACAGTACATGGAGAACATGAACTCCATTGCTTCTTTGGTTATGGCGGTGGTGGTCAACGACGAGGACGATGAAGAAACTGGTAGCTCCGATTCATCGCCGGTTCTAAAGAGAAAACGGCTATGGGGTTTGACGATACTCCGACGGAACCTCAACAACCGCCTCCCGCGGGGTCGGCATCACTTTCCTCAACGACTCAACCCTCTGATCAATCTTCTTCAAACACCGATCCACGATCCACCCCAAATCATCTAGGTCCGCCACGATCAAGGTCTGAAGCCCCTTGCCGTCCGTCAGGCACGGGAACATGATCTCCGTCACCTCCTTCTCGCGGTTGTCCTTGTGAAGCTTCTTCGGGTGCTCCGTCACCTTGACAATCCTCTGCCGGAGGAACCCCTCCTGGTTCACCATCTTCTTGCTCTGTTCCATCTCCCGCATGCTCTTGAAATCGGCGCGAAATGAAAAAAAATGAAAAAAAGGAAATGACTTATTTTGCCATTCAAATTGGGGGTGGGTGTTTAAGGAAAAGGCGTGGGAAAGTGCTTTCCGGTGACTTGGCCTTGTTTTGGAAGGGACAGAAGGATTGAGAACCTGCCAAAAATAGATTGTGTTGATAATTTAAAAAGTCAAAATATCATTTTTGTTTTTTTCTTTTAACAATACAATTTAAAAATATTTTTTACAAAAATAATTTTTATTATACTGAATCTGTCATATCACTCACTTTTTAATATTAATTTTTTCTTATTTTATAAATTTTAATTTTTTTTATATATTCTCTACAAATTTTCTCAACCCAAACATTCATCAAAATATTATTATTATTTATCATTTTCAAAGCGATATTTTAACCAATTACAATATTTTTAATTTTAAAATTTTTAACACATTATTATTTTCATAAGTTTTTTAAATTTAAACCAAATAATATTTCATAATTTCAAAAATTTTATTTTTAAATTTTTCAAAAACTATTTTTAAAAACTAAAACAATCCCGCCCGCCCTAATTCTTATATTTTGAGCCTTCTAAAAAAATTTCAATTTTTTTGTTTTTTATTTTTTCTAAAAAAATTGTCAAACCAAAAGATATTTTTAAATATTTTCTGTGTGACAATAAAATTAAAAAACACATTCGGAAGGACCCAAATTAGAACAGTGTGACAATATATATATATATATATATGGTTTTCATTTACTTTTAGCTTTCTCTCTCATCGTCCCTTTTTCACTCTATCTAATCAAGAATCATTCTTTGATTTACGTTTCCCTCTCACTCCCTTGCTCTCTCTCAAAAAAAAATGGAAGTGTAGAAAGTATGTATTCCTCTCTCTCTCTCTCTCTCTATATATATATATACATATATATTTTTGGTATACTCACGATTCACAGTTAATCTGGTTCAAGATTCCGTGGTCGACTCTCTTAACAACTATTTTTCTGCAGGCATAAACTCTCGACCTTACAAAGATTCCTCAACTTTTTTAACTCAAACGTGTCTTAACGCTTGAACCACACTATTAGTTCTTTCTCTATATAATTAAAGTAACAAAATATATATACATGCCAAAAATATATATTTGAGTTTGAAAAATATACTTTCTCTATATATAATTAAAGTAACATAATATATATACATGCGAAAAATATATATTTGGGTTTGAAAAATATAATGTGTTGATATTTATATTTTAATATATTTAATTTGTAAATAATTTAATTTAAAGTAAAATTGAATTTGATAGAATTATATTTTTAGTATTTTTTTTAGTATAATATTTTTTAGGAGTTCATTAATTAGTAATATTTTTAATAGTGAGTTAATATTTTTCTCTAATTGATAAATTTTATAATTGTAACTGTAATATTTTTGCTGTATACTTAAATATTGGTTTAAGAAAATAGGACGTTTAATTTTAATAAATTTTATATAATTAAAAAAAATTAAGGATGAAAAATATTGCATTTTATTGTCACTCATTTCGCGCATTTTATTTTATATTAGATTTATTTAGATAAATTCTTAATTTAGGCTATGTCGTTGTTAAGTTCCCAAACGACGCCGGCTACGTCAATATTCCAACAATAGCCTAATAGCAGTGCGATTATCGAGGTGAGTGTATTATCTTCTATATAAATTGTCAAATTATATTTTCGTACTAAATTATGAAAAATAAAATATTTATTAAAATTGACTGTTATATAACGTTGAATGAATCAAGTGGAATTTAATATGTGAAAATTGATTTTTATTATCCTATAATGTCATAGTGTGGTCCCAACAGGAGATCATGTCCTGCGGGATATTGTTAGACTTGACAAGAGGATTTGTTCTACAGGTGGTTGATATGGTGATTTTTACCACGTGATATGGATATGGTGGTTGTTGCCACATGTTGTGATTGTCAGTGTAATATGATGGTTTTTATAATGGATTGTAATTATTAGTGTGAGAAGGTGGTTTTTATCACGGGTTGAGATGGTGGGTTTTTACCACATGTGTACTCTTGCCATTGGAGATATTAAATGACTCTGATATTAATAACTTTAAATTGCGCAGATGTACAAGTTACGGTACCATCATAACTTCTGATCATGAGATAAAACGACCTTCTAACTATTATGAGAGTAAATGTGGGATATTTTGATATAAATTTAAAAATAATCAATTGATTTAAATTCAATTGTTTTATTGTGACGATATATGTAGAATTTTAATACTGCTCAGTTATGGCTATTTTTCTATTTTATTTTGAAAAGTAGATTTTGCAAAATGTACTTAATTCATAAATTATTTTTATATTATGAAGATAATACACCGAAAAAATATTTTATTTCCAGTACCTCAGTTAGAGACGAGTTCACTACGGGTGTCAGAGGTTGGTGTGACTTTTGAGGCCGTTAGGGCAATTATTGGTAATGATGAGTTTAGACTTTAGTGGTTTGTGATGGTATAATTCAATATGTAAAATTCCTAAATTTTGAGTTGGAAATTTTTTTAAAATTTGTGTCAATTGTGAGTTAGTTGTATATTTTTTATCCAAGTTACATTTGTTTATAGTTGGATAATGTTGATGCCAAAAAGTGGTGCTGGCCAACAGTATAGTCCGGGAAGAATACCTGAGGCGAGGGTGACCGATAAGACAACAGCAAACTGAGTTCAGGGGTGGTGACGGGCTCCGAGCAGGGCTCCAATCTTCTACACACAGTACCTGCACAAAGACCTACTGGGGTGGTTCCCAGTAAGTCCCTCCGGCGTGAGGATAAGTATTCCGAAGTGGAGGGCTAAAAGTGTAGGTTAAATTCAGTAGTAGTCACGTACCTTTGGGCAGTGGATGCCCCAGTGTATTTATAGGCGCCAGCACTTGATTAGTGCCGCGAGTTTAGGGGAGAGGAGCTCAGGTTAATTAGCCTAATCTGCTGGACAACCAATGGGCAGACAGGTCAACCCTCTAATCCTTTGGGCTGGCTTTTGAGCCCATCACTGGAGGCCCATGGGCCATGGCCTCACACCGGCCTGACGAACTCCCGAGTGCTATGGTGGCGAGCAAAGAGTGCCACAGATTGTCAGTTCGGGAGGTCGGACCTCAACTCTTCAGTCCTGATCTCTTCACTGCGACGACCCTCAGTTCGGCTGGGGGACACCTCAGCTCAGTACTGAGGGGTTCTTTAGCCCCCGTTTCGGTCGTTTTTCTATAATTGGGTGAACTTTTGACCCCGTGATGCTCCTTACCAGATTTACCTATATCAGTTGCCCCCCAAGTCCCGAGGGCAGAAGTGAAACGTGATGGCCTCGGGATTTTGAAGGAGGATGTAAGGAGCAGGAGGTGAGCATATCGGTGTCAAAATGTGATACTGAGATTCCACAGATCCCTGAGGGGAGAAGCGACTGGAAAACGAAAGGGAAAGAGTAGAGGCTGGGGAACGTTACTGGTTTGGTTTTTTTTTTTTTTTTTTTTGGCAAGTTGGCCGAGCTGAGAGTCCGGCAAGTCGGGAGTCCGGCCAGTGTCACGGCCTCTGAACTGTTTGAGTGTGGGAATGGTGGAGAGGCTTCCCCCTTTTGAATATGTCCGAGCTGAGAGCCCGTAGGGTCGTGAGCTCGGCCATTTCCATGCCTTAGAAAATTTTCAGGGTGGGAAGTTTGAGAGCCTTCCCCTTTTGAATTTTGTCCGAGCTGAGAGCCCGTAGGGTCGTGAGCTCAGGCATTTCCATGCCTTAGAAAATTTTCAGGGTGGGAAGTTTGAGAGCCTTCCCCTTTTGAATTTTGTCCGAGCTGAGAGCCCGTAGGGTCATGAGCTCGGCCATTTCCATGCCTTAAAAAATTTTCAGGGTGGGAAGTTTGAGATCCTTCCCCCTTTTGAATATGTCCGAGCTGAGAGCCCGTAGGATCGTGAGCTCGGCCATTTCCATGCCTTAGAAAATTTTCAGGGTGGGAAGTTTGAAAGCCTTCCCTTTTTGAATTTTGTCCGAGCTGAGAGCCCGTAGGGTCGTGAGCTCGGCCATTCCCATGCCTTAGAAAATTTTCAGGGTGGGAAGTTTGAGAGCCTTCCCCCTTTTGAATATGTCGGAGCTGAGAGCCCGTAGGGTCGTGAGCTCGGCCATTCCCATGCCTTAGAAAATTTTAAGGGTGGGAAGTTTGAGAGCCTTCCTCTTTTGAATTTTGTCCGAGCTGAGAGCCCGTAGGGTCGTGAGCTCGGCCATTTCCATGCCTTAGAAAATTTTCAGGGTGGGAAGTTTGAGAGCCTTCCCTTTTTGAATGTTGTCCGAGGTGAGAGCCCGTAGGGTCGTGAGCTCGGCCATTCCCATGCCTTAGAAAATTTTCAGGGTGGGAAGTTTGAGAGCCTTCCCCCTTTTGAATATGTCCGAGCTGAGAGCCCGTAGGGTCGTGAACTCGGCCATTCCCATGCCTTAGAAAATTTTCAGGGTGGGAAGTTTGAGAGCCTTCCCCCTTTTGAATATGTCCGAACTGAGAGCCCGTAGGGTCGTGAGCTCGGCCATTCCCATGCCTTAGAAAATTTTCAGGGTGGGAAGTTTGAGAGCCTTCCCCTTTTGAATTTTGTCCGAGCTGAGAGCCCGTAGGGTCGTGAGCTCGGCCATTTCCATGCCTTAGAAAATTTTCAGGGTGGGAAGTTTGAAAGCCTTCCCTTTTTGAATTTTGTCCGAGCTGAGAGCCCGTAGGGTCGTGAGCTCGGCCATTCCCATGCCTTAGAAAATTTTCAGGGTGGGAAGTTTGAGAGCCTTCCCCCTTTTGAATATGTCCGAGCTGAGAGCCCGTAGGGTCGTGAGCTCGGCTATTCCCATGCCTTAGAAAATTTTCAGGGTGGGAAGTTTGAGAGCCTTCCCCTTTTGAATTTTGTCCGAGCTGAGAGCCCGTAGGGTCGTGAGCTCGGCCATTTCCATGCCTTAGAAAATTTTCAGGGTGGGAAGTTTGAGAGCCTTCCCCCTTTTGAATATGTCGGAGCTGAGAGCCCGTAGGGTCGTGAGCTCAGCCATTCCCATGCATTAGAAAATTTTCAGGGTGGGAAGTTTGAGAGCCTTCCCTTTTTGAATTTTGTCCGAGCTGAGAGCCCGTAGGGTCGTGAGCTTGGCCAATTCCATGCCTTAGAAAATTTTCAGGGTGGGAAGTTTGAGAGCCTTCCCCCTTTTGAATTTGTCCGAGCTAAGAGCCCATAGGGTCGTGAGCTCGGCCATTCCCATGCCTTAGAAAATTTTAAGGGTGGGAAGTTTGAGAGCCTTCCCCTTTTGAATTTTGTCCGAGCTGAGAGTCCGTAGGGTCGTGAGCTCGGCCATTTCCATGCCTTAGAAAATTTTCAGGGTGGGAAGTTTGAGAGCCTTCATTTTTTGAATTTTGTCCGAGTTGAGAGCCCGTAGGGTCGTGAGCTCGGCCATTTCCATGCCTTAGAAAATTTTCAGGGTGGGAAGTTTGAGAGCCTTCCCCTTCCCACGTGACAGAATGTAGCACACGTGCCCCATCTGCTGAGTGGTGTGATAAGTCACTCCACCATTGTTAGATGGGTGCCACGTGGCAGGGGCGTGCAAACCAAGGTGTCCCCAGCCGTTGGCCTTTGCGACCTTTCATCTGGGCACCTTTGGCTTTTATAAATGGTGGCCCCTACCATTCATTTGACCTTTGCGAATAGTCCAGAACCCCGTCTGCCTCCCCGGTACTGGTACTCTGTTTTGGTTTTCTCGGCTTCCTTGTGTCCGAACAGAATGTCGGGAACCCCTTCGTACTCCTCGTTTTCCTCTTCTGGTTCTTCCGACGGATCGAAGTCCGGCTCCTCGGACCGGTCGTCCGCCGGCTCCCCTCAGTTTAGGGTGGAGAGGCGCCCCGCTCCGGGAGACGTCTCCTCGAGTGCTATGGCGAAGATCCACGAAATGAGCGGTGCTATCCAGTCATGCCTGGAGGACCGTGCCTTCGTGGTGAGTCGTGCCGACGAGAATGGTGGGGCCTCCACATCACTTGACGCTGGGGTCGGGGTCCCTCCCGAACCCGTCACGGTGGTGGAGATCCACACCGGCGTCTCCATTCCCCAGTTGCTTCGTGAAAATGAGGTGCACAATGCCGGGCCGGAGAAGTTGTTTGTAAAGGTCCCGCCCTCGAGTTCGGTTTGGAAAATTAAAACAACCATGAACGAGGAAGCCGTGCTCTCCTGTCGGAGTGAGTTCTTCATTCCGGAGGAGGTCACGACACTTGTTCCTGGGCCCGACGACCGGGCTTGTATGCCACCAGCTGGGTTTATGACAGTTTATAGGAAACAGCTGGAGGCTGGTCTTCGGTTTCCCCTCCACTGGTGGGTCAGGGCCGTCTGTGAGGAGTATCATTTGTGTCCGTCACAAATTGCTCTGAACGGTATTAGAGCCCTGGTGGCTTCGTACATCATCTTCTAGGCCGAGGGACTCGAGCCGAGCATTGATCTCTTCAAGGCTCTGTTCTTCCTTAAGCCACTCCCTCGGGGCGCTGGGTGGTGTTACATTTCGTCCAGGTCGACTTTCTTGAAGGACCTGGACTCTTCCATTCATCGATGGAAGCCCCAGTTCTTCTATATCGGGGGGAGCGGTTGGCAGGCCGGCCTGGAAGAAGAAGGAAGATACCCTCTCCAGATGGAATGGGGAAGAGTTGGTAAGGCTGGGACCCCGTAAGGGGAGGGTTCGGTTGGGGGTTTTCAGTATGGTCTATGCACTGATACATTTGTTTCCGTGACTTCCTGCAGCTAAGGAGACGCCCAAGAAGAAAAGACCAGAGCCGGGCCGATTGATTTGCGAGCAGAGAGACAAGGTGTTGAGGACTGCCTTCAAGGACGTAAACACCTTGATCGCGTCGCAGCTATTCTCAGCTTTCTGGTTTTCTCCACCGGACGTCTCCACCTCACCAGATTTCTTTCTCGACTCAGACAACGGTAAGGACTTTCCTGCTATGTCAATTGCGCGTACTTGGTAATCTTTATGTGTACTGCGCTCGATTCATGCAGATATCCCTGTATAGGACCGGATGCTGCCGGCCTGAACGGAAGAATATCTAAAAATCTTATTAAATATTGCAGCTATGGATAAGGCAATGGCAGTTCGTATGCTGCTGGAGAAGAAGAAGGCAAAGGAAGCGGCCGGGGCAGAAAAAGTAGAGAAGGAATCCGCCCAACCGCTCGGGACGCCAGCCCGCAGTCACTCCCCTGCCCTGCCAGGCGTTGTGATCCGAGACACGCCCCAATCGAAATCCGGGTCTCGGCAATCCATGCAGAATGTGAGCGGCGACTCTTCTCCCCTCCGTTCGGACAAGGGAAAGAGGAAAACCCATGAGGGGAGGCATAAAAAGCACAAGTCCTCGAAGAGGGCGAAGTTTGTGCCCGGGGCATCATCCGAGCTGACTGTTGACGGATCCTTCTTTGGGGTGGCGAACACCGGGCTGCCGGCTGACCGTGCTCTACTGAAGAGCCCAGAGGTGATGCCGGGCTATCTCCGCCTCATGACGCCGCCCAACGACAAAACATTGATGGAGGAGGAGAGCACTGGCAACCTGATGCATCAGGCCATCTGCGACCAACTGGCGGTAACGCGTTCTCACCCTGGCACTTCTTTGCTCTGCATTGTGTGGCTAAATGTTGCTAAGTATGATAACATTGTTTTTTGTTTGTTTTTTGTAGGGCATGCTTCGAATGTCCGTGGTTTTTGACCGAATATCGGAGAGTGCCATGGAGGAGGCCATGCTGAGGTCAGAGAAGAATGTTGCTGAGGCCAAGGTGAACCGTCTGACAGATGACCTCCAGCTTGCCGCCCAGGCTCATCAGGGCCTACAAGCCAGGCATGTCCTCGTAACCCAAGAGCGGGATGACGCTGAGAGGCAGAAGGTACAGCTGGAGAAGAGAGTGGAGGAGCTGGAGAGGAGACTGAAAAAGGAAAAGCAGCAGAGGGGAAAGGCCATCCGTCGGGCGGAGCAGAAAGCTGTTGAGGGCTATAAAGCCAGCGAGGAATTCAAAAATTTGAAGTACGAGCTTGCTGCCGAATTCATGGAAGACGGGCACCAGGCCACGATCCTCTACCTCCAGCGCCACTACCCGGAATTTGACAGTTCGGGTGTTGGGATGGAATTTACCTAGCAAGTTGGGCTAGCGGCGGAGCAGCCTGTTGCAAGGGAGGCTGAGGGTCCAGCACGCGAAGCTTGTGCTGAAGGTGTTGGCAACGAGGAGGCTGAGGCTGAGGCCGAGGAAGACACCAATGTAGACGTCGTGGGCGTCGACGGTGCTTCTGGGGAGGAATAGATCTTTACCTCGGCCTTTTTTGAAGACTTAGAAAAATTTTGTGGGTTTTTTTTTTTTTTTTATTTTTGCTAAACTGCCTTTGTATGTACACTTCTCTCTTTTTTTTTTTTGAAATATGGGCTGGAACCCCACCGATGTAAAGCCCTTGATGATTTTTTGAAGAAATGGAATACAACACAATTGTTTTTTGAAGAAATAGAATACAACCCCCTCCTTTTTGCATGCGTGTCACGCTCTAACGGATCTTAGTTTTTAACGCTTCTAACCGTAAGGATGTTATGGTACCTCATGAGTAATTAACTGTTGGGTTTGCAACCACCCTGCCCCCCCAGCCGGCAATAAGAGCACCCTAGTGTGCTGGAAGGTCCGTTTAAGTAATCAAAGTCGTCATATTAATAACAAAATATTTGATACTTAGTGGTAAACAGATGAGAGATTACAAAATGACCCCTGTCTGATAGTGGTATTGCTTGAGATGGTCAGCGTTCCATGGGTGTCGCAGCGGAACGCCTTCCTCAGTTCCGAGTTCATACGTACCCGGCCTTGCAATTCTTATCACGCGATAAGGTCCCTCCCAGCTGGCGGCCAACTTTCCTGCGTTTGGCTCCTTTGTCGCGAGGGTCACCTTTCTGAGGACTAAGTCTCCCACGTCAAAATGCCGTGGTCGTACCCTTCTGTCATAGTATCGGGCTGCCCGTTGCTGGTACGCCGCCTGGCGTACCCGAGCGTTCTCCCGCCGTTCTTCTAAAAGGTCCAGGTTAAGGGCCAGCATTGCGTCGTTCGTCTGCTGGTCCTGCCCACTAGATGATGTACGGAAGGTTGGTAATCCAATTTCCGTAGGAATTACGGATTCGGATCCGAATGTCATTGCGAACGGTGTCTCGCCAGTCGGGGTCCGGGAGGTGGTGTGGTAGGCCCAAAGGACAGGGTAAAGTTCCTCCACCCATCTCCCTTTGGCTTTGTCGAGCCTGGTCTTTAAACCATGTAGGACCGTCCGATTCGTGACTTCTACCTGTCCATTAGCTTGGGGATGGCCCGGGGACGCAAAGTGCGTTCGGATTCCCAAGCCGGAACAGAAAGACGTAAACAAGTCGTTGTCAAATTGAGTGCCGTTGTCAGACATGATCACCCTCGGGATCCCGAATCGGCACACCATGGACTTCCAGACAAAGTCCCTGATTCTTTCCTTGGTAATGCGGGCCAGTGGTTCGGCTTCCACCCACTTGGTGAAGTAGTCGATGGCGACCACGAGGAACTTCCTTTGACCAGTGGCCTGCGGAAAAGGGCCTAACAAATCGATTCCCCACTGGGCAAAGGGCCACGGACTTGCCATGGGCACCATGGCCGTTGGAGTTAGATGAGGGTAGGGACCGAAGCGTTGGCACTTATCGCATTTTTCAACGAACTTACTCGCATCTTCCAACATTTTGGACCAGAAATATCCTTGGCGGAGGAGTTTGCCCGCCAAGGCTCTGCCCCCCAAGTGGTTGCCACAGATTCCTTCATGGGTCTCCCTCATTACGTAGTCGGCCTCTTCCGGCCGCAGACACCGTGAGTATGGCCCAGAGAAGGAGCACCGATACAGTACTCCGTCCAGAATGCAATATCGGGCTGATCTGTATCGCATCCTTCTTGCTTCGTTGCGCTCGTTGGGGAGCGTTCCGTCTTCCAGGTACTTACGGATGGGATCCATCCAAGTGGGACGGTCATTGAGCTCACAGATCGGAGCTATATGATCAGACGTTGTTGTGCTCGGAATATCGAGATATTCAACGGGCACACTTCGCTTCAAGGTTGACGCTACTGCCGAAGCAAGGTTTGCCAAAGCATCGGCATGCCTGTTCTCCTCGCGCGGTATTTTGGATACATTGATTCCTTCGAACTCCTTCATCAGCGTTTTGACTCTCTCAAGATACGCAGTCATGCTAGTGTCTTTTGCCAAGTAATCCCCATTGACCTGGTTGACAACCAGTTGCGAGTCACAAAAGACGGACAGCGTCGTCACATTAAATTTCCTGGCCATACGAAGCCCAGCAAGCAGAGCCTCGTACTCGGCCTCGTTATTAGTTGCTCTAAACCCCAGTCTCAGGGCATACTCAACTTCTTCGTTGCTTGGGGCAACAAGCACCATTCCTGCCCCACAACCGTTGGTGTTGGACGATCCATCGGTAAACAGCTTCCATGTCATCAGACCGTTATCCGGGCCGGATTTCTTCTGCAGCTCTCCCTCTCCCGCCCTTCTCGCTTCGGGTTGATCAGTGGGCGGATCGGTATCTTCAGGAAATGTGAGCTCGGCGATGAAATCGGCTAGGACTTGACCCTTAATGGCCGTCCTAGGGCGGTACTCAATATGAAACTGACCCAGCTCGAGGCTATACTTCATCAATCGCCCCGAGATGTCTGGTGAATGTAAGATTTGTCTTATTGGCTGATCCGTGAGGACGACGATCTGGTGTGCTTGGAAATATTGTTTCAATTTTCGGGAGGCCACTAGTAGAGCGTACGCCAGTTTCTCGAACCTAGTGTACCTTGTTTCGGCGTCCGAGAGGACCCTACTAGAGTAAAAGACTGGATGATGGACCCCGGTGTCATCCCTCACAAGAGCGGCACTCACCGCTGTCTCAGACGCGGCGATATACAGGTAAAGGGTCTCCTCCTCCTTGAGTGTGCTGAGTAGGGGAGCAGAGGACAAATAGTTCCTGAGTGCTTGGAAAGCTGACTCGCACTCGTCCGTCCACCCAAAACTACCGCTGCCCCTTAGCACTTTGAAGAACGGCAAACACTTTTCTGATGCTCGGGATATAAAGCGGTTGAGTGCGGCGAGTCTCCCCATCAACATCTGTACCTCCTTCTTGTTCCTAGGGGAGGCCATTCCAAAGATTGCATGTAGTTGGTCGGGGTTGGCATTGATGCCGCGCTGGGAGACCATGTACCCCAGGAACTTCCCTGCAGAGACCCCAAAGATACATTTGTTTGGGTTGAGCTTCATGCGGTGGACCCGGAGTTTCTCGAAGCAGTCGTGGAGATGTTGTGTGTGGTCAAGGGCTCTTGCGCTTTTGACCAACATGTCATCAATGTAAACCTCCATAGTCCGTCCGATTTCTTCCTTGAACATTTTGTTCACCAACCGTTGATAAGTGGCTCCGGCGTTGCGTAAACCGAACGGCATTACTTTGTAGCAGTATGTACCCCTATCGGTGATGAACGACGTTTTGCTCTTATTGGGGGGGAATAGTGGAATTTGATTGTACCCAGCATAAGCGTCAAGGAAACTTAGGCGCTCATGTCCCGTAGTGGCGTCGATGACGATGTCAATCCTGGGTAGAGGAAAGAAGTCCTTCGGGCAAGCTTTATTCAGATCTTTGAAATCAACACAAATGCGCCACTTGTTGCCAGCCTTGGGGGCCAGGACCACATTTGCCAACCAGTCCGGGAATTTGACCTCTTCAACAACACCAGAACTGATCAATTTATCCATCTCAGCTTCAATTAATTTTTGACGTTCCGGATGAAATTTCCGTCGCTTTTGCCATACGGGAGGATGGTGTGGATCAGCATGGAGGCGGTGCATCGCCACGTTTGGATCAACGCCTGGCAGCTCGTCATGGGACCAGGCGAAGATGTCGTAATTGCGTCGGAGCAGTTGGATGAGTTCATCCCTCTGTTCGGACAGGAGACGAGAACCAATCCTGACAGTTCGCTCTCCAATGGTTGGGTGTATGGAAACCTCTTCCAGTTCCTCATGAGTTCGGGGACCAGCCTCCTCCTCTCTAGGATCGTCGATAGGCACAGGCTCCAGCCCTCGGCCCAGAGCCATGAGTTCGGAACCTCCGAGCTCTGGCTCCACCTGTGATTGCTATTTCTTCCTTTCCAACGCCCTCCGCGCACAAGACCGGGAAGATTCCTGGTCACCCCTCACAATTCCCACACCTCCTTCAGTGGGGAACTTTATCGCCTGGTGGTATGGGGAACAGACAGCTTTAAGGGCAGCCACTGTAGGCCGGCCCATGATTGCGTTATAGGGCAAGGGCCTGTCCACGATCAGAAATCTGGCCCAGACAGTGGAGGTCCGTGGATGGGCCCCGACTGTCACAGGAAGTGAGACCCACCCGGCGGGGTTCACAGCATCCCCTCCAAAACCGACTAGGGGGGCTGTCGATGGTTTTATCATGCTGGGATCCACACTCATATTTTCGAACGCCCATTTGAAGATAATATCAGCGGAGCTGCCACCGTCGACCAGGATTCGTCCCATCTTGTAGTGGTGGATGATTGCCATGATGACAAGGGCGTTATCGTGGGGTACGTAGACGTCCCGAAGGTCTGCCTCACTAAACGAAATAACATTGTGTTCCTCTGCGTCCACCGCGCTGACCACGAAGACGTCTTTGCTCGCCTTCCTTTTGGCTTTGTGCTCGTACCTCTTCTTGGAGGAGTGGGTCTCTCCCCCAAGGCCTAATCCCCCGTGGATGACGTTAATTTCGCCGTCAATCCTGTGCTCGTCATCACCCCTCCCTGCATCCGACCTAGGAGGGGGGTGACTTCTATTTCTTCTTCTTCTGCGGCCCCTGTGTTCTTCGCGGGGATCGCGCTCTTCTGCTTTGGGAGCTCGGGCGTCCCTTCGTACGTAACGTCCCAGGTACCCTCTGCTAATAAAGGCTTCAATTTCTTCCCGAAGTCGGAAACAATTCTCGGTGGAATGTCTCCGGTCCTTGTGGAACTCACAATACTTGTCCATAGACCTCCCCATCGGTTTCCCGTTGGGTGGCGGAGGAGAAGGGAAAAAATCTTTCCCTTTATTTTCGGCCAGGACGGTGGCCACCGAGACAGTGAGGGGCGTGTAGTTCTGCTGGCGATTCCCCCAGGATGGAAACAGTCTCCGATCCCCGGGTAACGGACCCAGCCTCCCTTCCGCCTGCAACCTTTTGGACCCATGTTGTTTGTTTGGCCCTTCTTCTGCCTTTCCTTTCTTCTTGTGACCGCCTCCTTGGTCCTTCCTCGCTGCTTCCCGCTCATCCGCGTTGTGGAACCTTGTGCCTCTCTCCAGGGCAGCATCCAAGGTAGGAGCCGGGTTAGAACAGAGGTCATACATGAGGCGTCGATGTTTCAGGCCGTCGATGAACGCGCTCATCGCGACCACGTCACTGAGTTCATCACATCCGATGATCTCTTTGTAAAACCTCTCCACATAATCTCCCAATGACTCATCGGGCAACTATTGGAGTGCGAGGATGTGAGCCATGGTTTTTGGCCTACGCCGCGACCGCCCAAATCGTGACAAGAAGAGTAATTCCAGCTCATGAAAATTAGAGATGGAAGCTGGTGCCAACGTTCGGAACCAAGCCCCGGCGGCCCCCGTGAGGGTGAGGGGGAATGCCTTACACCTCATGGCTATCGATGAGGTGTGTAGGTCCATATACGACCTGAAGATGGATAGGTGATCCGCTGGATCGGTTACACCGTCATAGAGGACCATTTGAGGGTGGGTGTATCGCGCCGGCAAGGGCTCTTCCAGAATTTCGTTGATGAAAGGAGATCTCACCTCCGAGGGAAGTCCAGGTGGGCCCCTGGCTCCCCGAATTTGTTGTGGGGCCGCCTCCATATCGGCTAAACGCCTTTCCACCACCACCTCAGCTCCAGGCTGGGCCTGGGCTTGACTGGGAGCCGCCCGAGGCGGGAGCCGTCGTGGTGGGGAATGTGAGTCGACCTCCCGATAGCGGCGGGGGTGGTGATCGGACCACACGGTAGCGCTATGGGCGAGAGGTGAGTCGGCTTGGTCGTCTCTCCTTCGGCGTGGCGGAGGTGGAGACAGAGATCCCGAGATCTCGTGGGGTGCCGCCTCCACTATCCTCTGATAAATGTGGCGAGTCCGAGGAGGCAGGTCGCGCCCGTCGGTGTGGATGATATTCTCTTCTCCCCCGAACACCCGACCTTCCCTGCTCGCGACTTGGACTGTAGGAAGATCCATCGGGGGGACCGGTGGCAAGAGGGCCAAGACGATCTGGAAGAAGGTTTGGAATTCACCGAGCTGACGCTCCAAAAGATTGACGCGGGCTGCGTCAGGAGCCCCTGAGGGCTGCCCAACACGCTACTCGGGGGAGATAAGCCCCCCTTGAGAGGCTTGCCGGGCAGCCAGACCTTCCAGCCCTGAAGGTGGGATGGCGGACAGGCGGATCCCCTCAGCAAGAGGCGCCGGAGGATCCGACCTGGGAGCTCTAGACATATCTTGCACAGACATGAGTGGTGGATTGCCACTGGTGGCGGTCGCTTGATCAGCCTGGCGGATCTCCTTCCCAGACCTTGTGATCATCAAATCTTAACCTCGTGGGGAGCTGACGACCAGGGGAAGCTTTTAGTGCGTTCCCACAGACGGCACCAAACTGTTGATGCCAAAAAGTGGTGCTGGCCAACAGTATAGTCCGGGAAGAATACCTGAGGCGAGGGTGACCGATAAGACAACAGCAAACTGAGTTCAGGGGTGGTGACGGGCTCCGAGCAGGGCTCCAATCTTCTACACACAGTACCTGCACAAAGACCTACTGGGGTGGTTCCCAGTAAGTCCCTCCGGCGTGAGGATAAGTATTCCGAAGTGGAGGGCTAAAAGTGTAGATTGAATTCAGTAGTAGTCACGTACCTTTGGCAGTGGATGCCCCAGTGTATTTATAGGCGCCAACACTTGATTAGTGCCGCGAGTTTAGGGGAGAGGAGCTCAGGTTAATTAGCCTAATCTGCTGGACAACCAATGAGCAGACATGTCAACCCTCTAATCCTTTGGGCTGGCTTTTGAGCCCATCACTGGAGGCCCATGGGCCATGGCCTCACACCGGCCTAACGAACTCCCGAGTGCTATGGTGGCGAGCAAAGGGTGCCACAGATTGTCAGTTCGGGAGGTCGGATCTCAGCTCTTCAGTCCTGATCTCTTCACTGCGACAACCCTCAGTTCGGCTGGGGGACACCTCAGCTCAGTACTGAGGGGTTCTTTAGCCCCCGTTTCGGTCGTTTTTTTATAATTGGGTGAACTTTTGACCCCGTGATGCTCCTTACCAGATTTACCTATATCAGATAATATTAAGTCGATGCCACGACTCGCCTCAGGCGTGGAGTTTGGAGTGGGTTGTGACAGTTTTAACATGCATGAATATTGATTAATGTTTATAAACTTATATACCCAATTAGGGGTATTTTCGTAAACTTGGAACGTGGACAGTCTGTTCTTGATTGTTTACCTTTTGCATGAGACCATTCCTCCTCATTTGGAATGTGGCTTCTCAGGAGGAATCATTGGCGATGAAGGCGAGCGTCACTTTTTTCCTAGTCATGATCGTGAAGAAATCGAAGAGAAAAGAAAGAAATAATAAGAAAGAGAACAAAATTTGAGAAAAATAAAATAAGGTGACTGCTGTTACAAATGGGTGTTGGTATATATATATAGTAATGGATATTCCAAAATTAATGTTGTGAGATTTTTGTTGATTTGTTAGTTCTTGTTCGCTACAATGATGACTTGGGATTTTTTGGCAAGAAAAATTTATTATTATTATTATTATTATTATTTATTTTACGATAAGATATGTCTGGATTAATTTATTTGCACCTCAACTAATTATTTTATTAGGTAATTTTAAAGGTATATTCTCTGACATCGGTCTATAAAATTTAAGATTTAATGTGTTTTGTTTTTGTTTTGTTTTTTTTTTTTTTTTTAAAAATTAAAGTGTTATTTTTTTTTATGAGTAAGTCATTAAAGGATATGATGCCAATGATATATGGTGGCACTAGACTTTTCTATGTCATTAATTTGTAATTAATTAAAAAAATAAGTTTTTGTTTTTTTTATTATACATAGCAGATCAATCATTTTCTATGACAAATATGAAAAACGCGCAATGATGTTTGCTCTGGAACTTCCAGAGCGCACTTCATATGCCATTCTGGAATTGACAAAGAAGGATTTGCTTTGCTCAAGATGGTTAGTGACAGATGGTCGAAATCTCACCGTAAAATTTACAACTGAGTGATGGCCTAGTGGTATCGATAACTAGTAGCCCCTGTGAATGCCCTGCCTCACAACGGAAATATACCGACAAATTGTAAACACACACGTTCCTGTAACGAAATACAATGGGAATACACCGAAACACTACCGTAAACGTACCCACGCAACAATACACACACGTATTACAGGAAAACCCAACCTTGTATTTATAAACTCCGGTTACAAAAAACCAATTACAACATTTAGTCAGTAAAATTCGCAGGAATACATTCAGCCCCCCAAAACAAACCAAAACAACAGTATTTATAGGAGAAGACAGCAGTTGACAGCCCCAACTGCATAGGTAGACTACCGACACCTATCCCGACACATGTCAGCACCACAAGAGTTGATTTTCCTGTCTGAAAAACCAACCAAAACCGCCCAAGAACTGCCCAGAACTGCTCACACATGCCCTGCACATGTCTAGAAACCACCAGTCCATCAGCTCACAAGCTCAGCATTCTTCCAGCGTTTTTGCACCATCCCAACGTCTGCCCGTTGCCATCTCGTCCCATATTCAACCAACGTTCTCCAACGTTTTGCCACACCGCTGCATGGCCGTAACGCGTCGTTGCGCCCAACGACTGCTAATGTTCCGTGTGCTATTTCCGCACCAGAATGCATCGCCTCCCAACGGTGCGTCATGCCTCTACACGACTCAGCTCAAAATGTAGTGTTGCACCTACGTTCTGTTTTGTTGCATTGTTCTGTCCAACGACGTCCCAACGCTATATGCATTTTTCACACCAAAATGCACTGTCGTTCCCAATAGTCCGCCATGCCGCACACACGACACTGTTTACCACGTATTTTGCCTCGGTACCGCACCGAAGTCTTCCTTTGGTCACGTGACCCCCCACGAAAACCCCCCGGTCTGATCGTTGTTGTCCACCAACAACAGTACACCAACGCGCGTTGTCTCCCGTCTAGAGCCTTCCTCGTCTGATTCCTCTCGAACCAGCGCCGTCAGTCTTTCTTTCTTTGGACAGTCCCTCGTCTAGTGAGGACCGTCGCAGATAAAACAACCTCGACTCTTACCCGCAGCCAACATCGATTGTGATTTTGAACGGGATCCCTCGAAAACGTTGGCCTCAGCGCCTCTATTTTTCCACTCCTTCGTGCCCCTCGTTCATTTTCTCCTTGCCTTTCCTACCTAACTTCCGGTCTGCTCCGCTACCATCGCAGATAAACCAACCTCTGCCAATGCCGTCAATGTGCGTCCACGTTGCCCAACAGCGCACCATTTTGCCAACGCCTGCCCAACAGCTTGGTCCAACGCCTCCCCGCTCATCCAACGCATGTTGCCGCGTCCATAACACCATTTACAACGTAGCGTTCCATCTACGTTGCACCATTTTGCCTCGGTCCCGCACCGAGGTCTTCCACACTACCCAACACCTGCTGGTGTTGTGCCACAACGCTGCTGCCCACCGACAGGCACCAAATTGGTGCCCTCTTTGCCAACGAACCCATCCGTGCCGCATGCACCATGTCCGGTAGCAAATCGCACCAAGTCGGTGTTGTTTGGTCCTCCAGCATTGTTAGGGTCTAACAGTTAGCGAATTCGAAATTTTATGGCTCGTAAAGAGCTGTGCAGGGAACCCGTAAACTCGACCTACCTACTTCTGACGACCGACCTGCCCGAAAAACATCGGCTGTATTGTTCATAATCGGTCGAAATTGGGTGAAACCCGATTGTTCTCTCATACATCGGATCGGATAGCGGATCCAATAGAGCTCCACCCGCCAAACTCGATCCGACCGGATACCTAGTATAAATAGTTAAATACTCTAGGGTTTTCTCATTTCATTCATTTGAAATCGCAGCCGCCGCTTAGGGTTTTCGCGAGTCCTGACATCGTCGTTCTCGTTCATAATCCAAAGATGCCTCGCTAATCTTCGTTCCTCGTCTAATCTTTGTTCCTCAATCAGTCTATTTGAGGCCTATTTGATGGTGTTCTTGTGGATTCAGTCTATTCAGACTTCAGAGGCTTTCGATGTTGCTTAAATGACGAGTTTCAAATTTCAATAGGTTCTTCTCATCTTCTGTTTGATCTTTTTATGTTTACTTGTTTAGGGTTTTGAAAATTGAAACATTAAATCTGCCTGCAAATTAAATCTGTTTAGGATTTTATTCGAAATTGTTTCTCTTCTCTAAATCTCCATGTTTAGAGTTTTAAATCTGTCTGCAAGCTGATCGAAAGTTTCGATTCGAAATTATTTCTCTTCTCCAAATCTCTATGTTCCGAAACCTCACCCGACCCTACCAAACCCACCAGTCATCCGACAAACCCAACATATTTTGGATTCCAGTAATTAATTGGTTGAAATCGGGTGAGTTTTTCTCAACCGAACAGTATCGGGTCAGGTGTCGGGTTACCCTAAATTTTTTCTCACCCGACCCGTGCACACCCCTAGCTCGTATGGTTTAGACAATCACATTAGATAGACGAACTTTCAATTAAGGACAAATCACAAATTTTGAGTCAACTTCTCAAAATTCAAATTATACATTTTTGGTCCCTCAAGTTTTACATTTGCTTCAATCCTACATAATAAAAAATATTATTTATGATTTTGGAAGAAAAATAAGTTGTATTCAACATATGGCCTTTTTAAGAGAATATTTTATCATTTCATTGGTCTACTGAATCTAAAATATTTTTTTAACAATGATTCCAATTTTTTTTTCTCTTTATTCGAAGAAACCTTTATCGGTGACTTTATTCCTTAAAAATCATGTAAGATGGGAAAACGATAATTCTAAAAAAACAGACAAATACTCGAATGTCTATTCAAATTTTGGATTTATGCTTATTTTGATAATAATAGTTTATTAACTTAATAAAATATGTTAAAAAATGATAAAATTAAATACTTAAATTTTATATGAAATAGAGAAAACTATCATTTATTTTAATTTTAATTTTATTTTATTTTATTTTATTTTATTTTTGACTTTAATAAAAATATAAAAATAAAAAGAGATAGAGAATGAGAGAGAATATATATATATTTTTTATCACTATTAAATATTGAATTTAAATTAAAAATAAAATAAAAGAAAACTAATTCATTTTATGTATTTTTGGGAATAAAAAGTGAGTCTCTCTCTTTATTCCATAATAGAAGGGGGTGATACGTAGATTTTTAAAATATATAGATTAAAATGAAACAAGACTAAAGTACAGGGGGTGAAAGACAATTAAACCATTTTTTTGGGATAAATGGCGATTAATCCCAAATAGCGAAGGTAATTTGTCATTAGTCCCGCATGTACGCAAGTATTGTGTGGAGATGTAGAGATAATTAATTTGTATTATAGTAAATATTAGTTACATGTAACTAAAATTAGTTACATCTTAATAATTAACTATGTTACACATATCTGTGTAATATTAGTTACATATTACAAATTATATGTATTTGTGACATCTAATAAATATTACATTTAGAAATTAATTTAATATTAGTTATATATATTTGTGTAATATTAGTTACATGTTACAAATTATATGTATTTATATAATATTTGTTATATTTAATAAATTTCACATATAAATTATTTATATGTTACAAATTATAGTAACTAATTTTAGACTCGCATAATATGCAGGTCGAGAAAAATTATATCAGTATATATATTTTTTATTTGAATATTACACGTACAACAATTGATCGTTTAATTTATATTTAATTTATCTTATGAAAGTATGGAAAAAAAAAAATTAATGCTGAAAAATAAAAATAAAATTGTAAGTTAAAAAACAAATAATGTCAACCTTTGAAATAATTATTCATCACTCACATTTATTTTTAAAAAATAGTATATAATATTTAAATAATCTCCTGGAGGATTTTTTAAATTTTCTATTTTCTTTAAATAATAATTTTAAAATAAGTTAATAGGTTTTTTTTAATATTATTTAAAAGTTATATATATCTAATTGATAGAGAGGGAGGGAGAATTTTATTAAATGGTTGAAGAGGGAGAGGGAGATGAAGATAAAGAGATAAAGTTACGTATAATTAGTTATAATAAAAACAATGTTCAATCAAAATATGAATAAATTTCAATAAAGATTCTTGTCATTATCATTGAGAAAACTTACAATGATATCCCATATTATTTGGAAAATATCTCTGACTCTCACTTCCTTTGATATTAAATATAAAATTACATATTTATCCTTGATACTATATTATTAAAAAGTTAATTAAAAATATCTAATAAAAAATTACTCTTATAGTCCTCTTAAAATAATTACAACTTTGGTTTTTAAATTCTGTTTATGTAAATATATTTTTAATTTTTTTAATACTTTTGGGATCAAATGATGGTTGCTATATTTTTTTAGTATTTAAAAAATATTTCGTGCTGATTTTTTAGAATTTAAAATTATTATGAGAAGTAAAAATTGTTGATTTATGTTATACATTTTCTATTCTAATTTTTTTTTCCACTTTTGGGATCAAACGATAGTTTGTTGTGTTTTTTAATTACTTAATGAATACTTGCTGCAGAAATTTTTAAATTTAAAATTACTCTAAAAATTAAATATTTTTAATCTATGAAATTTAATTACACTTCATATATAAGTTGTTTAATTTAGTTTTTTTTTTTTTTAATTATTTAGTGAAGTTTTCATATGAGATTTTATTTACTAATATTTTCACTAGGTTAAAAAACATTAAGCTTGCGAATTTTCTATTTGTAATTATAACTATTTTTTGAAATTAAAATAATTATATATTTTAATATTATTATTATTATTATTTTATTTTATTTTGTGAAGTTTCAAAATGTTTGAATGAGGCTTATTGATTAAAAAAAAAAAGAAAAAAAAAATATAAGAACTTAGGAAGAGATGGTAATAATTAATTAAAATAAAATAAAATAAAATAAAAACTCATTAAAAAGTTCGAATGAGTCATTCTCAAATATTGAAAGTTTCTCTCTTCTTTCATTTTTATATATTATTATTAAATATTAGATTTATATATTTAATATTAGATTTATATGGAGGTTGAAGGCATTTTGTTCAGTTACTAGTTTTTTTTGTGTTGTTTCTATCCTACCAAAAAAGAAAAGATTTATATATTTAATAAGTATTTTATATACAACTAGTTCTATGTAACTGCTGCGCGAGTGCATGCGTCTATTGAGGCTTTCACTTTTTAATATGCGGGACTGGAGCCTTTCTCCTCTATATCCTCCTCTTCGACTCGCTAGAACCTAAAAGCTCCGACGGCGGTGGATCAGGGCCATCTCCGGCATCGTACTCCCCTCGCTCTCTCCTCGAAATCGGAAACAGCCACCACGCCCATCAGCTGAGCCAGGACGACCCAGGCACGATGCTTTCTGTCTCCCTCCCATCCGCTTCTTCTCTCTCACTTTCTGTTCCCCCCCCCCCCCCCCCCCCCCCCCATATCTTCTCTCTCAATCCATCGATCACGTAACGGCATTGCCACCACGAGCCACCACCACCACCGGGCTGCTCAACTGTCCGACGCCACTCCCAGTCCCAACTCAAACCCTAACCCCAATAGTTTCAATTGGTAAATCTCTCGCCGTGGATTTTCAAAATCTCACTTCGACACGCCGTTGTCTCGAAGAATATTAACTAAAATTCAGTCTCCGACTAACAATTTTCGTATGCTGATAGCGATAATCAATTTGTGGAGAAAAATGAGGGTAATGACCTTCACAACAGTCTCAAATAATTTCACTCTCTTAACTAGAAAGCATATGATTGAAGATGACCTTATTGTGCCCAAATCCCATTTATGAAGACACAATCCTAGAGATGATTAGAAGATGATCTTAGAGAGGTAGAAGATGATAGCCTGTTGCTTCAGTAGTTCAACAACGATTAGGGCTCAATTGGAGCTATATTTCGGTGGATTTTTTATATTTTTTTTAAGAATTTTTCTATTTTCGTGGAAGATTATTGTTCCATTTGTTGATTTTCAGTGGAAATTGAGGAATATATCAAACTGAATGCATGAAAATGCTTCGAATTAGTATAGAATTTGGCTGTTAAAAAGCCAAGTGCATGATGTAACCTCCCATTAAAATGCTTTAAGATGTCGATAATTGTATCACAACGATTGTGGTTGCAAAGCTATATTGGGAAACCCTCCATTCAAATTGTTGCTTTAGGCCTTCGAACATATAGATCCGGCCCTGAATATACTGTTTATGTTATGCAGGGAAAAGAGGATGAAATTTAAGTTGTTGCGTATCCTTTTCACTATTTTTCGTACTGGGTTTTCTCTGTGAATTCAAATAGTCTTTGTGAGGTATGAGTATATTTCGGTTGAAAATTGGGTTAATAATGTTTTTTTAAACCATTATCGATTGTTCTCAAATTAATACTAAATTTAATGTTGATTTGAAAATGGAAAAACCGTTATCGATTGTTCTCAAATTAATACTAAATTTAATGTTGATTTGAAAATGGAAAAATTTGGCGTTATTATCATTACTTGAATGACTATGAACACTTGCCTACATGTGGGCTGCCCTTTTAACTGTTTTACGAAGAAGATGAGGCAGCTTATCAGAATCGTTTTTTTACCTTGACTTAAGCTTTTGTCAATGCAACCGAGCTCCAAAAGAGTACTTTTTTTTTTTTTTTGATTATTATTTTTTTAAATAGAAAAGAAGTAAAGGTAAGGATTTGATAATGTTGGTGTTTGTAAATTGAGTATAACAGATGGCATGCTATTGCATCGTGGACATGGGATGCCCAGGATGAGTATAACAGATGGCATGCTATTACATGCGGGATATGTAGGATGGCGACGATTGCCCTCTAAGCATGTCACTCTTTGACTCCTCACTTTATTTCCTATTTTCCAGTTCTTTTGGCTGGTACTTTCCGAATTTTATAGCTTCAATATTAAACCCTGTTTGTTTAGTGTTATTTTTCTTCGCGAAATGGGAACAGAAACAGAATGATGGGAACAAAAAAAAATCAGTTTCTGCTCTGCTTTTAGATAATTCATAGAATAGGTTAGTTTGGACAACCAAACGGTCCTTATTGTTTTCTTGATTTTTGTTTCTTGTCCAATATTTCTGGGAATAGAAACATTAAGGATATGTTCGATTGGAAGGAAAAATGAAAGGATAATATTTTGGGAAATTTTTTCAAAACTCTCAAGATATAAAACCACCACTTGTAGCAGTCCCATTTTAATGAAGGGTGATGTGACCCCTACAAGTGGTGGGTTTATATTTTGAGACTTTTGAAGGAATTTGCCTAATATTTTTATTACTTGTGAAAGGAAATTATTTTCACTAGTAGTGTTATTTGGCTAGAAGGATGTAAAATGAGAAAAATATAAGATTTTATGTTTGTTTAAAAGAGAAAAATGAGACGAAGGAAAATAATTTATTATTTTATCCTCATATATTACAAAAATAAATTCAAGATTCTATTATTAAGAGTATAACTGTAATTTTAAAACTCTCTCGTTTTCCATCTATTTCCTCCCAAATTGGTGGTTGAAAATTATTTGGGAGTTAGTTTAGTTAACTAATTATCTAAGTGATCTACTCTTAATCTTTGTCTATAAAAGATGTAATCTCTCATTGTAATGATATGAATTTTGAATAATATTGAAATTTCATAACTCATCTCTTCTAGTCTAATATTGTATCGGTTGAATTTCCTATTCTTCTTTGAATCAATGATTACTCAATCAATCGTTGATTCTCTTGTTCGTAAATCAATTGACTCAACAGGATTGTATTAATCGTGGACTGATTTCCAAATATGAATCAACCATTGCAATTCCAGATCTGAATCAATCATTGCAATTCCAGATCATGAGGACTGATTTTCCAGATCGACAGACACATTGATGATTTTCAGACCTGGTTCTTCTTCTTCTGCTCGCTTCTGTTCATCGTCGATTGAGGATTGATCTTCGATTGAGATCAGATCTACCATTGCAAT
Source organism: Eucommia ulmoides (assembly GCA_016647705.1). Lineage (NCBI taxonomy): Eukaryota > Viridiplantae > Streptophyta > Magnoliopsida > Garryales > Eucommiaceae > Eucommia > Eucommia ulmoides. The sequence goes on from CM028341.1 coordinate 5,545,064, forward strand.
TTATCTTAATTGTTCATCCAGGTCAGTTCTCAATCCAATTCTGTTCTCAATCCGTCTTCTCTATTCGATTATCGACAGTTGAGTAGGGGTTCTCATGGGCCAGGCCGGACTTTGACTAGGGTATTAAAAATAAAGGTTAGGCCCTTGCTCGACTCGGCCCTATGGTTGGGCCCTACTTTCATGCCCAAGGCCGGACCTACAAAAAAAAAAATTAAGCTCAAGCCTGATCCTATATTTTTTTTTTAATTTAAAAAGTAAATATTAAAATTATAACACCAAATCAATAATAAATAGTAAAATCCGGCACGTATGTGTGTTTCGTTGTGCATATGTGATCGGAGTATGTGTGTGTGTTGTCCGTCCGTTTGACGGTGTGGTCGTCACTCCGGTAAGTGTGTGTATGCTCTGTTTCTGATTTGTTCATGTGTTGTGTACGTCGGCTTTGTGTGTGTGTTTTTCTGCTCTGTTCAGACTATGACAGTGTATGGGTGTGTGTTCTCTGTTCGGATCGTCGACGATCGTGTGTGGTTGCTGGCAGTGGGACGTCGTCAATGGGCATGTGTGTTTCGGAGTGTGTGTGTGTCGTTCGTGTATGTTTGAGCGTGGCTGTGTGTGTTGCTGGTCGGCTCTATGGGTACGTGTATTTGACGTTTGGTTGTGTGGGTGTCGCCGGAGTTCGCCGACGGTAATTTAGAGAGAGAGAGCGGTGCATGTGTGTTGTGTGTCTGTTGTGTGTGTTGCTGCTGCGGTGTGTACGGCGTATGTGTGTGCAAACGGTTGCGGGGTGGTGGTTGGTGGCGGTCGTTTGGCCGGCCGGTGAGTTAGTGAGAAAGAGAGTGGCGACGTCTGAGCTCAAATCAGAAATAAAAAACGCAAACAGAAGCTCGAGGAAGAAGCGGGAGAAAGGAAGAAAAAAAAGAGAAAAAGGAAAATAAAAAAGAATTTACACAAACCACCCCAAAAAAACCTAAAACTCACCTCGCGGACCAGTGGAAAATCCGGGAAAGATAGAATTCCGAACTCTACTAATATATGTATTTAATAATATTTAATTGTCTCGTGGGTGATTATGAAATTAATTACTAGTATCGAAAATGTTAAAATGGCGATAATAAATATTGAGACCGTTCACATGAATAAATTCGATATTGTAAATTGTAACGGAGCAATACTCGTTGAATAGTAATATAGAATGCGGGGAATAGGAAATTACGAAAATTAGGACCTGCATTGCATGGTTAGGTTCTTTTTACATAAAATATTAATTTAGGTCATGTCACTATTAGGTTCGCAAGCATCGGAGTACTGGTAGAGGATAGTTGAAAAAAGTCTTCGGAGCGGATAACCAGGTGAGTGTACTGTCTTCTTGTAAACCTATTTTCAAATATATGATGGAATAAATGTGTTTACTTAAAATTTGATGAATTTATAACTTATATGGATCAAGCGAATTTGGGTGTTTTGGAAATGTGGATTTTGTTGGTTTTAAAAAGAGGGTGAAAAAATGATAATTGGATTAAATCGGTTTTGGAGATAGAGGTCGATGTTATTGATTTGCAATTTGACGATGTTGTTATTGATTTGACGATACTGTTGATTTTATCTGTTTCGGCAGAGCGTTGATTATTTATTGAGTTGTAGTTTGATGATGATGTTATTGATTTGATGATGTTGTTAATTGTGGGCAGAGTTGTTGTGTTGTTGAGGTGGAAAATGAGTTGTTGTTGAGGTGAGGTGGAGATTTGTGATGGATATTTACCTGCTTGGCACAGTCCAGTAGAGCAATGTTTCACTCGCTTAGCATAGTCCAGCGGAGGGATGTTTCACCCACTTGGCATTATCCAGCGGAGCGTTGTTCACCCGCTTGGCATAGTCCAGTAGAGCGTTGTTCACTTGCTTGGCATAGTCCAGCAGAGCGTTGTTATGTCCCGCTAGGAAGGCATATCCTACGGGTGGTATGGTACCATTGCAACTCCCGATCGTGAGGTTAAAACGATCACATGGCTAGCCGAGGTGTGATGTGGTGTCGTATGCGGTGATTTGTCGTATATGGTGTTTTATCGTATATGGTGATTGGGATTGCTACATTTATATGTATTCTTTTATACTTGATTGGTATATTCTGATTTCATTATACTATCTGGTTAGTTGAATCCTTATAGTTGATTTTCACTGTTTAGTTGAGGTGATATATATATATATATATATATATATATATATATATATATATATAGACGTTGATTCTGTGGTGACAGGAAGAAGATGTTTTCCTTGTGATATGAGATATTTATATATATTATGAGATTTTTATTTGATATATGATCTTTATATATTTTATATTTGATCCATCTAAAATGTTTTTATTAATAAGGCATTACGCTCGCAGGTGAAGCAGATTCCAGTCCCCTACTGGCGTTAGATAGAGTCTTACGATGGAGTCGGGCGTAGGTTTTGAGATGAGTTATCTGGGGTGAACCTGTGGGAGGTTCATGATATTTATTTTGTTGTTCTTAAATTTGGGGACGAGTATGTCCCCATAGTAGAAAATTTGTATATACATATTTAGATGATTGTATATTGTTGTTCAATGAGTTGGTTTGACATCCAAGTGATGTCGTATTGTCATCACGCCGGCCCCGGGATGACCGGTGTCCTAGATGGGTTGTGACAATTTTGGTATCAGGGTCTATGTTATAGGTTCTGTAGACTAGTAAGTTGTTATGTTAGTAGAGGACCATGAGATAGGAAGACGTGTTAGTCGTCTAGTCTGTAGACACGGCATTTTTGACCGCCTCGCAAAAAATCATACTTTATTTTATAGTTACCTTTATTTTTTTTATTATTTATTTTGTTTTGATTGTACCGTATTTATGCGGTTTAATACTGCTAAATTAAGTTTTATTAATCTCTTAAGTAAATTAAATATTAGTAATTGATTTTTATTTTTTTGGTTTTGTAGATTTTTCGAAGTGGAATAAAAACGCGTTAATTCGGAACAAAATGGACAAGAAACAGACGAGAACGAGAGAGGCTTGGACCGAACGGGGGTGGGGGGATGCACGAAGGTCGCACGTGCGACCAGCTGGCCGCACATACGGCCAGCAAAGAAAAGGAAGCAGAAAGCCCCCCTTTTGGGTGCACCAAGTTTTGGTGCACCCAAAAGGGGGTGGGTGCACCAAATTTCGGTGCACCCACCCCCTTTTCCTTACCTTTCGCACGCCTGGAGTTTCAGAAAATTTCCTATAAATAGAAGAGAGCTCAGACAACTCAGGGGAAGAGAATTTTGAGGGGAAGAAATTTTTTTTTAGAGGAATTTTTGTAAGGGAGAGGTGAAATCTGGAGAGAAATTTTAAGAAAATAATATTATTTTCATTTTATTGTAATTTTGAAGAAGAAAAATCTCCAAGAAGGTAGTAAATTTTCATCTGTTGTAAATCTTACTCTTATTTTTAAATAAGTTGTTATTATACTAATTTTTTATTATTATTTTTTTTAGATTTTTTTTTTCTTCCTTTATTATTTATTTATTACTTTTTATTTTCTTTTTATTTTTTTATTTTTTTATTTTTTTATTTTTTTTTTGAGTAAATAAAACGAGGTGGAAAATTCCCAATCTTCAATTTGAACGGCTTAAATTTAGAAGGGAATTACTCCCCTCGATGCGTGTGTGCGGGTGTTTTATTTAATTTGTATTAAATATAATGTGCTAAAAATACGAGGTGGAAAATTCCCAACCTTCAATTTGAACGGCTTAAATTTAGAAGGGAATTACTCCCCTCGATGCGTGTGTGCGGGTGTTTTATTTAATTTGTATTAAATATAATGTGCTAACAATACGAGGTAGAAAATTCCCAACCTTCAATTTGAACGGCTTAAATTTAGAAGGGAATTACTCCCCTCGATGCGTGTGTGCGGGTGTTTTATTTAATTTGTATTAAATATAATGTGCTAACAATACGAGGTGAAAAATTCCCAACCTTCAATTTGAACGGCTTAAATTTATAAGGGAATTACTCCCCTCGATGCGTGTGTGCGGGTGTTTTATTTAATTTGTATTAAATATAATGTGCTAACGATACGAGGTGGAAAATTCCCAACCTTCAATTTGAACGGTTTAAATTTAGAAGGGAATTATTCCCCTCGATGCGTGTGTGCGGGTGTTTTATTTAATTTGTATTAAATATAATGTGCTAACGATACGAGGTAGAAAATTTCCAACCTTCCATTTGAACGGTTTAAATTTAGAAGGGAAATTATTCCCCTCAATGTGTGCGTGCGTGTGGGTGCGTGCGTTTTCTTTAACTCATATTAAATATAATGTGCTAACAAGATGAGGTGGAAAATTTCCAGCCTTCCATCAGAACGGCCTAGGTGTAGAAGGGAGATCACTTCCCTCAATGTGTGTGTATGTGTATATGTGTATATAAGGAGGATTTAAAAATAAAATAAAAACATTCGGATTTAAATTCTAATTGGACTTAATCGGATAAGGTACCGTCTTTGGACGAGTGTCTTGGGGTGCGTGACACCTTCCCCTAGTGTAACTGACCCCCGAACTCTTTAAATGAATCTCTGGTCAGACCATGTTATTTTTGGAGTGAAATTTTACTTAAGCAATTTTTTTTTAAATTATTTTCAAAAAAGAAAAATATGGTGACCTAGCACATCATTTAAACCCAATGCTAGGTGGCGTCTCCTTTTTCTAAAACAGGCTTAAGTATATTTTAATGAGAAAATCGACGTTTTTTAAAAACCCTTCTCGTTTTACCAGCGCCAAGCATAGATAAAGCATATATCTATATTTTTTGATTTTCTCTGGAAAATCGGGACGCGTTCAGCTGGCGACTCCGCTGGGGACCGGCTGAGGGTCGAGCTCAATATGTCTGAATAAGTCCAACTAATCTAAAGTCCGAATGTTAAATTTTATTTTTATTTTTTTCCCTCAATTCAGTAAATAAGTTGTGATTTTTTTTTATTTTTTTTTTTATATATCATTTTTTTATATATATATATATTTTTCCTTATTTCCTCTCAGGCCTTTATATCGTTGTAAATCCTCTGATAAAAGCCAAACTGTCTTGTATCCATATTATCCCCTCAGGATTCTATGATACAAGACGAGAAAGGGGTTTTTTTATACTTGATGGATTTATGACGTCTTGGGAAGTCCTAAAAAAAAAAAAAAAAAAAAAAAAAAAGCACACCAAACAAGTTCAAAGTTTTCAATATCGGTAGGGAACGACAAAAAAATAAATAAATAAATAAAAAAAAAAAAAAATTCATGTACCATCATTTGTTTTAATTAGTCGTTATCGAAATTGAAATCTTCGAATTAGAAAAGGCTTTAAGGCCACCTAAGACCCACGTGAACTAAAAAAATGATTTTTTTTGTAGGTGAAAAAGAAAAGGACAAGACAAAGAAAATTGGTCCCAGAAAAGCAAATCCAGTTCCCCCCTTTCGAAGTCCGATCTTTACACGCAGTCGAGCACAGACTCATTCCAGGATGACATCAGAAAGCAATCCCGAATCTCCCCGAACGACCCAGATAGCTAAGATGCAGGAAACTATTGACAGGTTGATGGAAAGGATCAACGAACTTAGCCGACCTCAGGAGGTGCCTATTCCTCCGTCCAACGGGACTCCTGTGACTGAATCCCCAAATGGAAACCTTGCAAGTATTGGGATGGAGAACTCAGGGCCGAATCCGAACCACGTCGGCCCGAACTTTGCAGTACCGGTCTACTATGGACCTCAGATGGGCCCTCATCCTTTTGCCTATGGAGCTCCGACATATCCCATCCAGGGGCATGTCTATCAGGCCTCGCCAGAGGGCTCGGCCCCCGCCACCCCGCAGATCCTTATTCACCCGGAGAGGGTCGTTGCTCCACCAAACAATTCAAATAATAGCCAACCGGCCCCGGCCATTGAAACTGAAAACAAAGAAGAGAATGGCCCTCCACCGGCTTGGCTTCTGAAAATGGAGAAATTGGAGAAAACTATGGAAGAATGGCAAAAGGAGAAGCCGTCCAGGAAAGCGACGTACAAGGAGTTGTCAGCACCACCCGGGATTGTGTACCCGAAAAATTTCATGGTTCCAGAATTCACAAAATATGATGGCACTGACCCTCCAGAATGGCATGTCAGAATTTACAAAGAGGAGTTAGGAATTCATGCTCGGAACGAAGACCTTTGCCTAAAGATGTTTCGGAGATCGTTGAAAGGGCCGGCTCTCAACTGGTACATGACCCTGGAGCTATCACAGATTAAAACATTTGAAGATCTGGTAGAGGCCTTCTGTGAGCAATATATGTACAATAGGGATGCCGCGCCAGACCGCAATACCCTCTACCAGATACTGAAAAGTAAAGACGAAAGTTTCCGGAGGTATACTGCTCGTTGGAGGGAAGAGGCTGCCAAAGTTGTCCCTAAGCTGAGCGAGGAGGCTCAGTTAGAGATATTCAAGTCAATTCAGTCACCGCCGTTCTATCGAGATCTCTCGAGCATAGCAGTGGTTTCTTTCGGCGATGCGATCAAACAGGCCGAGGTGACGGAAGAAGGAATAAGGAGCGGAAAAATTGAAAGGGCCCCATCCAATCTGACGAAAAGGTCAGCCCCGCCAAAGATGAAAGAAAATGAAGTAGCTGTTGTCGTTTCCCCTTGGCAAACCCATTACCAGAACTACCCCCAAGCTTTCTGTCCCCAGAACTACCCGAACCAGAACAACCAATATCACAACTACCCTCCTCAAAATCGCCAAAACCAAAATTATCCTCAAAACCAACCCTATTCCCAAAGCCGCCCCCGCTATTACCAAAATGTACCTCTCCCTTATCAAAACCACATTCCCCAATATTACCCTCAAGCTTACCCAACACCCTCTTACCATACCTATCAACCACGCCCGAACACCCCACCTCAAATTCCTAACCGCACTCCAAGGTCAGGAACCCAATACCACCAAGACCTTCTACCTCATGCTACTGGGGGAAATTTCCAGAACGACAACAGAGAGCTACAAGACCTTCCGGTCTCGATCACTGAGTTGTACCGGAATTATTTGAAGCAGGGGATGCTGACGCCCCTTCCATTCTACGAAGTTAAACCTGGGAGTAAAGCAGCTTCTTCAAATGCTTTCTGTGAATACCACTCGGGAACCCGAGGACATGCGACTGAGCAATGCTTTCAGCTAAAAGACGAAATCCGGGAGTTTATACGGACCGGAGCCATCACGTTTCCTAAAAAACCTGAGGCCGGTACGCCAAATTGTCAGCAAAATCCGTTGCCTGAACACGCCTCCTCAGGAAGTGGCGTCAATCTAATTTTCACAGGGGAGGTCGAAGAAGAAGTTGATGTGATCGATATCGGTGGTGTTTATTTACACCCGGAGGTTCTCTACGGAGGGTTCAAATTACATCTAGAAAGGGTAGCCCAAAAACTGGAGAAATCTCTAGTTTTGTCTTTCCCAATCCAAAAGACGGTGGAAAATCTCAATAAGGTTCCGTGGAATTATGAGATCGTCGCTAAAACAGGAGAAGGAGAAGAATTGTCAATCTCAGCAGGAGAAACCAGTGGAATCACTCGGTCTGGAAGAGTGTATACGCCACAGGATTTGATCAGGATTCCTGTAGGGGAACCAAGAGGGGCCCTGAAAAAGCCAGTGTCAGAACTGGAGGCTCACGACTTCCTAAAGGCAATGAAGAATTCAGAATACAAGATAGTGGAACAACTCAGCAAAGCACCGGCACAAATCTCGATGCTCTCACTACTTCTATCCTCAGAAGTACATAGACAGGCACTACTGAAGGTCCTAAATGAAGCCCACTTGCCTAGCACGATCTCTCCGGAGAAATTTGTCACTTTGGTCGAGTAGGTCCTAGGATCTAACACCATCACCTTCACAGATGACGAGATGGACGATGATGGAACAGGTCACAACAAACCTTTGAATATCACGGTCGAAAGCCATGGAATGTTCATAGCTCGGGTGCTGATTGATAATGGATCGGCACTAAATATCTGTCCTTTATCGACCCTGGAAGAAATGGGGATAGATCTATCACAGGTTCGATCGTCTAAGACGGTTATCCGAGCATTCGATGGGGCTAGGAGAGATAGCGTTGGAGAGATTGACCTGCCAATTGAAATTGGTCCAATACAGTTCAATGCGAAGTTCCAAGTGCTCGACATACCTGCTTCGTACAACCTGTTGTTGGGGAGGCCATGGATCCATAACGCTGGGGCAGTGCCTTCATCTCTACATCAGAAGATCAAGTTTATCATTAATGACACACTGTACGTGATCAGGGCTGATTCAGATATCATACCTTTCCATCAAGCGATAAGTTGGCATGTCCCGTTAACAGATGACGGAAAGGAGAAGGAGAAGATTGAAGCCTTCTATCACGTGTTCGACGTTGCGAATGCTACCTTTGTGAAGGAAGGAGGACACAAGATGACACCATCACTGTCTAACACTGTGGCCTTCGTTGCTAAAGAAATGAAGTCTCGGGGTTGCATTCCCGGGAAAGGTTTGGGCAAGAATCTAGACGGAATTACAGAACCGATAGAAGTCAAGAAAGAGAAGGGGAGATTCGGATTGGGATACGAGCCGACAAAAGCAGACAGGGCGAAGTTCTTCCGGAAGAAGAGGGATGGATCCCCAGACAACCAGCCAATGAAAATTCCGCATATCCGGGTCACTTTGCCCTATCCAGCAGAAACCCTCAACAAAGGGAAGGAGACCGCAGGATTCAAGTTGCACCCTGAGAGAGTAATGATCAAGGAAGCTGTGAATGTAATCATGAGAGACGAGGCAGGGCCAAGTCATGGGTCTGGTATTTGAACCAAGGGAAAAGAAAAGCTGCAGAATTGGGATTCTTGTTCTCTCCCAATTCGCCAGGCGTTTCGATAAACTTAGGGAGATTTTCTATTGGTCATCCCTCCATCCACCTTGCCTTCTAGATGGAAAGGGATTTTGCTTTGTAATGGTTTTTTATATTTAATGAATGCAATTCTGTTTTATCCGACATATGGTTTAAATGTTTAAATTTTATGCTTTCAGGATGTCTAAAACACCAGTGTATGATGCATGCGATATAACTGAGCCAGAGTGCGATAAGTATGATTTCAATGCAGAACCAGACCATAACCCGATGGGAATGGAAGCAGAAGATGACTCTTGCCAGCCAGACGATGGTGAGATCCGAAAAGCTTTCACGGAGTTCGAGAACAAGCCGATTCCCAGTAACGATGAGACCGAGTTGATAAACTTGGGGACCTCGGAAGAGTTGAAGGAAGTAAAGATTGGATCAGCCCTCATGACTCTGGAAAAGAAAGAGTTGACAACGCTCTTAATTTCCTACCAAGATATCTTTGCCTGGTTCTACGATGACATGGTAGGACTGGACAAGAGTATCGTGGCCCATAAGCTGCCGCTAAAGTCAGGGAGTGTACCAGTCAAACAAAAGTTGAGGAAACTGAGGCCCGCTGTCAGCCTCGAGGTCAAGGAGGAGATCGTGAAGCAATTCAATGCCCGAATTATTGAAGTTTGTAACTACAGTGAATGGCTCTCAAATGTCGTTCCCGTGCCAAAGTCCTCAGGAAAAATCAGAGTCTGCGTGGACTATCGTGATCTCAACCGGACGAGTCCAAAAGATGATTTTTCACTGCCAAACATTCACATCATCATCGACAATACTGCGAGGCGAAAGCTCTATTCTTTCACCGATGGGTTCTCTGGCTATAATCAGATTCTGATAGATGAGAAAGATCGAGAAAAGACAGCCTTCACTACACCATGGGGAGTCTTTTGCTATAGGGCGATGCCTTTCGGTCTCAAAAATGCCGGGGCGACATACCAAAGAGCAATGACGACCCTCTTTCATGATATAATGCACAAGGAGATGGAGGTATATGTAGATGACATGATCGTTAAATCACAGGAGAACGAGGATCATCTCTGCCATTTGAAAAAGATGTTCGACAGACTTCAAAAGTACCAGCTCAAGCTCAATCCAGCAAAATGCGCATTTGGGGTGGCTTCCGGAAAACTTCTTGGTTTCATGGTAAATCGCCATGGAATTGAGATTGATCCTGCAAAGACGAAGGCCATTCGTGAGATGCCGCCACCGAGAAATGAGAAAGAAATCCGAGGTTTTCTGGGGCGATTAAATTTCATAGCCCGATTCATCTTCCAACTCACTGCCACTTGTGAGCCAATCTTCAAGCTACTTCGAAAAGAAAGTGACGGGCGATGGAATGCAGATTGCCAGAATGCCTTGGAGAAAATTAAAGTCTATCTAACAAACCCTCCCGTTCTAGTGCCGCATCGGGAGAAGGTTCCGTTATTACTATATTTGTCAGTTCTCGACTCCTCCATGGGAGCTATTCTTGGGCAACTCGATAAATCTGGAAAGAAGGAGCAAGCTATCTACTACCTCAGCAAGCGCTTCACGAAGTATGAGGAAAATTATACCTTGCTGGAGAGGACCTGTTGTGCATTGGCTTGGTCTGCTCAAAGACTGCGCCATTATATGCTCCCACTGACTACCTACTTGATAGCCAGGATGGATCCCTTAAAATACATCTTCGAGAAGTCGATTCTGTCAGGAAAAGTTGCAAAATGGCAGATGCTGCTGACGGAGTTCGATATCATCTACAAGACCCAAAATTCAGTGAAGGGTCAAGCGATAGCGGATCAGTTGACTAGTTGTCCAGCTCAAACAGATAACCAGCCTCTTGAGACGCTATTCCCTGACGAGTCGATTCATGCGGTGGATGAAGAAAATGAGGAAACAGTTTGGAAAATGTATTTTGATGGAGCAGTGAACTCTCGAGGGGCTGGAATCGGAGCCGTTCTGGTTTCTCCGGGCAAACAGCATTATCCAGTAGCTTCCAAGTTGAAGTTCCAGAGCACAAATAATCGAGCTGAGTACGAAGCCTGTATTCTGGGACTCCAGCTGGCTGTCGATATGAAAATCAAAGAATTGCTAGTGTTCGAAGATTCTGAGCTGATAATCAATCAGGTGACGGATAAATATGCCACGAGAGATCCGACCTTGATAGCCTATAACAATCACCTCCTGGAGTTGTGCGAGCAATTTACAATAATAGAATTTGAAAGCATACCGAGGCTAAAAAATGACTTCGCCGATGCCTTAGCTACCTTGGCATCTATGATATCTATCACTCGAGAGGATGATGATATCATTCCGGTGGTGATCCGAGTTCAACGCCGACAGGCCCACTACTGCCAGCTTGAATCTGAGCCAGCCAAAGACCCGTGGTACCATGACATAAAGAACTTTCTGAAAAATCAGGAGTATCCGGAAGGGGCATCAAGTGTTGATCGGAAAACTCTCCGGAGGTTAGCAGGCCAATTCTTCCTAAGCGGGGAGATACTGTACAAACGCTCCCCTGACATGGGCCTGTTGAGATGTGTTGGAGTCGAAGAGGCCATCCAGTTGATGAAAGAGGTCCATGGTGGCATATGTGGACCTCACATGAGCGGCTTCATGCTTGCCAAGAAGATCCTGAGGACCGGTCATTTTTGGCTAACGATGGAAAGCGACTGCATGCAGTTTGTTCGAAGATGCCATAAGTGTCAGATTCATGGTGATCAAATCCATGTCCCACCTTCGCACCTTCATTGCTTGGCGGCCCCATGGCCCTTTTCAATGTGGGGTATGGACGTGATTGGGGAAGTTACCCCTAAGGCGCCGAGTGGTCATCGCTTTATCCTGGTGGAAATTGATTATTTTTTCAAGTGGGTAGAAGCTGTTCCTTAACCCGAGTGACTCAAAAAATAGTAGCTCGATTCATCAAAGAAAATATTGTGTCAAGATACGGTTTGCCGCAAACATTGATAACCGACAATGCTAAAAACCTGAAGGGTTCAGAAATACAGAAAATATGTCTGTAGTTCAAGATCGAGCACAAAAACTCAGCGCCTTACCGTCCAAAAATGAATGGAGCAGTGGAAGCCGCCAACAAAAATATAAAGAAAATTCTCCGGAAGATGATTGACAATTATAAAGAGTGGGATGATATGCTGCCATATGCTTTGATGGCTTACCGAACCTCGGTTCGGACCTCGACAGGGGCAACCCCCTATTCTCTGGTTTGTGGCACAGAAGCGGTGATACCAGCCGAGGTGGAAATTCTATCTCTACGAGTGCTCATAGAGGCCGAGCTTGATGAAACTGAATGGGTACAACAACGGTTGGACCAACTTTGTTTAATCGATGAAAAGCGGCTGACAGCGATATGCCACGGACAGTGTTACAGACAGAGGATTACTAGAGCTCATGATAAACGGGTATACCCTAGAGTCTTCAAGGTCGGTGAATTAGTATTGAAGAAAATCTTTCATTTCCAAGATGAAGCTAAGGGTAAGTTCGCGCTGAATTGGGAAGGTCCTTTTGTTGTTCATAAGGCTTTGAGCGGTGGAGCGTTGATTCTCCAGGAAATGGATGGTGATGTATTTCCCGAGCCCCTAAACTCGGATTCTGTAAAGAAATACTTTGCCTAATAAATGTCCTTATTTTCTAAGTAAGTTTATTTCAATTTGTGATTATCTGTTGCTTCCAAAAAAAAAAAAAAAAATACGGCTCGAACATGGTGAAAACTCGAAAGGGCACTATGAGAAAAATGTAGAGACCGTGTCGCAAAAAAAAAAAAAAAAAAAAAAAAAAAAGAAGAAGAACAGTTAGATCACTCCTAGGGGCATTTTTGGAATTCCCACTACGGTTGACTTCCATTGACCGTAAGACTTTTCTGTATTCGGAACTTGGTGGATTTGAGCAAGAGTTGGAATCTGTGAAAAGGAACATCGAATATGGCTCAAATTTGCATTGAAATCATACTTGTCAGACAATCCGGCTTGGAATCTCGCAGTCAACATATTTGGTGATAAAGATACCTGTTTGGGGTAAGGTTTTACACGTTTTTCCCATATTTGGTTAAATCAGTTTTGCAGGATTTGAAAAATACAAAGCAAGCAGGAGTATGTGATTCTCCTAAGCACTGAGGATGCCTAGTAGAAAAGAGAAAGTGAGAATCGGCGGGTGCAGAGAAATAAAGGTTGATAGGGATGTTGTCCAAAAAACTAGACCCTGCCAACAACCCGGAGAAAACCTCCAGAAAGTACATCTCTAAGATTGACGGAAGGACGAGACGGAAAAATCTCCCGATACTGTCCCGTGACCCGAGAAAGTCAAGCGCCATCAAATGAGAAATTGCGACGGAAAAGGGGGGACGGAATTGCGAGTCGTAAAGAGTGACAAGTTTTTCAAACTAAATTTTCGTGTTACATGTGTTTTTTGTTCAATTACAGGGTTTTCAAAGGACATGGAAGCATGAATTTCTCTCTCACAAAGACTTCTTACCTTCCGGTTGGACGGAATTGCGAGTCGTAAAGAGTGACAAGTTTTTCAAACTAAATTTTCGTGTTACATGTGTTTTTGTTCAATTACAGGCTTTTCAAAGGACATGGAAACATGGATTTCTCTCTCACAAAGATTTCTTACCTTCCGGTTCAAATTAGAAACTTTTTATTGCTGAAAGTTCCAAAGCTCTAAATGAGCGTCCAGGTATGCGTTTTGCCCTGAAAAGGGCGAAAAGTGAACTACGCTAAACTTGATCCTCGGCATAATACTAAGGTACGCAGGCAATCTATAAATGTTCGGTCATCTGAGAGTTCGGCTGGGGCACATTTATATTTTTGCTATCTCATTCTGGCTCAGTCACAAGTTAGGGCATATTTTATACTCTTGAACTTTCTTTAGGCCCCTGGTCAAGAGGGCTGGGACACGAATAATTTTTATTACTCTAAACAATCCTCTAAACAGACACGTGTTCGTCATGAGTATTGTCAGGAGTCATTTTTTTATTACTCTAAACGATCTTCTAAATGGACACGTGTTCGTCATGAGTATCGTCAGGAGTCATTTTTTTTTTACTCTAAACAATCCTCTAAACAGACACGTGTTCGTCATGAGTATTGTCAGGAGTCATTTTTTTATTACTCTAAACGATCCTCTGAATGGACACGTGTTCGTCATGAGTATCGTCAGGAGTCATCATTTTTTTACTCTAAACAATCCTCTAAACAGACACGTGTTCGTCATGAGTATTGTCAGGAGTCATTTTTTTATTACTCTAAACGATCCTCTAAACAGACACGTGGTCGTCATGAGTATCGTCAGGAGTCATTTTTTATTATTCTAAACAATCCTCTAAACAGACACTTGTCCGTCATGAGTATCGTCATGAGTCATTTTTTTTATTACTCTAAACAATCCTCTAAACAGACACTTGTCCGTCATGAGTATCATCATGAGTCATTTTTTTTATTACTCTAAACAATCCTCTAAACAGACACTTGTTCGTCATGAGTATCGTCATGAGTCATTTTTTTATTACTCTAAACAATCCTCTAAACGGATACATGTTCGTCATGAGTACCGTCATGAATCATTTTATTACTCTAAACAATCATCTTAACAGATGCTTGTTCGTCATGAGTATCGTCAGGAATAATTTTTATTACTCTAAACAATCCTCTAAACAGACACGTGTTCGTCATGAGTATTGTCAGGAGTCATTTTTTTATTACTCTAAACAATCCTCTAAACAGACACGTGTTCTCCATGAGTATTGTCAGGAGTCATTTTTTTTTTTACTCTAAACGATCCTCTAAACGGACATTTGTTTATCATGAACATCGTCATGAGTCATTCTTTTATTTTTCTAAACGGACACTTGTTCGTCATGAGTCTTCTTTTATTACTCTAAACGTACGCTTGTTCGTCATGAGTCATTTTATTTTATTTGTTCTATTATTAGAAAATAAACTAAAAAATAAATAAAATAAAAATGGGACGATCAAAATGACGTGGTCTTTTATCTTTGTCAAGCAAGTGAACTCGCATGACAAAGAGGGGCAGCTGTAGACACGGTATTTTTGACCGCCTTGCAAAAAATCATACTTTATTTTATAGTTACCTTTATTTTTTTTTATTATTTATTTTGTTTTGATTGTACCGTATTTATGCGGTTTAATACTGCTAAATTAAGTTTTATTAATCTCTTAAGTAAATTAAATATTAGTAATTGATTTTTATTTTTTTGGTTTTGTAGATTTTTCGAAGTGGAATAAAAACGCGTTAATTCGGAACAAAATGGACAAAAAACAGACGAGAACGAGAGAGGCCTGGACCGAACGGGGGTGGGGGGATGTACGAAGGTCGCACGTGCGACCAAAAACTGGTCGCACGTGCGACCAGCTGGCCGCATGTGCGGCCAGCAAAGAAAAGGGGGCAGAAAGCCCCCCTTTTGGGTGCACCAAGTTTTGGTGCACGGTGCACCAAATTTCGGTGCACCCACCTCCTTTTCCTTACATTTTCGCACGCCTGGAGTTTCAGAAAATTTCCTATAAATAGAAGAGGGCTCAGACAACTCAGGGGAAGAGAATTTTGAGGGGAAGAAATTTTTTTTGAGAGGAATTTTTGTAAGGGAGAGGTGAAATCTGGAGAGAAATTTTGAAGAAAATAATATTATTTTCATTTTATTGTAATTTTGAAGAAGAAAAATCTCCAAGAAGGTGGTAAATTTTCATCTGTTGTAAATCTTACTCTTATTTTTAAATAAGTTGTTATTATACTAATTTTTTTTTTTTTAGATTTTTTTTTCTTCCTTTATTATTTATTTATTTATTTATTACTTTTTTTTTATTTATTTATTATTTTTTTTTTTGAGTAAATAAAACGAGGTGGAAAATTCCCAACCTTCAATTTGAACGGCTTAAATTTAGAAGGGAATTACTCCCCTCGATGCGTGTGTGCGGGTGTTTTATTTAATTTGTATTAAATATAATGTGCTAAAAATACGAGGTGAAAAATTTTCAACCTTCAATTTGAACGGCTTAAATTTAGAAGGGAATTACTCCCCTCGATGCGTGTGTGCGGGTGTTTTATTTAATTTGTATTAAATATAATGTGCTAACAATACGAGGTGAAAAATTCCCAACCTTCAATTTGAACGGCTTAAATTTAGAAGGGAATTACTCCCCTCAATGCGTGTGTGCGGGTGTTTTATTTAATTTGTATTAAATATAATGTGCTAACAATACGAGGTGGAAAATTCCCAACCTTCAATTTGAACGGCTTAAATTTAGAAGGGAATTACTCCCCTCGATGCGTGTGTGCGGGTGTTTTATTTAATTTGTATTAAATATAATGTGCTAACAATACGAGGTGAAAAATTCCCAACCTTCAATTTGAATGGTCTAAATTTAGACGGGAATTACTCCCCTCGATGAGTGTGTGCGGGTGTTTTATTTAATTTGTATTAAATATAATGTGCTAACGATACGAGGTGAAAAATTTTCAACCTTCCATTTGAACGGTTTAAATTTAGAAGGGAAATTATTCCCCTCAATGTGTGCGTGCGTGTGGGTGCGTGCGTTTTCTTTAACTCATATTAAATATAATGTGCTAACAAGATGAGGTGAAAAATTTCCAGCCTTCCATCAGAACGGCCTAGGTTTAGAAGGGAGATCACTTCCCTCAATGTGTGTGTATGTGTATATGTGTATATAAGGAGGATTAAAAATAAAATAAAAACATTCGGATTTAAATTCTAATTGGACTTAATCGGATAAGGTACCGTCTTTGGACGGGCGTCTTGGGGTGCTTGACACCTTTCCCGAGCGTAACTGACCCCCGAACTCTTTAAACGAATCTCTGGTCAGACTATGTTATTTTTGGAGTTAAATTTTACTTAAGCCATTTTTTTTAAATTATTTTCAAAAAAGAAAAATATGGTGACCTAGCACATCATTTAAACCCAATGCTAGGTGGCGACTCATTTTTCTAAAACAGGCTTAAGTATATTTTAATGAGAAAATCGACGTTTTTTAAAAACCCTTCTCGTTTTACCAGCGCCAAGCATATATAAAGCATATATCTATATTTTTTTATTTTCTCTGGAAAATCGGGGCGCGTTCATAGTCAGTAAGGGACATGAGATAGGGTGTCGATAAGTGAGCTCGACACGTGAGAGATAGTTACGTTATTACATTAGTTAGTGCATTGGCATCCTGTATGGTTGGTTGTCTTGTTGGCAACTAGTAGATGTGACGAAGTTGTGACATTGCTAGTTGGTGGTTCGAGTGACATTGTGTTGTTGGTAGTGGTTTTGGGTGGATCGCTATTGTGGGGTACTCGTAGTTGGAAAAGTTAGATTGTAACTGATAAACAATCATATGCGTATTATTTGACGTTGGGATCCCCTATTAGTAGTACCTAATAATTAGTTGTTAAAATAATAGATAGTGTAGCAGAACACACCTTAAGTTGAATTCTTAAACGATATCTAAATTAAGGGAATCTTATAGTGATATTGAATGGAGAGTTGTATTAGTTGGAATTAGAGATGTGAAAAAATTGTGGTGATATTAGAAAAGAATTTAATTTGGTGGTACGTTCTAAGTTGACAGGCAAGCAGAGCAACAGTTTGTGGAACTAGTAAACATAACAAACGTAATGGAGATTGATCTGTAGAAAGTAGTCGAGAATTGTGGGTCTGTGATGATAGTAGGTGCGCGTAAATATAGTTCATTTCGTATGAGTAATATAGAGTTGTCGGTGGATTGTTTCAAAAAGAAGTTACTTTTCTAATCTAGGATGAATCAAAATTTGTATTTTTGGGAAATATGTAATCATTACTCCAGTCAATTTGATAGTTGGCTAAAGAGATTAGAAATGTGTTATAGAAAAGATATCAAAATATTTTACGTAGGTGCTAGGCACCAGTCAGAACAAGTTTAGGCGGTGGATATTGTAGTAACTAGGGAAAAGAATTGTCGGGATATCAATAAGCATGAATAATAATCTTAGTCGTTGTAAAATAAGTTCCATAAGTTTAATGAATTGAACGTTCGGCTCATTAAGTTTGCTAAATATAATCGTATTGATAAAATGTGGAGAAATTGGGAATTCGAATGAGTTAGTTTTAGGTGTAGGAAGTCTCTATAGGAGAAGTCGTGTGACAACCCTGGGAAACCGGGTCGTTACAATAAATTGTATTGTTAACTCACGATTAACTTAGACCTGATGTTTTTCTTCATGAAGACCCAATGTTATTGGTAATTTATCGGTTAGAATTGATGGTTTGTTTAATCAACTGCGAAGGATCAGGGTGTTAGATTTTTTAATAGGATATTACCAATTGGAGGTCAGAGACTGTAACGTGGTAAAAACGGTGATCCGGTTGAGAGTAGAGAAGAGCATATAGAATATCTCTAGATTGTATTGTTAATGCTGTGAGAAAAACAATTGTATGCCAAGTGCAGTAAATGTGAGTGTTGGTTGGATCGAGTGGTAAATTTGGGACATATGATCTTGAGAAATAGTATTCACGTGAATCCAAAGGAAGTTGAAACTATGGTTTAATGAGAAGGGCCGAAAAGTGTAACTGGAACTCGAAACTTTTGGAATTGACAATGATTGTAGTTGCTTTGACGATTTAGTGACATTACCTGTATGACGAGATTTGTAGGATATGCACCGACCACCAGAGTTGGGAATAGTTGCTTAATCAAAAAGGAGCTAAATCTGAGATAGAGATGTTGAATAAAATGGATCAAAGACTACAATCGTACCATCTATTATTATTCTTGAAAGGTCAATGTTGTAACGAATGCTTCAAGTCGGAAATCGGTAACTTTGGTTGCGCACATCCGGGTTGTTCATATTAATTTATGAGTTGAGTTGAGACCCTTGTGAATTTAGTGGGTGGTTGGTTAGATGACAACGCTGTTTGAGATTTTAATTTTGAAACCAATATTGATCGACCGTGTTGGAGAAGTGTAGAAGTCGAATTTTCAGTTGGAAAAAATTCGGGATAAAGTGAAAAATGATCACAAGAGCTGACTATCGTGTCAGAAATAATGATGAAGTTTGACGATTAACAATAGATTGTGTGTTCCTAATGATGCCCATTTGACAAAAGTACCATTAAAGGCAATGCATAGTTTAATATATGCAATATACCCAGTAGTATCATAATGTATCGAGATTGAGTAAGCATTATTGGTAGATTGGAATGGAATGGAGAATCGCAGAATTTGTGGTCAGGTGTCTTGATTGTTAGTAAGATACGGTTGAGCATCAACATTTAGGTGGGTTATAGCAGCCTTTATCTATCCCAGAATAGAAATAGGAGCGTAGCACGGTGGATTTTGTTTTGGGTTTACCTCACATTCGAAACGGGACATAATTACATTTAAGTAATAGTAGATCGGCTTACTAAGTCTACTTATCTTCTGGTCATAAGTCTACTTATCTTTTGGTTATAAGCGAACAAGGTGGCACCGTAAAGTGTTGTATGAAAAGGATGCAGGACTCCCGTCAAATAGACTGAACTAAAATAGGAGAACGAAATTTTTTGAGATTTGAATGCAGCCTGATGTGGCTACATTTTTATTTGGGAACGAATTTTGATAAAAAGAGAATTCAATTAGATGTATTGGACCACTTCTAACATTAGACGGAGTCGAAATATGGGGTCATTAAGATTTCAGGGGAAAAGGATAATTTGAATTATCCTTAAGTGGATGAGTATTATTGATATAATATGCTACCTACAATATTTTACATTAAGGGATTACTGATTTTTTTGCAATAGATCAAATTTTTGTAGTTGGGATGTATCTATGTACTCCGATCTATATGTATATGTAGTTAGATGTTTGAAGTATTGTTAGGTAGATAGAAACGTAATTGACACGCGTGGCCTTGTCAGGGACTTGATTAAATGTGGAGGCATGAAGAGAATTCTTATAGATGACCCGTTCGACGTATTTTGATACGTATTAATATGGTTTGGAGATATCTATGTGTTTTTCAGGGATATTTATATGAGTTATACGTTGGATTGTGGTAATAGTTATAGAACAATTATAAGCTTATGAAATTCTGACATAGATATTGAGATTGATGATTCTTGGCCTCACGAGCCAGTTCACGTGGAGTTTGGATTGTTTGTTGCGTATGATAATGGTTGCGAACTTGTTGGTTGGGAATGTTGGACGGATATATTATTGCAAATCGGTTGACTAGATGGAATAGATACATGTTGGTTAGGGAAAAACTATTGTCGAAATAAGATAGACCCAATCCACTAAGATTACCGTGAGATGTTCCAACTATATTGTTATTTATCGTAATTTTATCAGAGTAGCGCAGCAGAAGCATTGAGAAATATGAGATTTTTTTTTCCCGAGAATTGATTGCTTGTGCTAGGTGCACCTTATTTGACGATTGTTAGATATAATGTGAGCTACTGCGAATAGAAAATGCTGCTATGTATGAAAGTGAATTGACGGTTACTAATTAAGTATAACTAACATGACTACGCGGTGCGAATCTAAAAAATTATTGGTTTTACTGAATTTTAATTCCTATTATTTTGAACGAAAATTTCAGGGCGAAATTTCTTTTAGGGGGGAAGAGTTGTAAGACCCTGATTTTTTTTCTTATACGCACAATTTGAGTCACATTGGAGCACATTTTAAAAATAACGGGGTGGATGCGCTATTAATTGTGTGATTTAAATTTTTGGGGTCAAATTGTAATTTTTTAAAACATAAAAGTTAGAATTGAGTTAATTTATAACATAACCTAAAATAAAGGGGGTTTGGTGTAAATTAAATATCTTATATATATATATATATATATATATATAGTGGCGGTGGAACCGGCCACTTGGCCAGCCCTTTTTGTCACACACACACACACACACACACACACATATAAAGAGAGATATATACAGAGGAGAAGGAAAAATAAAAAAAATAGAGGAGAGAGAGAGGGAAGTGGGTTTCGGTCGGTGGTGGGTATCGTCGTTCGGCGGTATGCGTATGTGTTCCTTTGTTTGATCCGACATGTATGTGTGTTTCATTGTGCGTATGTGATCGGAGTATGTGTGTGTGATATCCGTCCGTTCGACGATGTGGTCGTCACTCCGGTGAGTGTGTGTATGCTCTGTTTCTGATTTGTTCATGTGTTGAGTGCGTCGGCTTTGTGTGTGTGTTTTTCTACTCTGTTTAGACCATGACAATGTGTGGGTGTGTGTTCTCCATTCGGATCGTTGATCGTCAATCGTCGACGATCGTCTATGGTTGCCAGCGAAGGGACGTCATCGATGGGCGTGTGTGTTTCAGAGTGTGTGTGTATGTCGTTCGTGTGTGTTTGAGCGTGACTATGTGTGATCAGTGTGTGTTGCTGGTCGGCTCTGTGGGTGCGTGTGTTTGACGTTTGGTTATATGGGTGTCACCGGAGTTCATCGGGCGGTAATTTAGAGAGAGAGCAGTGCATGTGTGTGTGTTGTGTGTGTGTGTGTGTGTTACTGCTACGGTATGTACGGTGTATGTGTGTGCAGACGGTTGCGGGGGTGGTGGTTGGTGACGGTCGTTTGGCCGGCCGGTGAGTTAGTGAGAGAGAGAGTGGCGGCAGCTGAGCTCAAATCAGAAATCAGAAACGCAAACAGAAGCAAGAGGAAGAAGCAGGAGAAAGGAATAAGAAAGAAGAAAAAGAAGAGAAAAAGGAAAATAAAAAGGAATTTACACAAACCACCCCAATAAAACCTAAAACTCATCTCGGAGACCGGTAGAAAATTTGGGAAAGGTAAAATTCCGAACTCTACTAATATATGTATTTAATAATATTTAATTGTCTCGTGGGTGATTATGAAACTAATTACTAGTATCGAAAATGTTGAAATGGCGATAATAAATATTGAGACCGTTCACATGAATAAATTCGATATCATAAACTGTAACGGAGCAATACTCGTTAAATGTAATATAGAATACAGGGAATAAGAAATTATAGAAATTAGGACCTGCATTGCATGGTTAGGTTCTTTTTACATAAAATATTAATTTAGGTCATGTCACTATTAGATTCGCAGGCATCGGAGTATTGGTAGAGGATAGTTGAAAAAGTCTTCGGAACGAATAACTAAGTGAGTGTACTGTCTTCTTGTAAACCTATTTTCAAATATATGATGGAATAAATGTGTTTACTTAAAATTTGATGAATTTATCACTTATATGGATCAAGCGAATTTGGGTGTTTTGGAAATGTAGATTTTGTTGGTTTTAAGAAAAGGGTAGAAAAATGATAATTAGATTAAATCGATTTTAGAGATAGAGGTCGATATTATTGATTTGCAGTTTGTCGATGTTGTTATTGATTTGACGATGCTATTGATTTTATCTGCTTCGGCAGAGCGTTGATTATTTATTGAGTTGTAGTTTGATGATGATGTTATTGATTTGATGATGTTGTTGATTGTGGGCAGAGTTATTGTGTTGTTGAGGTGGAAAATGAGTTGTTGTTGTTGTTGAGGTGAGGTGGAGATTGATGTTGGATATTCACCTGCTTGGCATAATCCAGCAGAGCGGTGTTTTACCCGCTTGGTATAGTCCAGCGGAGCGTTGTTCACCCGCTTGGCATAGTCCAATGGAGCATTGTTCACCTGCTTGGCATAGTCCAGCAGAGCGTTGTTTTGTCTTGCTAGGAAGGCATATCCTACGGGTGGTACGGTACCGTTGTAACTTCCGATCGTGAGGTTAAAACAATCACATGGCTAGCCGAGGTGTGATGTGGTGTGGTGTGATGTGATATGGTGTCGTATGTGGTGATTTTTCATATATGGTGTTTTATCGTATATGGTGATTAGGATTGGTACATTTATATATATTTTTTTATACTAGATTGGTATGTTCTGATTTCATTATACTATCTGGTTAGTTGAATCCTTCTAGTTAATTTTCACTGTTTAGTTGGGGTGATATATATATATATATATAAACGTTGATTCCGTGGTGACAGGAAAAAAATGTTTTCCTTGTGATATGAGACATTGATATATATATATATATTATGAGATTTTTATTTGATATGTGATCTTTATATATTTTATGTTTGATCCATCTAAAATATTTTTATTAAGAAGACAGTACACTCACAGGTGAAACAGATAGGAGTCGGTCCCCTACTGACGCTAGATAGAGTCCTACGATGGAGTCAGGCGTAGGTTTTGAGATGAGCTGACTGGGGTGAACCTGTGAGAGGTTCATGGTATTTATTTTGTTGTTCTTATATTTGGGGACGGGTGTGTCCCCATAGTAGAAAATTTGTATATGCATATTTAGATGATTGTATATTGTTGTATGTATATTATCGTTCAATAAGTTGGTTTGACATTCAGGTGATGTCGTGTTGTTGTCACGCCAGCCTCGGGATGACAGGTGTCTAGGACGGGTCGTGACAGAAGAAGACCGGGAGTCCATACTATGGTGGCAATACTAAGAAGAAAGACCGCCCTTATTGCACGCACTGTCATTTCCATGGACATACTGTGGAACAATGTTACAAACTTCATGGATATCCTCCGGGTTACAAATCTAAGCTGCACAATAATGATTCACACGTTAACTTTGTGAATCAGGTCTCCAATATTAAGCAAGCCACTACACACAACTCTCTTAGGAATGTTCTTCAAAATTCATTCCTTATTCAGGATATCAACAAGAGGATGATTAGCAAGGGTGAAAAATTGAATGGCTTATACGATTTTGATATTACCAAGACAACTGATAGTCTTGTTTTATCACATTTAGATATTGGTTTTTCTGTTAGTGATGTGTCTGCTCACGTTTGACACAATCAATTAGGCCACTTATCTTCAAAATGATTGCTTTTGTTGAAAAATTGTTTGCATGTTGATGGTTCTCAATTGCATGAACCATGACTTTGTTACATTTGTCCTTTAGCTAAACAAAGGCATTGAGTTTTTGAATCATATGATCATTTGTAACAATATTCTTTTGACTTGATACATTATAATACATGGGGTCCATATAATATTCCGTCATATGGTGGTTATCAATATTTTGCTACATTAGTTGATGATACTACTCGATTTACCTGAACGTTCATGCTTAAACGTAAGTCTGATGTTGCATATGTTATTCCCAAATTCTTTAAAATGGTGAATACTCAGTTTGAAGTTCAGATTAAGGTTTTTTTATCAGATAATGCTCGTGAGCTTGCTTTTACTGAGCTATTCAATGATTTGGGCGTATTACATCAATATTCTTGTATTGAGACCTCTTACCAGAACTCAGTGGTGAAGAGAAAGCATTAGCATTTTCTTAATATAGGCAGGGCACTTTATTTCCAGTCCAGAGTTCCAATCCAATTCTGGTCTGATTGCATGTTGACAGTTGCTTTTCTGATAATCCAGACTCCTTTACCTGTACTTCGTCATAAAAAAACATTTGCGTTGTTGTACAAGACCACAGTGGATTATTCTACTTTTCAAGTTTTTGGTTGTCTGGCATTTTCATCTTCTTTACATTCTTATTGCACAAAGTTCCAACTTAGAGCTCGTATCTGTGTTTTCATTGGATATCCACTTAGTATAAAGGGTTACAAATTATATGACATACATTCCAAACAGATTTTTGTTTCTCGGGATGTTATCTTCCATGAAGATGTGTTTCCTTTTCATTCAGTGGTTTTGTCACGTGATTTGATTGACCTTTTTCCTGATCTGGTGTTACCACATTCCACATCCACTTCTATTGTTGAGATATTGCTATTGATGTTCCTGCTAATATTCATGCCGCACTGGAGATTTCTTTGGTCCTGAACCTTCACTAGTGACTGATACAGATGTTCAAAAAATTTCTGTTCGCAGGTGATCTACTCGAGTCTCTCGACGGCCTTCTTATTTGGAGAATTTTCATTGTAATTCTTCTTCTATTATATTTACCGCTCCCACCTAGTATCCCATTTCACAAGTGCTCGGTTATAATTCTTTGTCATACGCTTATCACTGTTTTGTCTTGAATATATTTTTGCAAGTTGAACCCCAATTTTATCATCAAGTTATTAAGTACCCTGAATGGCGACAGGCTATGCTGGATAAAATACAAGTTATGGAAAACAACCATAATTGGTCAGATGTTTCTCTTCTAGCTGGATAACATTCTATGGGCTGCCGATGGCTTTACAAAACTAAATATTAGTCTGATGGCTCTTTAGACTGACATAAAACTCATTTTGCGGCTAAAGGTTTTACTCAGCAGGAAGGTGTGGATTTCATCGTAACCTTTTCACCTGTTGCTAAGTTGGTAACTGTTAAAAGTGGTACTTGTTTTAGTTGCTTGTAACAATTGACATTTGTTTCAACTTGATGTGAACAATGTTTTTCTCAATAGTGATCTCTTTGAGGAAGTTTATATAGATCTACCTTTGGGGTACAAGAGTCAGGGGGTTTCCTCCAGTACTTCTCGCTTAGTATGCAAGCTTCATAAGTCAATTTATAGACTCAAGCAAGCATCTTGTCAGTAGAATTCGAAATTCACTGAATCTCTTCTGAAGTTTGGATTTCAACAATCTAAATCCGTTTTTCTCTCTTTATTAAAGGGAATGGAAATTCGTTTGTTGCCCTCTTGGTTTATGTTGATGACATTATAATCACTGGGCCTAATATTAAACTTCTCGATGATTTTAAAACCTCTTTGCATAGTCATTTTAAACTCAAGGATTTAGGAGTATTGAAATACTTTCTGGGTATTGATATTGCTCGCTCTACTAAAGGCATTGTCCTTTCTTAGCGACAATATACTTTACAATTGCTTGAGGATGCTGGTTATCTTGGTTGCAAACTCGTACATTTACCAATGAATCCTAAAGTTCGTCTTAGTTCTGAAGATGGTGAACTTCTTCTGATCCATCTATGTATAGGAGGGTGATTGGACATTTCTTATATCTCACCATTTCTCGACCGGATATTTGTTTTGCTGTTCATAAATTGAGCCAATTGTTATCAAAGCCTCGAACTCCTCACTTACAGGCAACTCGTCATCTCCTCCGCTATCTTAAATCTGCAGCTGGGGAAGGTCTATTTTACTCAGCTTCATCTTCTCTATGCTTGAAGGCTTTTTCTGATGTTGATTGGAATTCTTGCATTGATTCTAGGAAATCCATCACAACTTTTTGTGTTTTCATTGGTGATTCTCTTGTTTCATGGAAGGCAAAGAACCAACCAACTGTTTCCCGTTCTTCTGCTGAAGCCGAATATAGAGCTCTTGTGGTAGTTGCTAGTGAATTGATTTGGGTACGACAATTGTTGTAGGATTTTTAGATTGGTGTTACTTCTCCAACTTTTTTTTTTTTTTGTAACAATCTTGCGGCCATTTACATAACATCTAATCCCATCTTCCATGAATGCACTAAACATATCGAAATTGATTGTCATTTTGTTCGAGACCAAGTATCCAAAGGTGTTATCTGTTTCATGTCAGTTCGATCATAGAATCAACTTGCAGATGTTTTCACCAAAGCATTACCATTTTCTTCTTTTTCTTTTCTTTTATCCAATATGACTATTAAGAACATTCATAATCTATCTTGAGGGGGTGTATTAAAGTTAGTTAGTTGAAAGTTAGTTGGGAGTTAGTTAGTTAGTTAACTAATTATCTAAGTGATCTACCCTTAATCCTTGTCTATAAAGAGATGTAATCTCTCATTGTAATAATACGAGTTATGAATAATATTGAAATTCCATATCTCGTCTCTTCTAGTCTAATACATTACCAATCAATATTTTTTCCTCACCTAAGCAAATTTACCCTAGTGTTTTTGTTTTTCTGTTTCTACTTCGAATAAACTAGAGATGTGATGGGATAAGAATTCGGTTTTTGTTCTGGAGTATTATGAAAATACAAACATGTTTGGTATTGATATTGTTTCTTTAAATTTATGGGAACAGAAATGCGAGACAAGTTTGGTTGTAACATTTGATCTTTTTTTTTTCTTCTCTTTAAATGTATAGTGACTGACGGATGGTGGTAGCCGGCAGGATTGTAGTGGAAATAGTTTTGTAAGAGTGAATAGAAATCAATATTTTTTTGTTTTTTAGATTCTTAAGGAATTCAAGAAGTAGTCTCAAATTATTTTTAAAAATTTGAGAAAAAAAACGAGTTTACCAAACCCATTTCTCTATATTAATTCTAAAATTTTGGTAACGGAAATACGAATCAGGGAACATAAAGATAGCTTCTTGTTTTGCTTGCAGTTTGGGGGGTATGTAATCATGCATTTCATCTGCATTGCATATTGAAGTGGTTGAATTCCCAAACTGCTCAAGCACACTGTCCCATGTGCAGAAGGGAATGGCAATTCAAGGGTTGAACTGTATGACCAATCTACCCTTCTTCATTTTGCTCTACTCTTTAATTGCTTTGATTTCATGAAAAGTAATGTTTCACCTCAGTTTACACAACCCCAATTTTTTTTCCTTTCTTTTCTTCTTTACCTGATGGTGTTTTCCCTTTTGAACCATCTTTCAAAAAGGCGATGTGTATGTTAGGAAGGGTAAAATGGTAAAAGTGCTTCTGTTCGATTTGGACTCCCCTCATGTATTTCATGATATTTTTAGGGGTAATTACCCGAATAATACCTCCTCTTAACAATGATTTTTGTTTCTCACTTTCATTTTTTCGAGTGGAGAGACGAAATAAAGAAAACATTTCTATTAAAAGGCCACATATTGAGAAGAACTTAAGTAGCGTTTGGTAACCGTTTTTGTTTCCATTCCAACCGTGGGATGGGATGAGATGGGATAAGAATTTTGTTTCCTTCTTACGAGTAGAATCGCGTTTGGTAATGATAATTTTTTTTTTTTTGTTTTGAGAAGAGAATCGCGTTTGGTAACGATTTTATCTTAAAACCAATTTTTTTTTTTTTTTTGAGTTTTTCTTTTTGAACGGCGGCGATTGCGGACTGGTGGGTGATGGTGGCGGACGGCCGGCAGCAGATGGTGGCGGACGGCCGGCAGCAGATGGTGGCTGACAGGCGGCGCCGGAAGTTGTCAGGTGGCCGGCGGCGGTGGTGACCGGCCGGTTGGCGGCCGGCGATGCCAGAGATGGCCTGTGGCGGCGGACGGCAGTCGGCCAGCAATGAACAGTAACTGGAAATGGAATGGAAATTATGAGAAACAATTTTTTTTTGTTTCTTATTTCTTATGAAAAAAATGGGCACAATTCTAAAATGGAAATGGAATGAGAACGAGAACAAAAATTATCAAACGCTATTCTCAAACAGAATTCCCAAAAATCTGGGAATGGAATAAGAATTTTTGAAATGAAACAGTTACCCAACGGGACCTTATTTTCAATCTTAGCATTTTTAATTTTGCAGAATTAATGCAAATGTGAAACTCGAGGAATCAAGTGAAATATGATAAATTTTAAAATTCAACATAGACACACACCTCATATTTGCTGGACCAAAAATATAATTTCCCCATTTAATTGAAGAAATTTAAATGTTAATTGATTAATTTTATAATAATGTGGTTGAGGCATGAATATTACTAATATTTAGTTGTTTTCGCTTTGGATAAAATTTCAACGCTACGTTTGGTACGCTGGAATGGAATGACAATAGAATTGGAATTAATATGGTAATGAAATGAAATGGTTATTGTCATTCCTATATTTAGTGACGAAATGAATTACATGTGGTATTAGAATAACAACAAAGGGTAAAATAGTAATTTAATTGAATTTTCAAATAGTATAATAGTTAATTTAATTAAATTTCATTCGAATTAAAATATTTATTTTTTATTTGATGTCATTTTTTGGTCAATTATTGATTAAAATTTAATCTCATGTAATTGAGATTAACCAATACCAAGCTTGGTATTGGTTAATCTCATGTTTTGTGAGATTAGGGATTCTTTAATAATAGAAATGAGATTAAATCTCATATACCAAATATAGAAATGGAATGATCATTCCAATGGTCATTCTAATCACATCTTAAATCCCGCGTACCAAACGTCACCTAAGGGTCCCTTTGGTAAAGAGGCATGAATGATTAAATTTTCATGGGAGACGTGCATAAAAGAATTATATTATTTTTTTAATTTATAAATATAAAAACATTAATTAGTAAAAAAAATTGATCAATTAAATATAAATATAAAATATAATTTCATTTAACGGTAAGGTGTAAACTTATCCAATAGCATTTACCTATTTTATTTTTTTTCAAATCAATTTCTATGCTTTACAAAATGATATTTAAAAAAAATAAAAATCTATCCTAATTTATTAACATACTCTAAAATACTATAAAAAAAATATTAAATCATAAAAACGATAAGATAATGAAAAAGTATATAAGACATAAAACACACAATTATGTGTGCATTTTTTAAATATTAATTTTTTCTAAAATATTTCTATAATTCAATTTTATTCATTACTGAAAGACATTTTGAATGGATCAATAATTAAGATTGAATTTATATATTTTCTCAATTCACTAATTTTATATTTCTCTATATTACTTAATCTTGAAGGGATAAAATATTTGGGGACAATTAAATTTAATTATAGTTTTATTATATAATTAGACCATTTTAGAAGTAGATTAATAAGAAAAGAACAGAAATTGAAAGAAATAGTAAATATTTTTAAGTAATTAATCCAATAAGTGCAAAATTGATTCAAATATAGCCATGTAATAAATGTAGGAAAGAATTATATTATCACCCAGCAATACAACACAATAATAAATTCATAAACCCAATTAATTTAGACATCAACCCATTTGGAAAAAAAAAAAATCATGAAATCAGCAGGCCTCATCGAAGGGTAGAAAGCAATTCTTCTGCACAGAGATATGAAAAGACTGTTCTGCCCTCTCTTCTTTTACCTGCCAAAGAAAATAAACCTTAAAACTGCAATTTAATTGAAATTAATGGGTTTAATGAATTTTTAGAGAGAGAAGAAAGGGGTGTAAAGAGAGAGAGAGAGAGAGAGAGAGAGAGAGAGAGAGAGAGAGTTACCTAAGAAGATGATACAGACTACTTGGTGATGGCATAAACGGCGTAGATAATTCCGGGAAGGTAGCCAAACAGGGTCAATATCAAACAGATCCAAAACTCCACCTAAAAAATAAAAAATTAATAAAAAATCAAACTATGTTGCGAGGACAATTTGACAATCTATCTGGGTAATTTAAAGAGATAGGAGAGAGAAATCTGGGTAATTTTAGAGATAGAGAGAGTGTTCTGGGTATTTTTAGAGAGAGGAGAGAAATCTGGTTAATTTAGAGAGAGAAAGAGAGGAGAGAGAGATCTGGGTATTGAGAGAGAGAGAGAGAGAGATCTGGGTATTGAGAGAGAGAGAGAGAGAGATCTGGGTAATTTAGAGAGAGAGATGTGGGTATTTCTTTTCAGACAGAGAGAGAGAGAAGGGGGGGGAACCTCGCAGCCATATCTGAGGAAGACACCAAGGGGTGGGAGGATGATGGCGAGTAGGATGTCAATGCACGTTGCTGTTCCATCGTTCGCCATTTTCTTCCTTCCTTCCTACCTAAATCCCAGCAACCTCCTTCTCCTAGGATTATTAACCAAACCTTAACAGTGTTTCTGCTACCCACTCACACGCACACAAGACCAATGCGAGAAACTGAGCCGCAGGTTCTTGCTTATTTATAGCCATATCCATATCACACGTGTCCCCTCCCCATTGGCTCTCCACCCCTCCTCTCTACTCTCTCTCTCTCACACACAGTGAGAATGTGATATACACGCAAAGTGATACACGACACTGACGCGTATTTTCCTTATGCGAATCATCACCATCATCCATCATGGATCGTCGTATCTCCAGCTCACACTCAATCACTCCAACCACGTGGCGTTAGCTGGATTGTCCAGTGAAAGAATAAAGATCATGGTTATCCGACGGCTGTAAGATTTGCCACGTCCCTTTCTTTTTCATAACTGATTCGATTAACATCTGCCACCACCTGACCATGTGATAATTATTGTTGGTGATATTTATTGTTGTTGTGGCAAAATAGTCAACAACACTTACCGTATGATCCGATCAGATCAGAGTCCACATGTATTGTCGTTGATGATTTGGATATTCTGTGAAGGAGAATCCCTTTAGTTTTTATCCTTGAATCTTTACTCAATCAAGCTAATCAGAGCGTTTTTCGATCTAAGTTCCGAGCGTGTATCTGCACAAGATTCACCAGGGTTGTGCCCGGTGAAACCCCTCCATCGTGAGAGTAAGAGCTCGGGGTAAAAAATTATGCAAGTGCTTTGAATATTCTAAAAGCAATATTTTTTTTTTAATACTGTTCACCTTTATTTTTATAGGAGAAAAGTTGATTAGTGTTTTGGAGATTAAGAGTCTTAAGTTCGGTGGAAGGCGTTTGCCACGTCAAACGCTTGATCCACGTGGAAGACTTTGGTGGAATGACTCGGGGGTAGTTGGTTTTTACCCTCATCAGTTGCCCCCCAGCCTCTAGTGTTAAGGTGGAACACAAAACACTAGGGGTTCTACTCCACTCGCGATTCGATGAAGGATGGGACTTCATTCTCGGGAAGACCTTGCTCGGCATGGAGAATGAGCTCGGTTGACTGCCATTTAGCTTCCTTGAGGGGCCTCACTGCAACTCCTCAGATGCACGACACATTTCTTGTACTTTTTGACTGTCGCAAGGATCGAGGAGTTGTCCGACGTTCAATAACGCGATGTTTTGGTAGGACATGGCGCCTATAATTAGAAGCCCCATTCTCGCCCATTTCTTCACACTAGAGTTCTCTGGGCTTTTATTTTCTTCTCAGCCACGGTACTCTTATCTCCTCTTCTCTTCTTCATTTCTGCCTCTTCATTTTCTCCTAGGTACAACTCGGCAGGGTCCGACTCTTCTGAGCGGACTCTTTCGGTATCTCCTATCCAGCAGATCGAGCTCAACTCGTCTCTGGAATAAGTCAACTACACGTCTTTATCGTCCGAAAGGGCCCGCAAGTCCGGTAGAACAGAGCATTCTTAGCCCTTCGTTGCGACCAACAGGGTCGGTCGATCTAAAGTCCAGAGAGAGGCGAGTTCCTCCAAGGATCTCACAACTGAGCTTGGCCCGGGTCCCGCCGACGAGTCCAGTTTAGTGGATCTAATCGTCTTTGAGGCTCCTCCCCCTTCTATTCCGTCTGGTCAGGGTGCTGCGACCAACGTCAACCCTGACAGACCTGTTTATCAAGTCCCCTCAGATAGCCCGATCTGGGGAATTCAGTCCAACATGACGGAGAACAAGGAAAAAAAAGGCCAAGAGTAAATATTTCTTTCCTATCTCGGTAAAACTAAGGGTTCCCCGAGTTGAGGATTGTGTCTGCGCGCCTCCAAAGGAGTACATTACTGTATATATGGATCAGCTCTTGGTCGGCCTACATTTTTCCCTTCATCCGTGGGTTCGTCCCGTCTGCTCGGAGCTTGGGCTGTGTTCGTCACAGCTCGCTCCAAACAGTATGCGAATGGTTGTGGTCTCCTACATCATCTTTTTTGCTGAAGGAGTCGATTCATCTCTTGACCTCTTTCGAGTTTTTTTCTTTGCCAAATATATACCCGAAGCTCAAGGGTCGTGTTACATTGCTGCCCGGCAACAATTTTTGGACAGTTACGACTAATCGATAAAGGGCTGGAAGCCAAGATTCTTCTTCCTTGAGGGAATCAGATGGGAGTTTGGCTCGAGGACATGGACTACCTCATCCATCGGCATTAGGGAAAAGTGGGTAAGTATATATCCTGGACTTGAGTTGGATTTTCTGCTTGGTACCTTTCCCTAACTTGTTTTTTCTTTTGTTTTCGGGAATCAGAGAAAGCGAAGATAAAGAACATCCTCAGCCCGGAGCTTGGCGAGGACAGGGACAGAGTCCTCAAGACAGTATTCACTTACGTGAAGGAGCTGATCAAGTCCACACTGTACGACCTGTACTTTTGGAGAGATCCTTCACTGGGCGAGCCGACCCTCGACTCATCCTCCACGAACAGTAAGTCTTTTAGTCCCTTCTCGATTTCTTTTAGTTACTTAAAACTATTTTTCCTTCTCTTAATCATTTTTCTTATGTGCAGTTATGGACCGAGCTGCGCTGAAGAAAATCATGAAGAAAAGGCATGCCAAGGAGGCTGTAGAGGCTATCGGTTTCCAGTCGGGAGTTCAGCACAGGGAGGGTGCTCAAGAGCGGGAGTCTTTCTTAGCTCATACCACACCCCACCGCACTCCGACGAGGTCGGCATCGGAGGGGGAGACCTCTGCCACAGGAATATCCCCCCATCTCAGTGGATAGGGACAACCCAACCCCAACCGAGAAGCGAGACAAGGGGAAGAGGAAGGTGACGGAGGCTGAGCCGAAGTCGAAACGGAACAAGAAAGATGACTAGCCACAGCACAAGGAAAAGAGCAAATCATTTTTTGTGCCCGATACCGGCCTGAAGTTCGGGCAGCGTATCCTCGACGTCCCTAAACTCCTTTCCAGTTTCATCCATAAAATCACCCCCCTGACGATCGCCAAAAGATCACTTCAAAGAGCGACGTGAAGTTGATTACCGAGTTGTATAAGAACGCAATGGCGGTAAGTTCTCATCTCGATAGATTTTCTTCACTTGGGAGACTTTTCCACTTTTAGAGTAGTAACTTCTCTTCTCTTTGAACACAGAACCTCTTCAAGGTAGCCGAGGTGAGCCTTCATCTAACTCGGTCAATGAGAAGAAAAAGATCATCACCTAGGAAAAATTCAATGCGGTGAAGGGCCTTGACGATCTTCATGAAAGAATGCAAGAGCTTAACGCTGATAATCAGAAGATGAAGGTTCAAGTCAAGAGGCTCACCAAAGAGAAGGGCCAACTAAGCTATTAGGTCGGCAAGTTGAAGGTCGACCTCTCTAGGATGATCAATCGGCTAGCCGTCGCCAAGGAAGAGAAGCGAGACGCCGTTGCCCGGGCTGAGCGAGAGGCCATGAACAATTAGAACGCAAGCCAGAAGTTCAAGGACTTCAAGCACAACATCGGGGTTGACGTGATGCAGGATGGCTACAAGGCCACTATCCGCTTACTCCGACGCCAATACCCTCGATTCTCTTACCAACAAATTTAAATGGAGTTTTCCGACTCAGAGGAGGAGAATAGGGGTGTTGAGGCCGATCAATCCAGGGCGACATTTGGTGGGCTGAGCAGCTAGGCCGAGGTTGATGGTAACGGGGTGGGGGTGCCTAGGACGGATGGTAGCGCGCGAAATACGCCACTACTTACACTTGCAAGTATACAAGGTCTAAGTTTTAGTATAGTGTGATCGTTAAAATCGGATTATCGTATCCGCAGGGATTGGTGTCGTTACTATTGAATACCACATTTGTCGTGACCTAACTTTATCTAGGCAAAAATAAATGTATTTAATTAATTAAAGTAATACCAATATATTCTAAATTAACAACACCAATATACTAATATGTTTTAGGGTAAAGAATTGCCTAGGGATTAACGTGTTTACAAATACGTGTTCGATCTCGATTTACTCACGTTTATGGTGTTCGACCTATTTGACAACCTCGGTATGTAAACTCCACCGCCACCTCTCCCGAGTGTAAGACGGGGAAATACATGACTTTGAGTCAACGAAGAAGTCCCCATCAACGTCTTAACGACCCTAGGTCACGTGAGTCTCGCCCAGCATCATTGATTGCACACAATCCAATTCCCGATCGGGTTATTGGATCATGCGTTGTATTTACCCTATCGACAATTTCCGTTCTAAAACTCCATCGCCACCTCCCCCGAGTGTAAGATGAGGGATATAACGCAACTTCGAGTCAACGAAGAAGTCCTCCTCAACGTCTTAACGACCCTAGGTCACATAAGTCTTGCCCCAACGTCATCGATTGTCCACGATTAAAACTCCGACCGGGTTATAGAATCGTGGCATTTGTTTACCCAAATCCGAATCTGGGGTTTGTCAAAACCCCGTATTCTCCATTTATCTAACTAAGCATGATAAACAAACAATACGATAAATACAATTAAACTACGAAAAACAATCACAAACGAAACACCGAAATCATTCAAACAACGTATTTATAAATTATATGTTAATCCCTACTACAATCCATGTTTAGCTAAGGCCATAGCCACATTTACAATGAAATAACAAGCTAAATATGCTCACATGATCCTAAGTTAAAAAAATAAGAAAAAACAATCGAAGAACTTAGCCTCGTCCGAAGATAAACCGCTAAGAACGCTCAACGATCGATTCGCCGTCTTCTCCACTTCGGGATATGAGCTCCACCTCTTAAACTCCTAAACCCTAGCCTAAATATGGCCTAAGGTGCCCAAATGGCCCGGGGGCTCACAAGGAGGGGAGAGGGGATGGTATTTATAAGCAAAATATCTAAATAAATATCCTAAAAATATCTAGGCTGTGTAAAGGCTCTCCGCCTAGGAAAAGGGATCCACTGCCTAGGCGGAGACTAGGTCGGTTGGTGACCGCCACGGCGATGAAGACAGCGGTGGCTTAGGTAGAACTTTTGCTGGATTTTCGCCTAGGCGGTGGAATTCTCCGCCTTGGCGATGGGCTGTCAGTAGCCTATTTTTGTTTTCTTTGCTGGATTTTCGCCTAGGCGGTGGTCCATCAGTAACATTTGTTCTTTTCTCAACATCCTCACCGCCGCGGCAGTGGGCTTGTTTCACAATTTTGTCTCCGAGCTTATTTTTGCCACCGTTCTTCAATCGCTTTTGGGTCGATCTTATGGTTTTCGCTCCAGTTTTCTATCTTTTTGCCCCACATACCTGATTTATATAAAAAGTAATAAAACTAATTAAAACGTAATAAAATACTATATAAACGCTCAAAAACTAACTTAATTCAGTTTGGAAATATGTAGGTATATCACACCTATCAACGGGCTGTCTCAATGACTTCAACCATGGATATACTAGATGTTTTACATAGTTTTTTTTTTGCTGCCTAGATCGGGCTTTTGTACCGAGCTGGAACCCCAATTTGTACATGTATTTTTCGAAGTAATGAATAATCATTTTTTTGCCCGGTAATTCTTCTTGTGCTTGATAGTTTTGTCTGATTGGTATATTTCTATCACTTGTATGTTTCTATTTGTTGTTTGTTTCTTGCACAGAAGTCGCATAGTAGTAACTAGACCCTATCCAAACATACCGACCTTAAGTAACTGCTCTCAGAACTAGGACTCAGTACAGTCACTTTACACTACTTAGAAGAATTCCAAATTTTCTTCATTTAATTCACCTTGTAACTTCAAGAACCGAGGTTTGAATATCGAACATATTTTAATTATCAAATGGACTTATAACCACCTAGATCTCAACACCAAGAAGCGTTAAACCTCAATCAAGTGCAGCACTGAGAAGAGTAAAACTTCAATTAGCTGCCACACCGAGAAGAATAAAATCTTGCTAAAATGTTAAAATCATGTCGGTCTCTCAACCTTTACCACACTCATAGTCATTCTTCCCCCCAACCGACTACTCAAGTTCGGTATTACCAGGCTCAGGTAGTCGGTTAAATTGTAAAGGTGTCCGACCTGAGCTATGGCTCTCTCGGTCCCCAAGATTTGCAATACCTCGGTTGCTTTCCTATAGTCGATCATAGGTGAGTTCTCCGTAGTCGGGCATATCAGTAAGTCTTTTTAGGTTATCTCAAGTTAGTCCTTGCAAGAGCGTCGTCCTTTATATCGTCTGGCCTTGGTCGACTGTGAGGGGGTAGATGCTTAGATGCAGGTTCTCACACCTAATCGATGTCCCACCCTTGGTGGACGACATTAGTCTATCCCTGGGTATGGATTACCGACCTGGTGGGGGGTCTGGTTATCACCTTAGTAGTTTACGCAGGGATGCCGTTTTTGTAAATTTACGCGAGCCACGAACTCATTTAACCGAACACTTTTTTCATTGATAGAAAATTTCATTACATACTTTAGAATTTGAAATTTCTACTATCTTTACATCGATGTTTCTTCTCTATGAAAATAATGTTTCAAATGCTCGACATTCCAAAGGTGTCTCAGGGGTACTTCCTTCTCGGTCTTGAGCTCGTAGGTACCTGGCCGAGCTATGCGGGTGACCCTATACGGTCCCTCCTAGGTGGGAGCTAACTTCCTGTCATTCTGATCCTTCATGACCAAAGTTACTTTCTTGAAGACAAGGTCACTGACTTCGAAGGAACGCAATCGGACCCTCCTATAGTTGTACCTTGCTGCCCTTTGTTGATAAGTATGAGATCCAAATTCACCGCCAATGCTACTTCGTTCTCAGCTCGGTTGAAGGTGGCTGATGTTCTCGGTGATAGCCTGCCGATCTCTGTTAAGATGACAGTCTTAGACTTGAAAGTCATTGTAAATGGCATTTCCCCTATTGGGGTTCTAGTTGTGGTGTGATATGCCTACAGAACGGGATAGAGATCCTCAACCCACAAGCCCTTAGATCTGTCCAGACTTGTCTTCAGGTTTTGCATAATGGTTCGATTGGTGACTTTGACCTGGCCATTTGCTTGAGGATGACCCGGGGAGGAAAAGTTTGTGCTGATCCCTAACCCTGAGCAGAGATTGGTGAAGAGGTCTTTATCGAATTGTTTGCCGTTATTTGAGATAATGGCCTTGGGAGTGCCAAATCTATAGATCATACTCTTCCACACGAAATCTCTGATTTTCTCCTTAGTGATCCAAGCTAGGGACTCGGTTTCCACCCACTTTGTGAAATAATCAATGGCCACGACCAGAAATTTCCTATGGTCGGTTTCTTGAAGGAAGGGCCCGTACAGGTCGATCCTCCACTGGGCGAACGACCAAGGATTACTTATGGGCACCATTACAGTCGGTGGGGCATGAGGTGAGCGATGAATCTCTGGCACTTGTCATATTTCTTCACTAATTCGCTTACCTTTTGTAACATCTTGGGCCAGTAATACCCATGCTAGAGAAGTTTTCGGGCTAGGGATTTTTCCCCTGCATGGTTGACGCATACCCCTTCATAAATCTCTCTCATCATGGAGTCGGCCTCCTCAGGATGGAGACATGTTGAGTAAGGGCTCGAGAAGGTTTCTGGTATAATACTCATTCGAGGATGGTATACCTCACGACTTAGTATCTCATCCTTCTGGCCTCAGCCCAGTCGATGGGTGGAGTACCCTTCTCAAGATAATATTTGATCGGGTTTAGTCAGGTCAGCTCGTTACTGAGCTCGTAGATGGTCGTGACTTTGTCCGACACTACTGTGCTCTGCTCGTCTAGATATTATATGGGCACGGTTCTTTTTAACATATACTCCACTGCTGAGGCTAGGTTCGCCAGAGTGTCCACATGCATGTTCTCTTCTCGGGGAATCTACGTGACTTGAACTTTTTCAAAGTCCCCCATCAACGTTTCTACTTTCTCCAAATATGCGGTCATGCTCGGGTCTTTGGCTAGATAGTCCCCATTCACTTGGTTGACCATGAGTTGAGAATCGCAAAGGTCCTAAAGAGTTTTTACGTTGAAATCAAGTGCTAATCGCAGTTCTTCGAGTAGGGCTTCATACTCTGCCTCATTGTTTGTAGCTCGAAATCCCAATCAGAGAGCATATTCCACTTCTTCTTTGTCAAGGGCTACAGAGACCATCCTGACCCCACATCCATTCAACTTGGAGGAACCGTCCTTAAATAGCTGCCAAGAGTTTTGTCCCAGGTCGATTTTCATGTTGGAGGATTCACCGACTTCCTTAGAAAGATAGAGTAGCTCCTCGGTAGCTTTTAGGTTGGTAACCGTCTGATTGTCCGGGAAGGTAAGCTCAGCGATAAAATCTGCCAAGACCTGACCTTTGATAGTTGTCCTTGGCCGGTAATCGATATAGAATTGTTCGATCTCAAAACTATATTTCATTAACTGCTCAGAGACATCGGAGGAATGGAGAATTTGCTTCAGTGGTTGATCGGTCAGAACAACGATGGTGTGGGCTTGGAAGTTTTGCCTCAGTTTTCTCGAGGTAATCAGCAAGGCGTATGCCAGTTTCTCAAATCGTGAATACTTGGTCTCGGCATTAGTGAGGACTCTACTAGAGTAGTATACCAGACTCTGGACGTCGTTCTCCTCTCTTACTAAGGTCGTACTTACCGCCGTGGCGGATGCTAAGATATAAAGTAATAGCCCATTTCTTTTTCTCAACGTGCTGAGTAGAGGAGCCAAAGAGAGGTACCTCTTCAGCTCATGGAATGTTGTTTCACACTCCACAGTCCACTCGAAGTTCTTATTGCCCCTAAGGACTTTGAAGAAGGGAAGACATTTCTCAAAAGAACGGGAGATGAATCGATTAAGTGTTGCCAGCTTTCTCGTGAGCATTTAGACTCCTTCTTGGTGCGGGGTGAGGCCATCCCGAGCACAACACCAATCTGGTCTGGATTGGCGTCGATGCCGCTCTGAGACACCATATATCGGAGGAACTTGCTCGCAAACACTCCAAATATGCATTTGCTTGGGTTGAGATTCATGTGATGGGCTCAGAGTTTGTTAAAGCAGGCCTAGAGATGCCCAAGGTGGTCCTGAGCTCGGCTGACCAACATATCATCTATGTAAACTTCTATTGTCTAACCGATTTCTTCCTTAAACATCTTATTAACCAATCGTTGGTAGGTCACCTCGGCATTGCGCAGCCTAACTGGCATGACCTTGTAACAATACATCCCCCGGTCTATGAAGAACGAGATCTTGCTCTTATCAGGGGGGGTACATAGGGATTTGGTTATAGCCGCATATACGTCAAGGAAGCTCAAGAGCTTGTACCCAGTAGTGGAGTCTATAACAATGTCTATTATCGGTAGGGGAAATAAGTCCTTCAGGCAAGCTTTATTCAAGTTCTTGAAATCTACGTAAAGGCGCCATTTGTTCTCAGCCTTAGGAGTGAGGACTATATTAGATAACTAGTCCAGGAATTTGACTTCCTCTACGACATTAGACTTTATGAGCTTATCCATCTCTTCTTCAACGATCTTCTGTCGATCAGGATGGAACTTCCTCTGATTCTGCCTGACTGGTAGGTGATGGATATCAGCATGTAGCCGATATATATCCACCTCGGGATCAATCCCAGGCTGTTCATTGTGAGATCAAGCAAAAACATCATAGTTTTTCCGGAGCAGGTTGGTGAGCTTGGTTCTTTGCTCGAAGCTGAGCTTAGCACCTATTCTCACCATTATCCCCTCTATAGTTGGGTGAATGGGTACTTCCAGGAGGTCTTCATGAGGCCGGGGACTGAGCTTTTTTTCTTTGGGATCGTCAATGGGTATGAGCCCAGAATCTCCATCTAGGGCCATAAACTCAGGACATCCGAGCTCAGCATACTGAGCTTAGGCTCGGGTGATAATTGTTATTTCTTCTTTTCAAGAGCCCTTCTAGCGTACGCCCTGGCTGATTCCTGGTCTCCTCTCACCTTTCCAAACCCCTAGTCGATAGGGCACTTCATCATTTGGTGATACGGAGAGCAAACAACCTTTAGAGCTAAAACAGTTGGGAGACCCATTATAGCGTTGTAGGGAGAAGGCCTATCCACGATAAGGAACTTAGTCCAAACTGTGGCTGACCTGAGCTTGGACCCTACCGTAATGGGCAGGGATATCCATCCGGGCGAGCTGACGATGCTTGACTCCACCTTCATCTTATCGAAGGCCCACTTGAAAATGATGTTGGTTGAACTACCTCTGTCGATCAAAATGCGTCCGATCTTATAATGATTGATTAGAACAAAGATGACTAGGGTATCGTCATGGGGCGTGTGCACTCCACGGAGATCTTTCTCACTAAAGGAGATAACATTGTGCGAGGTGACATTGATCGTGCTCACCTCGTACACGTCTTGGTTGGCCTTCCGCTTTGCCTTATGCTCGTGCCTCTTCCGGGAGGAGGATGTCCCCTCCCGCCCCAAGGCCAAGCCCACCATGGATGATATTAATTTCTCTGTCCACCTACTGGTTGTCATCGTCTCCGGCATCGCCTTCCATGGGCTAAGGTCAATTACAGTTTTCCCTTCTCCTCTAGCCTCTGTGCCCTTCTCGGTGACCATTCTCCTCAGGTCATGATTTTCTGTTCTCACTCTAGACATAGTTTCCGGGATACCCCCTCCTTATAAGAGCTTCTATCTCTTCCTTTAGCTGGAAGCAGTCTTCAGTTGAGTGACCGCGATCACGATGAAACTTACAATATTTGTTGACAGACCTTCCTAATGGTTTACCCCTCAAGGGAGGAGCAAGAAGGAAGAATCCCCTTCTTGAGTTCTCCGCAAAGATTGTAG
Organism: Eucommia ulmoides; assembly: GCA_016647705.1. Taxonomy (NCBI): domain Eukaryota; kingdom Viridiplantae; phylum Streptophyta; class Magnoliopsida; order Garryales; family Eucommiaceae; genus Eucommia; species Eucommia ulmoides. The sequence continues at coordinate 5,586,295 of CM028341.1, forward strand.
CTATAGATGTTGTTAGGGGGTTGAAACCTTGCTGTCGAGGCCCTGGGGAAGAGAGAGGTCTCTGATTCTCGGGCAGAGGTCCTAACTGCCCTTCCGCTTAGAGTTTTCATGAACCATGAGCTCGACTCGGCCCTTCTTTAGCTTAGTCTTTCTTCTTCTAAAATCCTTCTCGATCTTTCTTTACGTTGTCCCTTAGATCAGCCTCGTAAAATCTAGAGCAGCGTGGAGATTTGGCGCGATTCTCGAACATAGGTCATTGGACAACCTTCGGTGTCTTAATCCATCGATAAAGGCATTCAGGGCAACGACTTCTGATAGGTCTTCTCAGACGATGGTCTCTCTCTAAAACCTATCCACATAGTCTCCAAGGTTCTCACTTCCCTCCTACGGGAGAGTCAGGATGTGTGCCATGGTCGTTGGCCTTCGTCAGGAGCGGTTGAACCAAATGAGGAAAAGTTGTTCGAGTTGGGAGAAAGCAAAAAATGAGGCCGGGGCAAGATCCCAGAACCATGAACGGGCTGTTATGGTGAGAGTGAGAGGGAAATATTTACATCTCATCGCTACTGAGGCCGTGTGTATATCCATGTAGGATACGAAAATGGAAAGGTGGTCCACCGAATCAGTGGTCCCATTAGGAAGCCCAGTCACTCTTCTTTAGCCTTGCAGCTGGTGGAGAGCCACTTCCATGTCAGCGAGACGACATTCCACGATAACTTCTCCTTTGGATGGTGCTACTACTTGGCTAATAGTTGCCCAAGCTCCTTATCTTTTAGCCGGTGGTGAGTGAGAATCAACCTCTCGAACACGACAGACCCAGTGCTCTGATCGAGTGACGTGACTAAGCGCCTTGCCCGGTGAGGACTCATGACAGTCCTCGGCTCGGTGCTCTTGTGAAGGTTGTGATGATGAGCCCGAAACAGCAGATGGGCTAAATCTCGCTCCCTTACTACTCGGTTATAAGGTCGAGGTCGAGCCCTTAGCACATATCCATGAGAATGGATCACATGATCTTTTGACTCCTAGGGGCGCTCCTCTCATTCTGCGGTTTGGAGAGCCGTTCGGGTTGGCGAAAAGGAGGAGAGAAGAACTTGGAAGTAGTTTTGGAACTCGCCAAGGCGGCACTCCAAATTATCGATCCTTGATGCTTCAACGGCTCCGGAAATCTGATCCACAACGGCTTCTGAGGGCAAAATAGAAGGGTCTGACTGCCCTATGGGGGGGTAAGTTTTTCTCCTTAGCCGGGATGGGGGCTGGAACCCTAGCATTCGACCTAGGGACCCTTGACATCTCTTTATTCGGGTTGCTATTCACTGTGGCGTTCTGATCTATTCACTGAATAATTTGACTAGACTTTATGATCATCAAATCTTAGCTGAGCAGAGAGTTAATGACTTGAGAAAGGCTTTTTGTGCGCTTCCCACAGACAATGCCAAACTGTTGGTGTCGAAAAATGTCCAACACCTACAGTATAGTCCGATCATAGTCCACATGGATTGTTGTTGATGACCTAGAGATTGTGTTCTGTAAAGGAGAATCCCTTGAGTCCTTATCCTTGAATCTTTACTTGACCGAGCTGATTTGAGTGTTGTTCGGCCTGAACTCCGAGCGTGTACCTGCACAGGACCCACCGGGGTTGTGTTCGGCGAAGTCCCTCTGGCGTGAGAGTAAGAGCTCAAGGGAAAAAATTATGCAAGTGCTTTGAATATTCTAAAAGCAATATCTTTTTCAACACTATTCACCTTTACTTTTATAAGAGAAAAGCTTATTAGCGTTTTGGAGATTAGGGGCCCTAAGCTGGGTTATCAACCTTAATCACGGTGCGTGGTTAAGAAAAAAGGTACGTAAAGGTATTAGAGCCATGGGCCTGGGTTTTTTTTAGTGTTGATGGAGAAGTCCATAGGTCGTCTTGCCAACATAGAGGGAGACCTGACCTGGACACGAGTACTGACGTTGAGGTAGATGCACCGACCTGAATATCACTAGTTAGACCTATCTTGATTTTAGAAAGTTTTCGGATGTAATCATCTATATTTGAGAAATTAACCGGTCAGAATCAACCGAGCTAAGCATAAATATTGATACTCACATTGTTGATGCCTCCTGTCACGTCAAACGTTTGATCCACGTGGAAGGTTTGGGTAGAATGACTCGGGGGTGGTTGGTTTTTACCCTCATCACTTATGTAACAGTTATTTTTTTGCCCTTTTTTTTTTTTTTTTTTTTTTTTTTAATTTTGCGAAAATTATCTAATCAAGAAGAAAGTAATCCTCACGTAAAAGTAACCGCCCTCGCACGTGTGCCAGATAATGCACACTAAATATTTTAAGATTTTTTTTTAAAAAAAAAAATTGCGTGTAAAACTTTAATTAAGATAGACTCCATAAATTTCAATCCAATTAAAAAAACAATATTATTATTTTTATTTCAGTAGAACTCTCCTAATGTAGTTGATGTGCTTGAATTTTTGTGATTTTCATTAATTAATTACTCATGCAATATATATAGCGGCACTTTAGTTGATTAATTAATAATAGTGAGACAAAACTTTAAGTATTTATGGGTTTTGGGGCCCAAAATAAATAACTCATATTTTAATTGGGAATTTTTGAGTAATTTTTAGAAACAATTATATATTTTTTTTTTAAAAAAAGTCAATTATCAATGTCTCCTATTTTTCTTTTTTCTTTTTAATTTTTACTAACTAAAAGATTTTTTTATTATAACCAAAGTAAAATAATTAAATATGTCTTTAATAATATAAAGATAGTATTTTAATAAATAACCTATTAATCTAGAAAATGTTATACATTATTTTTTTTAAAAATATATGGGCTCTAATCTATTCATTTACCTAGGAGGATTTTGGTGGACAATTTATAAATTTAAAATGTTTTGTCTATATAGTCCACGATGAGGTTTTCAGATGTATAAAATTATTGTATTATATGAAAGTTACTGTAATTTTTTTAAGTAAAAAATTGCAATAGAAAAAATTAGAGTAAAATTTTATAACCTGCGGTGATTTTAAAATTTTGAGTGAATTATTAGGTTTTTGAAAAAAATATTGTACCCAATAGTTGATTTGTGAATTGCGGTAAAGAAGTCTCTTTATAATATAACAATTGAAAAAACAATGCAATTTTTTATTTTGCATTTTTAAAAAATTTCTTAAAATTAAATGTTTATTTTTAATAAAAATATTTTTTAAATGTTAAACAAAAATAAATATATATTTTAACAAATCGCCACGCTATCCTATTGTTTTGAAAATAAGAAAACATGCTGGGTGGGGTCAACATGTGTTTTGTTGGGGTAATATCACTTACACCCCCTCAACTATAGTGATATTCCATATACACCCCCTTAACTTTCAAAACTATCACGGCGACCCCCTACCGGAGCTTTTCTAATGAACTGACCATTTTGCCCTTACTAATTCAGACCAGAAAAAGAATAAAATAATCTAAGATAGTAAATGACCAAATTACCCTTATCCCTTTCCTTTACATTTTTTTTTCTTTTTTTTTTTTCTTCCCATCTTGGGTTGATGACATTTTAACACTAATCTGAAATTTAAGGGTCAAAGTGTATTTTCCAAATCACAATCACCAATACATCCCCTCCAATCTTTAGCTTCAACAATCTACTCAGATGAAAAAAATAAATAAATAAATAAAAGGAAAAAATGGAGCAAATCCGTTCAACCCCAACAACACCATCCGAAAAAAAAAATGCAGGGAAACTTTTTTGAGAGGTCTCAAGATTTCAAAAACAACTTTCTAAGGACCGTCTTATGTGTAAAAAAATTACTGTTATAAGACTCCATAAAGTGGTGTTTTTATGAGTTGGGACTTTTGGGCAAATTTTCCAAAATGCAGTGAAAGTTGTGAGAATCCATCACAGCAAAGGATCCGTCGCGACAACGGATCTGCGGCGACGGGCGAGAAGGAACTCCGTTGGACGTGAATCTCGTTGGACGTGAAGCTCAGGGAGATGGATCGGGGTTTGCAGATTTAGCCAAGGGGACGGCAGTGATGCCGGGGGTGGGGGGATGTGACGCGGCGATGATGAAGAAAGGGGGATTTGGTGGGGAAAACGAACTATTCGCCATCTTCCTCGTGCAATCGAAGTTTCGATTCTTCGATCTCCCACGGTCTATTTTTTCAATCCTTTTTCAACCCAACAGAAGTTGAAGAAGACGATTGAAAAAAAAACTTAGATCTACTTATGCTACTTTCTGTTAGATTTGATCCCACCACCAATTCTCTGCACCACTGAACCAAATAACAGATCTGGTTCAAAAACTCAGATCAAATCGCAACCGAGAAAAACAACCAAAAACTCGGATCAAATCAGCGACAATTACATTTCATCCGCAACGCCGAAACCGAAGTCGTAGAAGATAATCAATGGCGAACAGCGCATGAAGGTGGAGGAGCCAAACCGTCGAAATCGCAATCGATCCTGATTTCTTCAGGAGCAGATCTAGATGATAGTAACCGTTGATGATGGTGAAGCTTAAACCCAATTGAACCAAACCCAGCACTACCATCGTTTTGCTCAAATGGTAGATCATCTTGCTCAATCATTGAATGTTCACACTTCTCAACAACAGGTGATAAATTAGAGGTCGATAAGAATCTAGGTTTCGACCAAATAAGATTAGGGTTTTTCTCGAGAAGCTTCGATTCAATACTAATTCCGCGGTCGAAATTTGTGTACGATCTGATGAAGAACGACAATAGTGAATCGGAGGTTGGCAGAATTTTAGGGTTTTCTTGAGATGGGGAATTGGTTTAAGGTTTCAAGGGCTTTTCTCAATGAATTGGCAAGGAATTCTGGATTTGAGAGTAGTGGGAGTGTAGGATAATTAGTTGCATATGGAATCGGAATCGATGTGATTCTTGAATGAAGATGCTTCGAAGCTTCGGAGAGAGAGACAGACGGAGAATCGATTTGGGGATGAGAGAATAAAGAGAGAGAGAGAGATGAGATGAGATGAGAGAAATGGAGAATGAGGTGGTAGTGCTGGTGACCAGATGTGGTGGTGGTGTTCACCGTCGGTGTGGGAGGATGTGGTGTAGTGTGGTGGTGGAACAGAGAACATGGCTGAAGAGTCAAGATAAAAAAGCAACACTTTAATTACAATATGTACCCTTAAAGTTTTATTAAATTTTATTTTGAACATCACATTTAAAATAAGGATAATTTAGTCCTGAGAATAGAGTTATTTTAGGTAAAAAAAAAAAAAAAAAAAAAAAAACGAGTTGACTTTTCGAAGGATATTTTTCAAATAAAAAATGAATAAGGAGTCTCAGTATTCTTTGACCAAATAGTTTAAATGATTTCCCATATAGTTTTTAAAATTGAGGAAATTTTCATGATTTTGATCCATAGTTGAAGGGATATAAGTGGTATTATCCCGTGTTTTGTTATTCAAATTGATATATTGATATTTGCATGAACAAACGGGTACGTGCATGGCCTTGATTCTTACTAAGGTAATGGGCATGTGACCTGTCGGCGTCCATCGGAAAACTCTTGAACTACCACGTGCATGACCTTGATTTAATTAGACTCATCTCCAACCCAAATAAACATTTAAAATCTTATTTCGTCTTTTAGATGGTATTATGATTAATATATATTTAGGATGATATTCCAATCATATTAACCAAATAAATTAGTTATTAATATTTTAATTTTAATTTTGACTAAATAAAAATTTATTTAATAAGTTAGAGTAAATAATATTGATGCTGAATAAGAAAAATAGTAATTACATCATTTGGCTCATAAAATAGTTAATCTCTCTATCTTAGGTAGAAATGACTCTTGAAATAATTATTAAGTAAATTAGCAGAGTGATGACTCTTGAGTTGAAAGTCAAATCTTTAAGTTTAGATAGATAAAATGGTAATTATACTATTTGACTCATGAGATGGTTAGTAGATTGGAGTTGCTTTTAAATTAGTTAGCTCTCTATCTTAGGTAGAAATGACTCTTGAAATAATTATTAAGTAAATTAGCAGAGTGATGACTCTTGAGTTGAAAGTCAAATCTTTAAGTTTAGATAGATAAAATGGTAATTATACTATTTGACTCATGAGATGGTTAGTAGATTGGAGTTGCTTTTAAATTAGTTAGTGAGCATGTGATCCGTCGGCGGGCACTAAAAAACTCTCTCTACCTCTACGTCTACCTCTCCCTCTCTCTTACTCTATCTCTAAAGCCATGGAATGCATGAATTTGTGTGAGGTCGTTGAAGCCCATTAATGGCGGCGAATTAAGAATTGAATTGCATTTGTCTTTACCCATAGCTTACATTCTTATCCAACACATGATATCTCTTTTGGTTACATTCAAATGTTTGAATTATCTTTTAGTTATATATATATATATATATATATAACCTTACACTTTTCTAAATAGTCCTCTTAGGTTGTCTCGTTTGATTTTAAACGACGGTTTTAAAATATCTTTCTGTTAGAATTTCAATCTAAACTAACAAAATTAGAAGGATAAAATTGTCATTTTATTTTTTTTCACTTTTTAATTAATTTTTTCTTTTTCTTTTCTTTTTTCTTTTTCTTTTTTCTTCCTCCATCCTCACGAACCTTTCTCTCTCTCCCTCTTTCTCTTTCCCCCTCTTCACCCAACCTCTCTCTTTTCATCACCTTCTTCTACCGCCACAACCGCTATTGCGCCGCCGCCGCCACCTTTCGTAACAGAGGGTGGTTTCACCCTCTGTTACGAACATCCTCTACTATTGTTGATGATCGGCGAAAGCCAACCGTAGACCGATGGAGACGACATTCGGTTGATGAGTGTGGAGCTGAGCGAGGTCGATGAGGTGAGGAGGTTGACGTTCCATGGAGACTAATCAGTTGATGATGCTTCCTCCATTGATTGTCTCTGTTTCGTTGATTATTACACCCCACTGTTCACAATTCAAGCAATTCATGTATATGTATGTATGATTAGAGCTGCTGACTGGAAAATGTAATAGAAATGGTGGACGAAATGTTTTGAAAGTTGAACCTCCATTGTGGAAAAACATGTTGGATTTATTAACAAATCCATTTCCTCCTACTCCTCTTGGTTGTAGTTGTGGGGAATAATTGTTACCAAGTAGGTTCTTTGTGTTAGATCTCTGTCTCATATTGCTTATTTGAGAGTTCTCAAAACTACTATATAAATTAGGAAAATTCTCCCAAAGGTCCCATCCCATAAAAATACCACTTTATGAGATCCTGTAACAGTAAATTTTTTACACATGAGATAGGACCTAGAAAGTGATTTTTGAAATCTTGAAACCTCTCAAAAAGTTTTCCTATGAATTAAAGGAATTACTCCACTTAGGCACCATATGGTTTTAAGTTAGAATTTCCTAAAAAGATATCAAGAGCAAGTCTTTCTTAGACCTGTTCTTCCTAAAATTTTCCCAACTCTAAAGCTTCAACTGCCATCGCCACCCTTATTCTCCCGAGACTTTCATCGCTATTGTAGGCTTCATCCCTTCTCTAGTATCAACAACCACCACACCACCGTCTTTTTCTTGTAGAGACGAACACAATGCCACCAAAATCACCGCCACCGGAACTCACACGCGCTCTCACGCGCCTTCAATAGCCCGCAGTACTACCACCATTCGTCTTCTCAGATTTTGGGATCTACAGCCTCAACCAGGGCTCCAAAACCATCCCATGATATACCATCAAAAGCTTCTCGACGAGACGGTTCCAACAACGCAAAAATCATCCCGTTTTGAAGCCGAACGCACCCTCACATGTGGTCCAAAGGTTTGGCTCCCAATTCGCGTTAGATCTACGCGCCTTATTTTTAGACCAGTTGTGCCACGTCAGCCCTAAATCCAGTCAGCAACCCAGTCAGCGCCTAGCTAGTGCCTAGTCAGTGCCACGTCAATGCCATCTCAATGCCACATCAGCATGTTGACTGTCATATCATCCACTGACCGCCACGTCAGCGCTACTCAACCTTTCAGCTGCCACGTCACCGATTTGGCTAAGGTAATTCTCTTTGACCGGTTTAGGCATTTTTATACCAGTTTTTTGCAAAGTTGGATCGATTCCTGGGATTTTGTGACGTTCTGATTTTGTTTTCAGCCTTCGTTTTTGTGATTTGAGGCTCACAGAATATACTCCCTTTTATATTTTGTGGTTTCTACACCGGTTCACCTCTCTCTTTGCGCCTATGGCTTAATCGAACTTACCCCGAGTTATCACTACTATTCTAGATTAATTTAATTATGTTGTGTGGGCTCAAGAAATGTATGGTTTCCTCCGTGGACGAAAATTGTGGCGTTACGTGACTGGAGATATTACTGAACCCAAGAAGAAGGATGACGAAGATGCTGACAAATACATTGACCGTCTAGAGGACTGAGATAGCAAAAATCACCAGTTTTGCACATGATTCCGTGCCACCATTATCCCAGAGATCAAACTTTAATTTGGTACACTCCATACAACTAAAGAAACTTGGGATCTTCTTCAGCAGTGCTACACCAGGGCAGATCTTTCAAATCGGTATCGTATTCTTTCCACTCTTCATAGCATATGCCAAGAACTTGGGCAATCTATCAATAGTTTCCTATCTCAGATAACTACCATGTGGAATCAGTTGTGTAAGACCTCGATTGAACCATGTACGTCATTTCAGTGGTATTTTAAAATAATTGTGAAAATTCGGGATGAAATTAGGACAATTAAAAAATTCAAATAGAAAGTCCAGGGGTCAAATTGAAAATATAAGAAACAGTAAATCCCAACTTAGGGAGGTAATTGACATTTAAATTGTAAATGAAACTTCAGGGGGGTAAAATTGAAAGTCTTAGAAACTCTTAAAAAAAAAATGAAATGAAAAGGATTAAAATCAAGGCTTCAGGGAAGCTGGGGGAGGAAAGAGCAATTAACAGAAAAAAAAAAAAAAAAAAAAAAAAGATTATTATCCCGTACACCCACGCAGACAGTGATCGGAGCAGCTGGCCGGCAGAGAAGTTGGAGAGAATGACGTGGCACGCTTGGAGTAAACTAACCCACTAAAATCATGCATGTGAGGGGATTAAGGAACTCATGATCGAGGGTCGGGGATCCACGCGAAAAATGAGAGGAAAATCTAGAGAGAGAGCGAGAATTCGGCCGGTGCTCCGATCGTCGCCGGAGGAGGTGTCGCCGTTCGGACCGGTGGTGTGCGTTGCTGCTGTAGTAGGTGTACGAGAGTTCTTCGGTATGTAGATGATCGGACGGGTGTGTGTGTGTGTCTCACGTGGGTGCTCCGTTCGGTTCGGCCGACGATCTCATGCCTGGGTGTGGGTCGCTGCGTGTCCGATGCCGTGGGGGTATTGCCGGCGTATATGGGTGGTTGATCGTCGATATGGTCGGAGGTGTATGGGTACGGGCAGTAAACCCAGAACCCAGGGCAGAGGAAAGAGAGGGAGAGGTCTGCGGGGAGGAGGCGTTCGTCGGTTTTGTTCGGTCGGTGGTTGTGTGGGTGGCCGGCCGTCGTCTGTCGTCCGTCGGCCATCGGTGACGGTGTGCGTTGGGTGGATAATGCCTTGCGGACGTGTGGTGCGTGGCCGGCCGGTGGACGTCCAAAACAGCAAACAGGGACGGGGAGCAGAGACAGGAAACGAGGAAGAAGAGAAAAAAAAAAAAGAAAAAAAAGAAAAGAAAGGGGAATTTGCAGAAACCACCCCAGGGAGATCTAAAACTGATCACGTGATCGCCAAATGTTTCGGAAACAGGTGAAACTTCAATCAATTACTAATTCTCGTTAAATTAAATTTTAGTTAGTGTTACAAATCCAAAAATAAAATAAAATTAAATTATAATAATTTCGTGACGATTAATTAATTCTAAGTACGTGATACATAGAACTAACAACGATTCAGAATATAGGATCCGCATTGCATGATTAGGATGTTTTAGGTAAGATATTAATTTAGAATTTGTCGCTATTAGGTTCGCAGGCACTGGCGCCAGATAAAGTGCGGTCGGTGTCAGTTTTGCAAAACGGATATCGAGGTGAGTGTACTGTCTTCTTGCTAAATTATTTTTGTATATATATGTGATGAAATGTGGGTTTACTTGAACCGTACGATTTTATAAAATTATATGGATCAGGCAGGAGGTGGGTGAGTTGGTAAATTGAATTTCCGAAAGATTTCGGTGGTTTTCGAAATGAAGTTGAAAATGATTTTTTTGTTGGATTTTGGGTGAAATCAGACAGGGTTTTTTTTAAAAGAGAATAGAAAACATCTGTTTCCTAGAAATACCTGATTTTCTGAAAAATAAAGGATGGAAAAGTGGTTTTAATAAAATCAGACGTTAATTTGACGATGTTGAGTAGACGATATTTATTGGGTTGTGGTTCAATGAAGTTGTATTTGATTTGGCGACACCACAGTAATTATCTATTTTGGTAGGGTGATATTATCCGCTTCGGCGGAGTGATGCTTATCCGCTTCGGCGGAGTGATGTTTATCTGTTTCGGCAGAGTGATGTTAGACGTTTATACTGCGCAGTGATTATCCGCTTCGGCGGAGTGATGGGTGTTCGTAGGAAGGCATATCCTACGGATGGTACGGTACCGTTGCAAACTCCCGATCGTGAGGTTAAAACGATCACTAGGGCTGGCCAGTGTGTGTGTGTTGGAGGTGTGTGTTTGAGATTGGTGCTTGAGATGTGGTGTTATGTATATTGGTTTATTTGATGTTATTTATTATGATGTTTGGTAGGATTTTGTACTAGATGAATTTGGGTGGAATTTATCTATATTGCTTTATTTTCGTTGCTTACATACTTATGCTTGATCCATACTAAATTGTGGAAATATCTAGAACGTATTAATATTTTAAAAATGTTTTACTAAGAAGGCAGTACACTCGCAGGTACAACAGCTAGGAGTCGGTCCCCTACTGGCACTAGGTAGAGCTACGGGATGAAGTCATATGGGCGATTGAGCGAAACTGTCAAAGGCGAACCTATGAAAGATTCATGGATAAATACTTTTAGTTAATCAAATATTTTGGGATGGGTGTGTCCCCCATAGTAGGTGTTTGTATTATATCGTAGGTGTATATTGTCATTGACATTAAGGATATTTTTGGTATTGGTGATGTCATGTTGTAGTCACGCTCGCCTCGGAATGACGGGTGTCCGGGACGGGTTGTGACAAGTTGGCTCTCAGTGAGCCAATCTGGGAATGCACAAAAGATGCTGATGTTCATGGAAAGTACCAAACTGAGACACGTATTATGCAATTCCTGATGGGCTTGAGAGAGGAATTTGAGTCTGTATGAGCTTCAATCCTACACCAGGGCATGATACCTTCCCTAAACAACGTTCTTTCTGATCTATTCAGTAAGGAAACTCATCTTGCTACATTATAAAGATCTTATACAGATGTTAACCTTGCAGCACCAGTTGCTCATGCACCACCAGTTACTCTTGCCATACCAACGACTAAGGCCAACCCATCCCAGAAGCCCTTATACTGTAGGTATAGTCATTCACAAGTGCATGAATTGCTCTAATGTCCTTCCCGCCTGTGTAAAGTCTGTAGGGACCCGGGTCACTACCTTGGAGACTATCCTAAACTTTCATCTGGAAATCAGTTAAATGGGAACCAATATCGCTCTCGAGACTCTCGCAATCGGTCCTATTCCAATCTAAGAAATGTTGTTGCTATAGCCACTGATGCTACACCAACTTCATCCAGCTCTCCACCTGATTGGTGTGGTATCTGCACCGTGCTTACTGAGGCTCTAAATAAAACTGGTAACAATATAGTCATGTCAGCTACACCAAGTACATTCCGATGATATTTTGATTCTGCTTGTTGCAATCACATGATTTTTTATGCCTCTATCTTTTTCTCTAAAATTCGTGATGAGCACGCACCTACTATTCACACTACCAATGGATCAAATATGTTGGTTAGCCATACTAGACATGTTGACAGTTCTCATTTGTCTCTTCCTAACACATATTTGGTCCCTAGTCTTATGCTTAATCTTATATCTGTTAGACAACTATGTGATCTTGGACTTGACTTGCATTTTTCTTCTACTGGTTATTGTGTGTAGGACCCTCAGACAAGGAAACTCCTTGGAATCGGCCATAAAGTTGGATGGCTCTTTGAGCTCACTCACCTCCAAGTCTCATCTTCACCATCACCAAATCAATCAGCTACATCCATCTCAACACTCTCACCCGTGGAATTGTATCACTCTTGATTAGATCACACTTCATCTAGTCATCTGCGTTATCTTACTTCTAGTGGTCAGTTAGGTTCATTTCAGCATGAGTCTTTTCATTGTATTCATTGTCAACTTGCAAAGCAATCAGCTTTACCTTTTAATGAAAGTCAGTTTGTTTCTCTTTAACCATTTGATTTAGTACATTCTGATGTTTGGAGGCCTTCTCCTCATGCATCAATGGGTGATGCTTGCTATTTTGTTATATTTGTGGACGACTATTCTCGTTATACCTAGTTGTTTCTTATGAAAAACATATCTGAATTCTTTCAAATATATTCTGACTTTTCTTCTATAGTTCAAACTCAATTCTCTCGGAATATCAAAGTTTTTCGTTCAGATAATGCAATGGAATACAAAGATCGTGTCTTTCTAAACCTACTACACGCTTCCCTACCATTCGTGCCTTGGAATCTCCCAACAAAATGGACGAGCCGAATGAAAACATAGACATATTTCGTGCTCTACTCATTTCGCCATCATGTCCTAAACGTTTCTAGGGTGATTGTCACACCCCACCCCGGACACCCGTCATGTGGGGCCGGCGTGACGTAGACATGACACCGCCCAACTGACTAGCCAACCTCAATACGTCAATAACAAAATTGTAAATCTATACAACACATATAATAGTCCCATCTGATAGGGATACACCATCCCGAATATAAATACAATCAAACAAATCTCCTAAACCTCACTTAAATTTTATTTCTGGTATTTTGCCTCCAAAATTTTCCTCATTTGACTCCTTTGCGTGACCCGCATAACTCTATCTAGCGCCAGTAGGGGACCAACCGACTCCTAACTATTTCACCTGAGAGTGTACTGCCTTCTTAGTGAAAATATTTTATAATAATAATTCATTCTACAACATTTAAGTGGATCAAGCGTGAGTATAGAAACAGCACGTAACTAGTAAAATTCTCCATAATATAAACAGTGAAAATAAAGCAATAAATATAAGTTCCATTCCAACCCAGCTAGTAAAATAATACCAATCACCATAATAAATAATAAATAATAAATCACCCAATATAAGTAAAACATCACATCTCAAACACACATCTCAAACCACTACTCCATCACAACACACACTGGCTAGCCATAGTGATCGTTTTAACTTCACGATCGGGAGTTGCAATGGTACCGTAACATCCGTAGGAATGCCTTCCTACGAAATATCCACACCCATTTTGGGGAGAAATATAATCCACACCCCTTACGGGGAGAAACATCCACATCTTATGGGAATAATCCATACCCCTTACGGGGAGAAATGTAATCCACACCCCTTTCGGGAAGAAACCACACCCTTTGCGGGGAGAATAACTATGGCATTGTCAAAATCATCAGTATAGTTAAAAATTCACATCTCTTACGGGAAGAAATACATTTTCACTCCATATCGTCAAAAATTCACACCCCTTATGGGGAGAATATAAGCCATACCATTTTTGGGGAGAATTTCCAAAATCAAGTTTTTCACTCTCCTTTTTAAAAGTATCACCAATTTCAGTAAAACCCATTTTTCCACCTTTGTACCACTGATTTCAATAAAAACCATTTCTCCGACCTTTGTTTTTAGAAAATCAAACATTTTTAGAAAATCGGATATTTTTCACTCTCTTTTAAAACCACCGAATCCAATGAAACTCATTTTCCAACTTTCTTTTTAGAAACGAACACAATACCCCGAAAATTCATTTTACCAACTCACCCAAATACCTGCTTGATCCATATAATTTATAAAATCGTACAGTTTAAGTGAACTAATATTTCATCATATATATATATATATATATATATATATATATATATATATATAGTTTGGCAAAAAGACAATACACTCACCTTGTTATCCTCTCTCCAAAACTTTCATTGACCATACTCTATCGGGATACCGGTGCCTGCGAACCTAATAGTGACAGAGCCTAAATTAATATCTTATCTAAAACATCTGAATCATGCAATACAGACCCTATATTCCGAATCATTACTATTTTATGTACCACGTAATTAAAATTAATTAATCGTTAGGAAATTGTTACGATTTTAGGATTTGTAACGCTAAATAAAATTTAATTTGACGAAAATTAATAATTGATTGAAATTTCACCTGTTTCCAAATCGTTTGACGACCACAAGATGGGTTTTTTATTTTCAGTAGGGTGATTTGTGTAATTCCCTTCTTTTTTTTTCTTTTTCCCTTCTTCTTCCTTTTTTTTTCTTTTTTTTTTTCTTTTTTTCTTAGTTCTTCTCCAGACCCGACGGCCAGCCCCCTCTCTCTCTCTACTGTTGCCGACCGCCGGTGGCCTCCCACTCCTTGTCGATTCTCACCGTCGGCCCTGCACCACCCACAACATCAATCAAACACCACCACCGGCCACCTCACAAGCTAACCAGCACACCCACCAGATCACTGCTCACACCCCCATGCACGCTGCGACACACCCCCCCCCATGCACACAACTATACATGCATGCCCAATGCCAACGACACGCCACGGGATCAACGACCTCTGCCGACGGCGACATACACACACAGCGGCACACCGTAGCCGCACCCAACTCGCACCACCGCCACCGCCACCGCCACCACCGTTGATTGACCTCTCTCTCCGTTTCTGTTTTTTTTTTTGCTGGGTTCTCATCGACACAACACACCCACCCACCTAGACACTAACTGGACAATCAGAACACATACGCACAAACCCACACGCTGTTGGAAGAAGAAAACAGAGCACAATCAACACCGTCGAAAATTTACCGACCAAACTCGCAACACTCATGCATGTACACACCCACCAAAATAATTAGAAGAAATACACACAATTACTCACTAGCCCAATGATCATCAATGATTGGATGGCGATCAGCAACTCCCGCTCACCAGCGATGCTAAGAACGCCCACTGCCACGCCGTTGACGAATTACGCCACCGGCCGGACCACCATTTCTCTCTCCTGGAACTGTCGACGATGTCCACACAATCACGCACACCCATAACAGCCACGACCACGCTGCCGGAGGAACGCCGATTCAATAAAAATTGACGACCCCCACTCCGGTCCTCTTTCTCTCTAGAATTTCTCTAATTTTCCAGCTTTGATCTAGGATTTGATCACTTCTACTGCATGAGGGGTATTTATTGCATGAATTTAGTGGTTAAAATTGATCCCCTAATGCCACGTTGCCTAATCTTTCTCTCCCTGTCGGCCGGTGGTCTCCCGTCACTCACATACACGGTGTTCATATATATGTGTGTGTGTGTGTGTGTGTGTGTGTGTGTTTAAAAAAAACAGTTAAATGGCACTTTCCTCCCCCAATTTCCCTTAAGATCTTAATTTTAATAAATTTCAACTTTTAAAAGTTTAAAAAATTATAATTTCACCGTTAATATTTTTACTTTTTGGTTTATAATTGTCAATTTAAATCTTAAGTTCTAATTTTATGTTTCTAAATTTCTAATTTGACCCCCAACTTTTGATTTGAATTTTTTTAATCAATAAAAGTTTACTCTAAAATTTTCTAATGCTCTAAATGCAACTATTTATGAGGTACATTTTACGATTTAGGTTTTACAGTAATGTTGTCTTAACCACAGTATACACAATCAACCGTGTCCCTTCTGCCACAATCCAGAATCAGTCCCCATTCAAACGCCTTTTCGTTAAACCTCCTCATTACTCTGAACTCAGAATCTTTGGTTGCGCTTGTTTTATTCTTCTCAAAACACATGAATACAACAAACTGCAACCAAGGGCTCACCTGTGTTGTTTTATTGGATATGGTATTGAACATAAAGGGGTATCAATGCTGGGATCCTATTTCTAAGACCCTTCGTATCTGTCATCATGTCATTTTTTGGGAACACCAAATGTTCTATTCCTTACGATCATTTGACATGTCAACCCTCACTAACTCCATATTCTTTACTGATCCATCTATTGTGTTATTTCCTAAGAATCTAGTTTCAAGTATGGTTGAGTCCACCTCAGAATCACCAGCTGATATCACCTCTTCTGTTCCAGAACCACCAGCTGATCTTATTTCTCCAGACCCAACTCCAACTCTAAAACCATTAGCTGATCGTACCCCTCCAACTCAATCGGTCGTTGTCAAAACCCACCCCGGATACCCGTCACTCTGGAGCCGGCGTGACGTCGACACAACATCGCCTGCACATCCAACCAACTAGAAAACGATACTATGCATACATAAATATATAATCGCATATACAAGTCATATACAACCTCTCATATGGGGGACACCCCCCCTCCCGTCTCCAACTATAATAACAACAAAAATATAATAACCATGAACCTCTCACATATTTGCCTCAAACAGCTCATCTCAAAAACTTTCACATAACTCTATTGCATGACTCTACCTAGTGCCAGTAGGGGACCGACTCCTAACTGTTGTACCTGCGAGTGTACTGCCTTCTTAATAAAAATATTTTAGATGGATCAAGCATAAAATATATAAAGATCACATATCAAATAAAAATCTCATAATATGTATAAATGTCTCATAACATAAGGAAAACATATTTTTCTTGTCACCACGGAATCAACGTCTATATATATATATAGTACCCCAACTAAACAGTGAAAATCATTCAGAACGTCATAGCAATCATATAGTATAACACAACTGAAATAATAGATATATCATTGTAAATGGATACACCAAGCTAGTATAAAATAAAGTATATATAAATGTCATATACGACAAAACACCACATACGACAAAATACCACATACGACACCACATCACACCAGACCACACCACATCACACCACACCTCGGCTAGCCATGTGATCGTTTTAACTTCACGATCGGGAGTTACAATGGTACCGTACCACCCATAGGATATGCCTTCCTAGCGGGACATCCTGTTGGACTATGCCAAGCAAGTAAACAACGCTCCGTTGGACTATGCCAAGCGGGTAAACAATGCTCCGTTGGATTATGTCAAGCGGGTGAAACACCGCTCTGCTGGACTACGCCAAGCAGGTGAATATCCAACACCAACTTCCACCTTCCCTCAACAACAACAACTCATTCCCACCTCAACAACAATAACTCTTCCCACAATCAACATCCACCCCTTTAGAAAAACAATGAAATTTATAATTTCAGAAACACCCAAAATACCGCTCGATCCATGTAAGTTAGAAAATTCATTCATTCTCAAGTAAACATCTTTTTCCATCATATATATATATATGAAAATAGATTTTTGCAAGAAGATAGTACACTCGCCTAATTATCCGCTCCGAAGACTTTTTTTTTCCAACTATCCTCTACCAGTACTCCGGTGCCTGCGAATCTAATAGTGATAGGGTCTAAATTAATATTTTATGTAAAAAGAATCTAACCATGTAATGCAGGCCCTAATTTCCGTAATTTCTTATTCCCCGCATTCTATATTACTATTCAACGAGTATTGCTCCAAACAGTTTACGATATCGAATTTATTCATGTAAACGGTCTCAATATTTATTATCGTCATTTCAGCATTTTTGATGCTAGTAATTGGTTTCATAATCACCCACGAGACAATTAAATATCATTAAATACATACATTAGTAGAGTTCGGAATTCTACCTCTTCCGAATCTTCTTGCCGGCCGCGAGATGAATTTTTAGTTTTATTGGGGTGGTTTGTGAAATTTTCCCTTTTTCTTCTTCTTTTTCTTTGTTTTCTGTTTTTCGTTCCTGGTTCAGCCTCACCACCGACCTCTCTCCCTTTCTCCCGTCGACGATCACCCTCAACACCATCCACCAACAAACCCACACCAAACCACCACCGTCGGACCAACCGAACGACGGCACAACACACACAACACTGCTCTCTCTCTCTAACTCACTGCCAGCGAACTCCAGCGACACCCACACAACCAAACCACCCTCAAACCCACTTCTTTCTCTCTCTATTTCTTATTTACCGTCGGTCCAATTAACCGATGGCGACACACACACACGCTCTGGCGACGACGGTGATGATCAAAACACGCACCATCGCCACCTCTGTCTGATCAAATTATTGACCGACTCACCACACACATATACATGACAACACACACACACACACACGACAAACATGGCATCTCCGCCATCGACAATAGAGGAACGACGGTTTCCATCGACAAGCTCTCTCTATCTCTATCGTTTTCTGCACCGCCGACGACGACCACGACCTGCCCCCACACACACGACCACACACCTACACAGCACCGTCAACACACACACGACGCTCACACGATCAACACACTCACTTCGTCGACGACCCAACAGCACAGTCGATGACCCACATGATCGTTAACCGAACAGAGCACACACACACACACACCTGGACCCTCTCACCTGCCAAACGGATCACACACAGTAATACACACACACACACACACACACACACACACACACTGTCACAAACAAAACAATTGAACAACACCCCCACGTACACCCACAAAATCGTCGGAGGAACAACGACGATTTCACATACACCCACGCAACGTTGACCTGCACAGAACACACAAGCAACACACACACACTGTAAGACCCCGATTTTTCATATACGAATTATTCAAGTCGCGTTTAAAATATTTTGAGAATATTGGGGGGGTTACGATATTGATTATGTGAATTAAAATTTTAGGGGTTAATTCATAATTGTTAAAAATCTTAAAATTTGAATTGGGTCTAATTATTATTTTAACAAAATAAAAAGGGGAGAATTATGTAATTATAACTATATATATATATCAAAAGATCAAGGAGAGAGAGAGGTAAGGCAGTATGGGGGGGCGTGGCCTCTTATCCTTATATATATATATATATATATATATATATATATATATAGACTCCTACACACGCAAACCAGAGAGAGAAAGATCGAGAAACTGTGAGAGAAATCGGGAAAGAGAAAGGAAGAGGAAGAAGAGAGAGAAATGAGGGACCGCCAGAGGGATTTTTATCGCCGATCGTGTGGGATTCGCCGGCTGTGGTTTATGAGTCATCATGGGTTGACTAACAGGAAACCAAAACAGAAAACAAAGAGGGAAAGAGAAGGATTTGGTGCTGGTTTGGTTCATCAGTGGTGCGACAATGTATGTGTGCTTGCTGTTTTATCTTTCGACCATGTGTGGTATGTACGTGTTCTACTCTTGTCCATCGTCGAGTGTGTCGTGTGTGTATTGTTGTGTATGTATGTGGGGAAGCATGTGTGTGTGTGTGTGCCGTCAGAAAACAGAGAAAAGAGAGAGGTGAAGGTGGATTCGTTGGTGAGTGTCCGGTGGTCGGCGATTGTCTGGGTTTGTGTGTGTTTTATATGATGTGGGAGTATGGTTGAGAGGTTTGGGTGTGTTGTTTTGTGTGGGTGTGTCGTCGATGGTGAGAAGATATGGAGAGAGGTGACTGAGATCTCAAACAGAGTAAAAAAGAGGAGGAGCGCCCGCTTAGGCGGTGGAAAGTTCACCTAGGCGGTGGAAGATCAGTGTCAGAATGAGAGAAAGTTTGCCTAGGCGGAAGTTTCTCTCCTAGGCGGTACGTCGTCAGTGTGTAACTCAAAACTGTAAAGGAGCTCGGTCGCCTAAGCGGTGGATTTGCGCTCAGGCGGTGAAACTGCAGTGTGCATGATGAGAGTAAGGGAGAAGCAGTCACTCGTTCGCCTAGGCGGTGAGACGTCGCTCAGGCGGTGGGGAGCAGAATCAGAAATACATGGAATTTTAGGAAAATCCACGTCGGTTCGGAATGGGTAACCTTTCAAAATTTATTTTGTAAATTCTGAATTTAGTTTTCTAACCTTAGAATAATAAAATGAAAATAATAAATCTTGAGATTGTTTATAAGAACAAAGTTTATAAATAGTAAACCGTAACGAAACGATACTAATTGAATAGTAATATTTCGTAATAAAAGATGAGAAATAGGAAATTAAGGAAAATAGGATTTCATGGCGTGATTAGTTTGTTTTTATACAAAAATATTAATTTAGACCCTGTCACCGTTAGGTTCACAGGCACCGGAGTTCAGATAAGGGATAGTCAGTTAAAGTTACAAAAGCGGATATCAGGTGAGTGTACTGCCCTTCTTGCCAAACTATTTTCATATAAATATGATGAGATATGTGTTTATTTAACTGTATGAATTTTATAAATTATATGGATCAAGCCAGTTGTGGGTGAGTTGGTAAAATTGGATTTCCATTGAAATGTTTGGGTTTAAAAAGAAAGACTTTATAAAAAATATGTTGGATTTGGTGGTTTTAATAAAAATGTGGGAAAAACATGATTTTTAAATTAAAAGTGGGTTTTGTTAAAAAGAGGTGGACAATGGTGATTTTGTCGATATTATTGAAGTGATGATTATTATTATGGTCTGTCCGGAGGGTAGTCCGGCAGAGGGATAATTATTTGTTATTTGGTTATAATATTATTGAATTGACTATGCCATAATTTATATTATGATATGTCCGAAGAGTGGTCCGACAGATGGATATTTACTATATGGTGATTGACGTTATATGGTGATTTATATTATTGGCCTCCGGAGACGTCCAGTTGGTGGTGATCTACGTAGTTAGGTTCGCTAGGAAGGCATATCCTACGGATGGTTACGGTACCGTTGCAACTCCCGATCGTGAGGTTAAAACGATCACTATGGCTTAGCCAGTGGGTATGGGATTGAGATGTGTGTGTTATGAGTTGGGGTGTTTTATAGATATATTTGATGATTTATTATTGATTATGGTGTTTGCAAACTTATTTACACTGCTCATTTGATATTGGAGATTTTACCAACTGTGTGGTGGACATATATATATATTTACGCTTGATCCATATGATTGTTGTATTATTTAGAATGTGTTATTATTATTTAAAAATGGTTTTAACTAAGAAGGCAGTACACTCGCAGGTGAATTCTTTAGGAGACGGTCCCCTACGGGCATTAGTTGGAGTCATTTGGGAATATTTTGAGTTGAACTGTCAGAGAAGAACAATATCAAAGATTCTGTATGACGGGTGTTAGTAAATGTAATAGGTAATGTCATGTTGTAGTCACGCCGATCCTGGGATGACGGGTGTCCGGGACGGGTCGTGACAATTTTGGTATCAGAGCCTAGGTTATAGGTTCTGTAGACTTGCCAGTGGTTGGGTCAGTAGAAGACCATGAGATAGGAGGACGTGCTAGTCGTCTAGTCAGTAGGGGACATAAGATAAGGTGTCAATAGGTGAATTAGATACGGGAGTATTAGTTATTCCATTACATTAGTTAGTGCATTGGCTCTGTGCTTGGAGGGTTGTTTTGCTGGCAAACAGTGATACGACCTGTGGTGATATTGTTAGTAGCAAATTTGAGTAATGTTATGATGATAGTGAGGGTAATAGGTGTATCGTGATGGTGAAAGAAGACATTATTGGAAAATGTAAACTGTAAATTGAGAAACAATTATAAGCAAATGGCATAAGAATGAGATAATGATCGATAGCACTTAGTAAGTCGTTCTTAATTACTAGATAGTAAAGTAGAGCACTGAAGTTGGAAAGAATCTTATAATAATATTAAGAAGGGAAGTCGAATAGTTGGAACTAAGAATGTGAGAAAGCTATGGTGAGAAAAATGTTTTGCATTGACAAAAAAGTAGAGTGAAAAAAAATGTGGGAACGAGGAAATATAACAAATAAAAATAAAAGATGATATGTAGAAAGTAACTGAGAATTGTGGGTCTAGAAGGATAGTGGGTACATGTAAATATAATAGATTTAAGTGAGTAATATAAGGTTGTGGGTAAAGTCAAATTTATAATGAATAAAAGTATATATCGTGGGGGAAGGCGTACCTATTTCCTCCGCTAGTCCGGTAACGGGTTTAGGAGGTTAGAAAAGTGTTAAAGAAAGGATATCACAATTTAGTATGCAAGTGCTAGGCATCAGTTCAAACAAGTTTCGGTAGTGGATACTGTAGTAGATAGAGATTTTCCCTATGTAGGTCTGAGAAATTGACGGAGTGCTAGTAGGCATGATTAATAATTGTAGTTGCCGTTAAATAAGTTCCATAATTTTTGAGGAGGTAAACATTTGGCTCATTAAGTTGGTTAGTTATACTCGTATTGATAAAACGTGGGAAATTGAGTTTCGAACTTATAACCTTGGAACATTAAAGGTGATAGTCATAATAAGAAAGTTTTTAATAGGAAAAATCTAGTGACGGCCCTGGGAAACCGGGTCGTTACAATAAATTAGACCATCAACTCATGATTTACACAGACCTGGGGTGTTGCTTCACAAAGATTCGATGTTGATAACTCATCAGTTAGAATGGATGGGTTAAATCAATTGCAACAAAGTATAGTGTTAGCTTTTTGAGTGAGGTAACAGAAATGGAAAATCGCAGTATTTGTAATTAGGCGTTTTTATTTGTTATTTGTTAGTAAAGTTAAGGTTGAAAGGTAGTGTAATCTCTAGGTGGATTTTTGTAACTTTGACCTCTTTCAGAAAGAAAAGGGGAGAGTAATTCGAGAAATATTCTCCTAGTGCGTATACCCAGTATTTATACATATATGTGTTGTTGGGATTGTTCGATTGGATGCACAAATTCATTTCAATACTAAGTTAAGATGGAATAAGATATTCCCTTAAATAATAAAAAATGATAAAGATTAGTGACTTGGAATTTTATTAATCGGTTAATCGAGATTTCGGAAATAGAATTTTGAAATTATAAGTATTGTCGTTGTAGTGTGATTTAGGAAATAAATTTTTATCATATCAAAGTAAGTCGTTATTGTCTGATATAATTCGTAGAGGAGTTTGAATTGGAGTATTGAATGGTGGTATCTTAAATGGATGAGAACTAATAGCGGATCGGAAATGCTCTTCCTTGAAGAAACTCCAGAGGGATTAAAGAGACTTCTTATAGCCGAGATGAATAATGAGGTCCGCTCCCGCAACCCTTAGTTTTGGTATTTTGCTTTTCTTTACCAAAAAAATAAAAAATAAAAATCAATACATCCCGTGAAGTTTTTTCCTAAAAATTGAAATTGCATTTCAACTTTTGGGAGAAATATATCTGCCCGCCCAATTTTCTCCTCCAATCCTCCTCTTCGGCTCGCCGGAACCTAGAAGCTCCGACGGCGGTGGATCGGCACCGTCTCCGGCATCGTAATCCTCTCTCTCTCCTCGAAATCGGCAGCAGCCACCACGCCCGTCAGCTTAGGCTGCTGAGCCACGACGATCCAGGTACGATGCTTTCTCTCTCCCTCCCATCTTCTCCCTCTCTCTCACTTTCTGTTCCCCCCATCTCTTCTCTCTCAATCCATCGATCACGTAACAGCATCGCCAAAATGTGCCACCGCCATTACCCGACAGCTCAACGGTCCGACGCCACTCCCAGTCCACACTCAAACCCTAACCCCCAATAGTCTCAATTGGTAAATTACAGCCATTCTCTCACCGTGGATTTTCAAAATCTCACTTCGGTACGCTGTAGTCTTGATGAAAATTAACTAAAATTCAGTCTCTGACTAACTATTTTCGTATGCTAATATTTAATTATGCGCATTGCTCACTCGATTTGTGGAGAAAAATGAGGGTAATCACCTTCGTAACCGTCTCAAATAATTTCACTCTCTTGACTAGAAAGCATATGATTGGAGATGATCTTATTGAGCCCAAATCCCATTCATGAAGACCACAATCCTAACCATGACCAATTTAAAGAGGGAGAAGATGATAGCGTGTTGTTCAATGATTAGGGCTCAACTGGAGCTCTCTTTCAGTGGATTTTTTTTTAGGATTTCTCTATTTTCCCAGAACATTATTGTTCCATTTGTTGATTTTCAATGGAAATTAAGGAATATATCAAACTTAATGCATGAAAATGCTTCAAATTAGTATAGAATTTGGCTGTTAAAAAGCTAAATGCATGAGTAATGTGTTAATCTCCCGCTAAAATGCTTTAAGATGTCGATAATTGTATCACAAAGATGATTTGGAGCAAAGTCTTGTTGAGAAACCCTCCATATAGATCCGGCCCTGAATATACTGTTTATGTTTTGCAGGGGAAAGAGGATGAAAGTGAAGTTGTTGCGTATCCTTTTCACTATTTTTCGTATTCGGTTTTCTGTGTGAATTCAAATAATCTTTGTGAGGTATGAGCGTATTTCGGTTGAAAGTTGGGTTAATCAAGATTTTTGTGAAGAAAACCATTATTAATTGTTCTCAAATTAATACTAAGTTTAATGTTGATTTGAAAATGGAAAAACCATTAAGGATTGCTCTCAAATGTGTTTTTTTAAACCATTATTTGTTGTTCTCAAATTAATAATAAGTTTATTGTTGATTTGAAAATGGAAAAAAATGGCGTTATCATCATTTACTCGAATGACTATAAACACTTGCCTACATGCTGTGGTTGTTGTCCTTTTAAATGTTTTACGAAGAAGATGAGGCATCTTGTTAGAATCGTTTTTTTTTCCTTGACTTAAGCTTTTGTCAATGCGGCCGGGCTCCCAAAGAGTACGTTTTTTTTTTTTTTTAATTATTAGTTTTTAAATATAAGAGAAGTGAAGGTAAGGATTTGATAATGTTGGTGTTTGTATATTGGGTATAATAGATGGCATGCTATTGCGTCGTGGACATGGGATGCCCAGGATGAAACATGCGGGATATGTAGGATGGCATTCGATGGTTGTTGTCCTGATTGTAAACTACCCGGGGACGATTGCCCTCTAAGTAAGTCACTCGTTGACTCCTCACTTGATTTTCTATTTCCAATTCTTTTGGCTGGTGCTTTCCGAATTTAATAGCTTCAATATTAAGTTCCCGATTGTCTAGTGTTAATTTTCTTAGAGAAATGGGAACAGAAACAGAATGATGGGACCCAAAAAAGAAAAAAGAAAAAGAAAATCAGTTTCTGCTCTTCTTTTTGATAATTTAGACAACCAAACTCCCCTGTTTTTTTTTTTTCTTGATTTCTGTTTCTTGTCCAATACTTTTGGGAACAGAAACATTAATATGTTTGATTGGAAGGATATAAAAGTGGAGTGGAAGGAAAAATGAAAAGATAATATTTTTATCCCTTGTGAAAGGAAAATTATTTTCACTAATGTTATTTGGTTAGAAGGCTATGAAAGGAGAAGAATATAAGATTTTATGTTTGTTTAGGAAAGAAAAATGAGAGGAAAGAAAATAATTTACTATTTTATCCTCATATATATTACAAAAATAAATTCAAGATTCTATTTTAAGGGTATAACTATAATTTTAAAGCGCTCTCTCATTTTCCATCTCTTTCTTCCCGATTTGGTGGGGAAAAAATTACCAATGAAATTATGCATTTTCCTTATCTTCCTATTTTTCTCCATACCAAACAAGTTTTTTTACTTACCCAAAATAAAGGCCACCTAGGTGGCGTTTAGACAGTGTTCCTGTTTTTCTGTATCTACTTCCAATAAACTCGGATGGGATGAAATGAGAATTTTGTTTCCGTTCTGGAGTATTTCGCAAATAGAAACATGTCTGGTAACAACGATTGTTCTGAAATTGTTTCTTTTAATTTATGAGAACAGAAACAAGAAGCACGTTTGGTTGCAACATTTATTCTTTTTTTTTCTTAAATGTATGGTGGCCTGTGTGGTGGTGGCTTGCAGGATTGTAGTGGGAATAGTTTTGTGAGAGTGAATAGGAATTAATATTTTTTTTGTTTCTTAGATTTTTAAGGAATTTAGGAAATAGTTTCCAATTACTTTTGAAATTGTGAGAACAAAAATGTGTTTATTAAACGCGTTTCTCTATATTAAATCCCAAAATTTTGAAAACGGGAACAGAAACAATAACCAAATGGGGCCCTAACTTGTGTGTATTTATGTAAAAAATCTTCTTGTTTTGTTTGCAGTTTGGGGGGTATGTAATCATGCATTTCATCTGCATTGCATATTGAAGTGGGTGAATTCCCAAACAGCTCAAGCACACTGTCCCATGTGCAGAAGAGAATGGCAATTCAAGGGTTGAACACAAAAATATATTGTATGACCATTCTACCCCTAGTACCCTTCTTCATTCTGCTCTTCTCTTCAATTGTTTTGATTTCATGAAAGTGATGTTTCACCTCATTTTACAGGACCCAGTTTTTTTTTTTTTTTTTTGTCTTTTCCTTCTTTATCTGCTGGTGTTTTCCCTTTTGAACCATCTTTCGAAAAGCGTTTTCTTGCGATGTGTAGGTTAGGAAGGGTAAAATCGTAAAAGTGCTTCTGTTCGATTTTGACTCCCCTCTTCTGGAATTGTGTATTTCATGATATTTATAGGAGAAATTATGCGGATGATTCTATTCCAATTTTACCCTTACTGCTCCTTTGGAAAACAAGATTTCTATGCTTAGATTTTTGAGTTACTCCACTTGACATTATAACCCACATTCTAGTTTAGAGGGATTTCACTTGGAAAGTTTAGGTGGCGTTTGGTAACCGTTTCTGTTTTCATTCCAGCAGTGGGATTGGAATGGGATGGGACAAGAATTTTGTTTCCTTCTTGGGAGTAGAATTGCGTTTGGTAATGATATTTTTTTTTTTTTTGGGGAAGAGAATCACGTTTGGTAACGATTTTATCCTAAAATCAATTTATTTATTTTTAGATTTTTTTTTTGTTTTTGGCCGGACGACGGCGGCGGCGGCGGCGAGTGGGTGACGGCAGCGGCGGCGGAGGTGGACGGCTGGAGGTGACTGGCGACGGTCACCGGAGATAGCCGTCGAACGGTGGCAGACGGTGGTCGACGGCGGCGGATGAACAATAATAGATATTAGGAATGAAATGGGAATAATGAGAAATAATTTTTTTTTTTTCTCATTTTTTAAGAAAAAAATAGGCACAATTCCCAAATGGGAATGGAATGGGAACGAGAACGAAAATTATCAAACGCTATTTTTCAATAGAATTCTTAAAAATCTGAGAATGGAACGAGAATTTTTGAAATGAAAACAGTTACCAAATAAGACCTTAGATTTCAATTTGATTTTTTTGTTTTTTTTTATGTCCAAGACATTTTTAATCAATTTTTTATTCACCCACTTCTCAAATCAATTTTAATTTTAAATGAAAGAATCTATTAATAAATCAAGATTGAAAAATAGTTTAATGGTTATTAATTTCAAACTTTTTTGCACTATTCATTAACTTAAAAAAGTGTTTTCTTGAGATGAAATATTAAGGAGAACAGTTCTTTGCTTACAAATTTTACACTTTGGTATTTGAATTTAATTATATTTTGAATCCTACAAATTTTATATAGATATAATTTTTTTTATTTTTTTTCTAGATAGACCATTATAGGAGATTAATAAGAAAAGAAGTGAAATTGAAACAAATATAAAATATAGGCTTTGAAGTAATTAAATAAATAATTAAAAACAATTGATTCAAAATATAGCCCTGTAATTAATGTACGAAAGTACTACATTATCAACCAATAATACAACACAATTACAAATTTAGACACCATCCCATTTAATGCAATTTAAAGAAAATATCTCTAAATAAAAAAGAAAACATGAAATCAGCACCAAATCTTCCGCACGGCAAGACTGTTCTGCCCTCTCTTCTTACCTGCCAAAAAAATATATCTATTAATCACTCGGAACGGAAAAGATATTTTAACGGTTTAGATGTGAAATCGGTCACATCTTTAAACTTGAAGTTTTATATATAATTTATTAATTTTTTTTTCTTCATATTTTTAAGTATAAAAATACTGAAATCTTTAGTTTATAATTTAATGGGTTTAATGAATTTTTAGAGAGAGTAAAAAGATGGAGAGAGAGAGAGCCTAAGAAGAGGAGGATCGATGAGAGTACTTGGTGATGGCATAAATGGCGTAGATAATTCCGGGAAGATAGCCAAAGAGGGTCAGTATCAAACAGATCCAGAACTCCACCTGCCCAAACAAAATTACAAATTAATAAAAAAATTAAAAATATAGTGCGATGGCAACTACTAAATTAATCCCAAAGCACAGAATAATTAAAAAATTATCCTCTAAAGGAAAACCCTATATATTAATCAATTCTTTTTTTTTTTCTTTTATATATAGATCCACGAGTGTTCCACGAGTAAGACTAATCTCGTTCGAAGTACATGATTGCCCCTTTCAACGAGTATTTTTTCGCTCAAATATTTGATTACAGTGATCCTTCAACTGCTTTAACTCATTTATCAATTGAGTCACTAATCAATTCTAATGACTTTTAATTATTCCAAAAAAAAATAAAAAATTATAGTATAAAATGAAAATTTGACAATCAAGATTATGGGCGAAATTTGTATCTACAAGAGAGCTAGAGAGAGAAATCTGGGTATTCTTAGAGAGAGGAGAGAGATGATGTGGGTATTTTTTTTAGAGAGAAATCTGGGTATTTCGAGAGAGAGAGAGAGAGGGGGGGAACTTTACCTCGCAGCCAAATCGGAGGAAGACACCAAGGGGTGGGAGGATGATGGCGAGGATGATGTCTATGCATGTTGCTGTTCCCATTTTCTTCCTTCCTTAAATCTAACGACAAATTATCACTCTACAATCCTCACTCAAACACAAAACCAGTGAGAGAAACTGAACCGTTGGCTCTTGCTTATTTATAGCCAGATCCATATCAAACGCGTCCCCTCCCCATTCGCTGTCCACGCACTTACACGCTATTTCCCTCAACCCCTTTTTCTCTCTCACACGCTCACCCCTTTTTTCTCTCTCACACATAGGGATGACAAAAAAAAAAAAAATCGAACCTAATGATCCGGTTCTTAAATCGACTAAATTGTTTGATAGTGGTTTTTATTTTGAAATTAACAATCAAAGCGATTTTGATTTTGGGATAGTAATCGCAAAACCGAATTGCGATATTTTAGATATATTTTTATGATATTTATATCTTCACTTTTTTATATATTAAAAGTTTAGCTCTTAATATATATGTGTTTATTTATTGTATAAAAAGTCTTAAACAGTTTTGCGGTTTTAATTTTGTATAAATTTAAATGGTTTGGTTTTAAAATTGTTAAAAAAACATTAGTTTTCAAATGTGTAGATTTTTAAAATAAAGAGAGAAAAAAAAGAAGATCAAAATATGGGGTATAAAAGTGAATTAATAATATCCATGTGTAATAAATATCCATATTCAAACTGGGGGTGGGGGTAGGGGTAGGGGTAGGGGGTACCCAATTTTTAAAACTAGCTGTTCAATAGCCGGTTTTTCAAAAAAAAAAAAAAAAAAATTTAAGTTTTTTGAATTCGGCTCTCACATGCCTGTTAACCCCAAAAATGTATTAAAGTTGAGGGCAACCGTAGTCAAGTAATTTCAATCTTTTTAAATCCCAAAAGTGCAAAGAACTCCATTTAACCCAATTTTATTTTATTTTGGAAAAAGACTTAATGCCCTTCTCTTATTTATTTATTTATTTTTTAAATAAAAATCATTTATTTTTTTTCCAAAAATTGACTGACACCCCTATTCTTAAAAAATCACCTTTTACTCCTAATTTTTAAAAAAAAAAAAAAAAAAAAAACATTTACCCCTAATAAAAAAAAAAGTTTTTTATTATATAGTCCCCTATAGAGAGATCATTGAGAAAAAAATTATTTTCATATGTTTGATTAGGATTCAGACCAAATAGTACAATCAATTAAGTTTTTAGTCCTCCAAAAAAACAAAAAGAACACTAAAAAGACACATGTACCCCTGAACAAACTCTCTCTCTTATTTATATTAATTATCACTCACTCTCTCTCTCTCTCTCTAAGCTCACTCTCTCTCTCACTCACTCTCTAAAATTTGGCGTTAACACAACTAAATGTGTTGAGCGTTAACACAATTAAATGTATTGGATTTGTAATTGCGTTAACGTTAACCCAATTAAGTTAAGTGTGTTAAATTGTAATTGTGTTAACGTTAACGCAATAAAATTAAATGTGTTGGGTTATAATCGCGTTGACGTTAACGCAATTAAATTAATGTGTTGGTTGTATTTGCATTAACATTAATGTAACTAACATTAACGTTAATGTACACAAAACAAATAATGAAAGAGACAATAATATGAAACACACAAAAAAAAAATGCATTAACGTTAACACATACAAAAAATATGATAAATATTCAAGAGAAAAAATATACAATACGTTTGGTGATAAAATGAGTTAACATTAACGTAATGCACAAACAGACAGATTGGGAGATGATGCGTTAACAAAAAAAAATGAATTTAATAACGTTAATGTCAATCCCAATGTCATATTGTAATATAGGTAAGTGGTATTTACTTGAACAAGTTACGTTAACATTAACATTCTTTGTTGTTCAAATTTGTCTTATTACATAATGACAGACTTGTAAATAAATATTAACATGGAAGACCATAATGAAGGACCTTTTTCTAAAAATTTGGTGGGGTCTGAAAACTTAATTATTCATATCAGGGGGTCTTTTTTGTCTATTAGGTCTCTATAGAGGACTAAAAAATTAATTACCCATAAAAAAAAGGGGTGAAAAAAATATTTTTTTAAGATAGGGATCTTAGTATAAAAAGATATATATATATATATATATATATATATATATATATATATAAAAGAAAAAAAAAAACTTTAAGAGATATTTATGTATTTTAAATTTTAATTATTTTTAAATTATTAAGTAAAATTGTTATTATAATAAAAATTTAATTAATTTTTAACCTATAGAAGAGGTAAATAGTGTTTGACCGAAAATAATAGAGAGATGACTGGTATTTGACATTGATAGGAGAGGTTTGTAGATTTAGGCAAAATGATAGAAGAGATAAGGTGTAAATATCCTTTAAATTTATTATTTATTACAATGAATCAAACATAATTGATAAAACAATAATAAAAATACATTTGCAAGATTTTTCTCGTGTCCCCTAACCAAAAGACTACTTTGTTCGGAGTGCGTGTCTATCTCTCCTAACAAGTGTTTTTTTTTTTGCTTAAACTTCTAATCTTGCAAAAGTCTCTTAACTATTTTAATTCAAGTGTGTGTTATCACTTCAGCTACATCTTGCAAGTTTATAGTGCTATTTAATTTAATATGTTTTTTTTTAAAATTAAAATGTTACTATTTTTTTTAGGGAATCTTGTTGAGAGATCGCAAGACTCAAAAAATCATTTTCTAAGGATTATGTCATGTGTTAAAAAATCATTGTTATAAGACCCCGCAGAGTGATGGTTTTATAAAATAGGACATTTCACCAAATTTCTCTTTTTATAAGTCATTAAATGATATGATGATAAGATTACGTAACTACAGTTTTGTTGCAATCCCTCCGTTTGTCATGATTTGAGCGAATCAAAGTCGTTTTGATACTAATATTCCGATTTTACCCTTACTGCTTCTTTGAAAAACAAGATTTTTCCGCTTGTTGCTTCTACCATTTCTCATCACATTTGATCCCTCGAATTTCACGTTTGTTTCAATCTGGCAAAAATTAAAAGTGTGGTTAATGGTTTGTGGATGGAAAATAGGTTGTGCTTAACAATATCTTTTATTTGGGATATTATCATCATTTTATCACTTTACTAAAATTAAGTTGTGTTATCTTAATAACGATTTTTGTTTCTATCACTCTTTTTTTAAACAAATTGTTGTTAAGAAAAACTTAAGAGGAAAACATGTTAGGTCTAATGGAGCAACGAAATAAAGAAAATATCTCCATTGGAAGATCGCATGATGAGAACAACTGTGTATAAAAGTATTATATGGATTTTAAAATTTATGTGTAAAAAAAATATTAAATAATAATAAAAATAGATTAAAAAAAAATGTGTATGTAATACATAAAGAATAGAAAATATAATTAAATTTAACTAGGATTTTTTGGGCATGTCTTTTTTGGTCCAAGACATTTTTATAATTCAATTTTATTCTCACTTCTCAAATCAATTTTAATTTTTTCAATGAATAAATTTAATTATACTTGTATGGTTCAATGTTTATATATATATATATATATATATATATATATATATATATATATATATATATATATATATATATTATTTTTTTACATTTATAAATTTGAAAATCAACTTAGTATTTTTCAGCATGAAAAATCTTAAGTCATATTTGATAACTACTTAAATTTTAAGGGTTAAAATTATAAGTGCTAAATATATTAAATATTTAATTTTTTTAATATTTTTAACTTCAAAAAAATTATTTTTGTAAAATTTTTTATTCCTAAAATACTTTTTCCAACTTTATTTCTTTTAAATATTATTTTTTTACAAAAAAAAATTCGATATAATATTTTTTTTTTAATTTATAATTTTTTGTATATAATTTTTTTTTAGTGAGATTTTACATTATGAAGGTTAATTATGATAATTAGATATTCGATGATACTAAGTGATAAGTGTTTAAAAAAATAAAATAAATTACATATTAAATAAAATCTTGAACAATTTTTTAAATAATATATTCAAACGCATTTAATTTGATAAGCACTAAATGTACTTAGTTTTATTTTATAAGTATTTAATATATTCAGTTTTAAATGTTTAATTGTGTTGTCAAACGAGACATTATTAAAAAAAGAAAAAAGGAGCTCTCTAATTTATTATATACAAAGACCATTTTAGAAGGAGATCTAAGAAAATAAGAGAAATTTAAACAAATAGAATATTGGAAGACATCTTTTAGAAATGTCAAGATTCCAAAAATAACTTTTTAACAATTGTAAAAAAATCACTATTAAATTAAAATAATAAGGAAAAAGAATTGATTCAAAATATATCCCCGTAATTAATGTACGAAAGTACTACATTATCAACAAATAATACAACACAATAACCACATCAACCCATTTAAAGAAAATATCTCTAAATAAACAAATATAAAGCTAAAAACATGAAATTAGCAGGCCTCACAACAAAGGGTAGAATAGATTCAAATATTCCGCACCAGCAATATTGAAAAGACTGTTCTGCCCTCTCTTCTTACCTGCCAAAAAAATATCTATTAGTCAATGGACACAAAAATATTTTAACGAAAATTTAAAAGATAAATGATCTTGTCCCACTAACTTTAAACTTCGTTATATAAGTTATTATACTTTGAAGTTTTATATATATTTTATTAAAATTTTACTTCTATATCGTACTAATACCGCTTACAAGTGTGTTAAAGAAGTTACAAGATTTTAGATAAACTTGTAACTTTTGGGGATAAACATGCAACGTGTAATTGGAACTTTTTAGATAAATTTGTAATTTTCTCAACATGAATTTGTAACTTGTGTAGCTGTATGGTACAACAACTGTATTACAGCGTGGTCCATTTTATTAATATTTTTTTTATAACTGAAATCTTTAGTTTATAATTTAATGGGTTTAATGAATTTTTAGAGAGAGAAAAAAAAAGATGTAGAGAGATAGAGATGGGGGAGATACCTAAGAAGAGGAGGATCCATGAGACTATTTGGTGATGATATAAATAGCGTAGATAATTCCAGGAAGATAACCAAGCAGCGTCAGTAACAAACAGATCCAGAACTCCGCCTGCCCAAACAAAATTCCAAATAAAAAATAAAATCAAAATATATTTTAAAAAAAATATCTTCTGAAGAAAACTCAGTATATTAATCAATTTTAGTGACTTCCAATTATTCCCCAAAACATTTTTTTTTTCTTTTTTTTTTTGTGTTAAAAATGAAAATTTGGCAATCATGACTATGGACGAATTTTGCATATACAAGAAGAGAGAGAAATCTGGGTAGTTTTTTCAGTGGTGTGAAAGAAATCTGTGTATTTTTAGAGAGAGGGGGGGGGGGGGATTTTACCCCGCAGCCAAATCGGAGGAAGACACCAAGGGGTGGGAGGATGATGGCGAGGATGATGTCTATGCATGTTGCTGTTCCCATTTTCTTCCTTCCTTAAATCTAACAACAAATTATCACTCTACAATCCTCACTCAAACACACAACCAGTGAGAGAATTAACCGTCGGTTCTTGCTTATTTATAGCAAGATCCATATCAAACACGTCCCATACATGAAAATAAAATAAAGTAAAAAAATTTTATTTGATTGGATGAAGAATAGAATAAAAAAAATTTAATTTTCGAGTCAAATTTTTTTCGAGAGGATAACAGAGAGAAATGATAGAAAATAAATAAAATTATAATTATATCTTTAATAATATAATTTTTAATTTTTTTAACTAAATAATATTAATAAAAATAATTTTTTTTGTCGAATAAAAATGTTATCCATTTTTATTTTTTTTTCTTTCTTTACAATCAAACATATCCTTTCCCTTTTTCTCCCTCTCTCTCTCTGGCCGACACAGAGAGATAGACGACACATGCGCGTTTCTTTAACGTCGGTTAAGAATTATTTTCTTGTGCGAATCATCCATCATGGATTGTCGTATCTACAGCTCAAACTCAATTTACTCTAACCACGTGGCGTTAGCTGGCTTCTCTTGTGACCCCCACCACCCACAACCTCCACTCCTACTTTTTTAAGTTTTACGTTAAATGGAAGGATCCCTACACGCCACCCCCCCACGCGCCTTCACTCTCACCATTTATAGATATTTTGGGCCGGTTTGTGGGACTAGATGATTATGACAAGATTATTAATAACATTTTAGACCCCGTTTGGTTACTGTTTCCATTCAGTTGTAGCATCAATGTATAGAAACACGTTTCTTCTTAAAATTTTAAAAATAATTCTTGAATTCATTAAAAATCTAAGAAATAAAAAAATATTGATTACTATTTATTTTCACCATCCTCCGTCCTATTACCACCAGCACCCCGCCGTCACAACCTTGACCACCACCGCCACCACTCCACCCACACGTTGACGTGGTAATGGTGGTTGGTGGGATAATAGTGAGAATAATATTGTGGGAGACACTTTTTTGTTTCTCATATTCTTAAATAATTTAAGAATTACTCCTAAATTTTTGGAAAAAAAATTTGTTTATCAAATACGTTTCTGTACATTAATTCTATAATTTTGGGAACGGGAATCGAAATCAAGGAATGAAAATAGTAACCTAAACGGGACTTAAAGTTAATTTTTTAAAAATAATATCACATAATTCAGTATAATTTAAATAAATTCGAAAATTTTTAAAATTATTTAAGTGTAATTAATTGTTTTTTGATTTAATTTCCTTTTATAAGGGACTAAATTGATACTAATTCCAAATTTTGGTGGTGTTAGGTGTAATTAACTTAACAATAATGTAATTTAGGTCGGCCGAAAAATGTTTCGCTCACGCCCCACGGTCATGGAGGGAGCGTGTGAAAAAATACAAAGTCATGGCGATAAGATTGCCACGTGGCTTTCTTTTTTCAGCGGAACTGATTCGATTAACACGTGCCACCAACTGAGCACGTCATTTGTGATATTTGTGTAACGGTTTTCTTTCTTTCTTTTTTTTTTTTTTTTTTTTTCGAAAATTGTTTAATGAAGAAGAAAGGAATCCGCACGTATTATTCTATAAATCATCTATTAATCTAAAAAACATTTATACATATTTAAAATAAATAAAGATTCTAATTCATTCATTTACGTAAGAGAATCTTGGTGAACAATTCATAAATTTAAATTTTTTTGGTCCATAATTCACGCGTTATTGTAATTGTTGTAGAAGTTCAAAATTTATTGTATTATATAAAAGTTACTGTAATTTTTTCAGATAAAAAATTATTTATTGAATAATTAAATTTTTTTAAAAAAATATTATTTTCAATGAGTTTGATGAATGATGAATTAAAAAAAAAAACCGTTACATTAAAGCTCTTATTATAATATAAAGATTGAAAAATCAAATGTGAAAAAGTACATAAAATTAAATGTTTATTATTTTTATTTTTAAAAGTATTTTAAATTTTAAACAAAAGATATTTTTTTTAAATAAATATCTATTTTTTGATTAGACAAATAATTTTTAAAAAAGTTTGGTGCAAAATGTACCGACCTTTATCTTTACCAGACAAATTGCCACGTGGCTATCCTATTATTAGACAAATAAATATATTTTTTAAAAAAAGAAAAAAACTTTGGTGCAATGCACCGTCCTTTATCTTTTCCAGACAAAGTTTTTTTTAAAAAAATTCTTGCCGGGTGGGTCCACATGTGTTTCGTTATTCAAATTGATATTTGTGTGAAGAAACAGCTACGTGCATGGCTTTGATGTAATTAAGGTAATGGTCATGTGATCCGTCGGCGGTCACCGGAAAACTCTCGAACTACTACGTGCATGGCTTCGATTAAATTAAGGTAGTGGGCATGTGATCCGTCGGCGGCCACCGGAAAAATCTCTCTCTCTCCATGGAATGCATGAATGTATGAGAGGTGGTTCAAGCTCATGAATGGCGGCGAATCAAGAATTGAATTGCACTTGTCTTTGCCCATAGCTTACATTCTTATCCAACACATGATATATCCTTTGGTTACGTACATTCAAACCTAGGAGGTGTTTGTGTTTCAATTGTCTTTTGGTTATATATTTTATATTTTATAAAACGATACAAGCTTAATTATAAGCAAACATTTTTTTTTTCTTTTGTTTTTATTGTGAATATAAAAATAATTATTATTGACAAACGTGATTCTATTATGGGAAAATTATCTATTAATCCCAAAAAAATAAATTATTTACCATCTACGTCCGTCGACTTTTCTTTGCACCGATTAATCCTATCAACACCTTTTTCTTGCACTAATTAGTCCCGTTTTAAAAAATGGTGAGAATTGAGTTTACCGAAATACCCTC
Source organism: Eucommia ulmoides (assembly GCA_016647705.1). Classification (NCBI taxonomy): domain Eukaryota; kingdom Viridiplantae; phylum Streptophyta; class Magnoliopsida; order Garryales; family Eucommiaceae; genus Eucommia; species Eucommia ulmoides. The sequence goes on from CM028341.1 coordinate 5,623,367, forward strand.
CCGTCAGTTTCATATCGAGAAGGATGGTCGTCAAACTGGTGCACCACCGCTGTCAGCAGCCGCCGCCGCCGGTCGCAGGTCACCGCCGCCGGTCGCGCACCACCATAAATTATAGCTTTCCTCCTAAACTTTATGACTTTTTGTCACTTTTTATATGTTCCAAAAAAAAAAAAATTAAAAAAAAAATCTTGATTTTAGGATAAAATCGTTACTAAACGTAACGTAAAATAAGAGAACAATTGATGTTATATTCAACATTTACAGGTGTTGAATGTAACATCCACAGGTGTTCAATGTAATATTATATGTATTTTACTCTGCATACAAAAGTAAGGGAATAATGGATGTTACATTCAACATCCACAGGTGTTGAATGTTACATTCAACATCCACATGAGGGATATTTTGATCAGAAAAAAATAACATCATAAAAAAAAAAAAAAAAAAAAAAAAAGAAGCCTCAAACAATTGATGTTACATTCAACACCCACAGGTATTGAAATGTTACATTCAACATCCACATGGAGGGTATTTTGGTTAGAAAAAAATAGCATCATAAAAAAATAAAAAATAAAATATATATATATTTTTTAATAATTTTGATGTTACATTCAACATCCATATGATGAGTATTTTGGTCAGAAAAAAACAAAATGACTTATTTGTGCAAAAAAAAAAGTGATGGGAGTAATTGGTAATTTCTTTTGTATTTTGGGACTAAATGGTGCATGCCCCTTCTATTATCAGAATACTCCAAGAATAAAAACAGAATTCTCATTCCATTGGAAGTAGAAATAAAAAAAACAAAAATGATAATCAAACATCATCTTAGGTGGCGTTTGGTTTTAATGTTTTTGTTTCTACTTCCAATAAATTGGGATGGTATAAGATGATAATTATGTTAATGTTATGGAGTATTCCGAAAATAGAACATGTTTGGTAACAACCATTTTTCTGAAATTGTTTATTTTAATATATGAGAATAGAAATAAGAAATACGTTCGGCTGCAACATTAATTTGTTCTTTCTTTCTTCTTTAAATGTATGGTGGCCGGCATGGTGGTGGTTGGAGGCCGGTGGTGCCCGACGGGCTAGTGGTGGCTGGGGTGGTGGTGGAATAGTTTTGTGAGAGTGAATTAGAATCAACATTTTGTTGTTTCTCAGATTCTTAGGAAATTTAAAAAATAGTTTTAAATTACTACCAAAACTTTGAAAATAGAAATGTGTTTACCAAAAGCTTTTTTGTATATTAGTCCTAAAAGTTTTTTGGGAACGGTAATAAGAATCAGGGAATAAAAATAGGAACGAGGTCTTAGTATTTGTGTCTCTTTGAGTTTTGTTACCGCTTTAAAAAAAAGGAACATAAACAAAAAAAAAAAATAGGGACATTTCTATTTTATTCCAAGACATTTGTTATAAAAAATTCCTATTTTTCTTTTATGTTCCCATTTTTCTCTTTTATGTTCCCATTTTTCTCTTATTGGTATATATATAATAAATTAGGATGATATATATTTTTTTAAAGAAAATGGTTTCATTAATGTTGAAATTGATTTGAGGTGAAGGCATGAGATTGGATTATAAAAAGAATTTAAAGGAAGCTTTCCACTCAAAAATTTTAAATCCCAACTTCTGAGGAGGTTGATTTTATATTATATTCGTACCTTTTTTAATTTTCATAGTTGAATTTAATTGGCCATTTTTCTTACTATTGGTGTCAGTGTTTCACCTTATAAATTCGAAAATCCATACAGTGTCTTTATGTGTCTCATAATTCTGTTTGTATTTCCAAAAAAATTAGAACTTAAACAAAAAATTTTATTTTGTTCAATGACATTTTGTCTTAAAAAATTTGGTTTTTTGTTTCCAGAGAATTAGGGGTGTCCATGGGTCGGGTCGGGAAAAATTGCAGGTAACTCAACACCTGATCCAATGGTGATCGGGTGAGAAAAAAACTCACCCGTTGCTGACCAAACTGTTGGGATTTTATTCCCTATAAATCTAAATCCATAACACCTTAATATACATGTCAAATCACAAAGAGTTATAATGTACACGTAAATTACGTACCTGGATCCATTACAATCAATTGATTTCTGATGCGGAATTTTGTGACAATTGATCACAAGAAGAATACGGATCGAGCGGGTACGTGCTCTTCCTCAACCAAATCTCCGGAGTTCCTTAATGGGATTCGCGATTCACTTCCAAATGGGGAGAAGTGAGCCGTGAAGATAATTTGGTATTATTGGGGACCATAACCCTAACATTACTTATTTATATGGTGTGATTAGGATTCCCATAATTCCCTAATCACCCCCAACAGTTTTCGGTATCTACTCATTTAAACTCACATTCTTTTGAGTAGTTTATGGGTTTACTCAAATTAATTAGATCACTTAATTTTAACCCATTAAATTTAAATAGCAAATATAATTGTATTAATAATATGTTGCCCAAAATTAGATTAAGAAATAAAATTTTCTAACAATTTCCTACTTGAGTTACATATTATCTCTACAACAATTATATCACAAAATTCTTTAGGCGCGCATCCGTATGTTATTTATCCTTAGACTTCTCCTTAAACAATCTGGTCCATCTAATATACTAGTAATAAAATTACCACAGCCTATATCACAATACAATCGTGACTAAATCACGATGATCACCATACTAATATACTCAATGACATAGATCAAATGTGGACGAGTAGCATAGAAATTACATGCAATGTGATCTTAGACATGTTTATTTTCAACTGGTCCAACTTTAGTCTTTAGTGAGATTAATCCAAAGTCCTAAATGCAACGCAAACATTGCAAACAAAATAAACCATCAACTTTATTCTGCAGAAAACTTAAGTAATTCAATGTTCAAAGTAAAACATATAGAGCAAAAATGACTCCCACTAAGGTATTATCAGAAATAACACCCATGTGAGCGGTGTGCTCATGAAAGAGTTTAGTGGTTAAGCCCTTGGTTAATGGGTCCGCTAGCATAGAATCTGTCTCTATGTGTTCTATAGCAATCTGTTTATCCTGAACTCTCTCCTTAACAACTAGAAACTTGATGTCGATAAATTTCGACTTCGTCGAGCTCCTATTATTGTTGGAGTAAAGAACCACAGAGTTATTGTCATAATAAATTTTCTCTTTCAATGCCATCTACCACATACAGACCAATAACAAAGTTCCACAACCATATTCCGTGATTGAACGCCTCTTAGCAAGCAATAAACTCCGCTGTCATGGTTGAAGAGGCTATGAGAGTCTACTTAACAGACTTCCATGAGATAGCTCTTCCAACCAACGTAAAGATGTAGCCTGATGTGGAGTGCCTACTATCTTGGTATCCTACAAAATCGGAGTCAGAAAACTCGATGATCTCCAACCTGTCTGATCTCCGATAAGTGAAAATGTAATCTTTTGTTCTCCTCAAATTACACATTACGCGTTTAGCCACTTTCCAATGTTGCATACCTGTATCACTCAAGTATCTGCCCAAAATTCCCACTATAAATGTTATGTCGAGACGAGTACAGACTTGAGCGTACATTAGACTTCCTATTGCTGACGCATAAGAAATATTTTGCATCTCTTTCCTTTCAAGGTCATTGTTGGGGCATTGATTAAGACTAAACTTATCTCCTTTAGCTACGGGCGTATTTTCTGGTTTACTATCTTTCATACCAAATCTACTCGGAATCTTATCGATATAGCCCTTTTGTGACAACTCAAGGATACCTCGAGAGCGATCTCTCAGTATCTGGAAACCTAATACAAAAAAAGCGTCACCAAGATCTTTCATCTCGAATTTCTTCGTCAGAAATTTCTTAGTTTCGTGCAATAAGCCTATATCGCTGCTAGCGAACAGAATGTTATTCACATATAATATCAGAAAGATATATTTACTCCCACTGAACTTGTGATATACACAGTCATTAACGACATTTACCTCAAAACCGTATGGAGTGATGACTTGATGGATTTCTGATACCATTAACGGGAAGCATGTTTGAGACCATAGATGGATTTTTTCAATTTACAGACCATGGACTTTGGATCTCCCGATACAAAATTTTCTGGTTGTACCATATAGATCATCTCGTCAATGTCTCCATTGAAAAACACAGTCTTGACATCCATCTGATGTAACTCTAGATCAAAATGGGCCACTAGTGTCATTATAGTTCTAAAAGAGTATTTCGAAGATACTGGAGAGAAAGTATCTTTGTAATTTATGCTTTCCTTTTGAGTAAAGCCTTTGGCAACTAGACGAGCTTTATATCTCTCGATGTTACCCTTCAAATCCCTCTTGGTTTTAAATATCCATTTACAACCAATGGGCTTCGTATTTTCAGGTAACTCGATGAGATCCCAAACGTCATTGTCTTCCATAGATTTCAACTCATCCTTCACAGCATTGATCTATTTTTTAAAGTTAGAACTGTGCATAGCTTGACATAAGTTGATTGGGTCATCATCTGTCAAACCAATACCATCCTCATGTTCTTGGAGAAAGACGATATATTCATTCGAAATCGCACTTCTCCTTTCCCTAGTGGATCTCCTTAATGGCACTGCTTGAGATTGTTGAGTTTGTTCCATAGGTTGTATTTGAGAAAAAATCTCATTGTTGTCTTGTTCTGGAAAAATGTCGGGAATGGTAGCTTGAGCCTAAACATTGTTATCCAGAACTGGAACAGTGTCTTGAACATGGATAGGTATAGAGACCTAATTACCGTCAATAACATATTCCCCTTCGAAAAAAATTGTGTCTTGAACATCAATAGGTACAAAGACCTGATCACCGTCAATAACAAATTCTTCTTCAAAGACAACATTCCTTATATTTTTTTCCCCCTTAAAATGAACACCCTTAAGGAATCTCGCATTTCCCGTTTCAAATAAGGATCTTGATGTGGGATCATAAAACTTGTAGCCCCGAGAGCGCTCAACATAACCAACAAAATAGAAGCTAACCGTTCTTGAATCCAATTTTATTTTATATGGCCTATAAGGTCGTGCCTCAGCTGAACAACCCCAAATGTGCAAATACCTAATGCTAGGCTTCTTGCCTGTCCAAAGCTCATAAGTGGTTTTGATAACTTCTTTACTGGATACCCTATTAAGGATGTATATTGCGGTCTTTAAAGCTTCTCCCCAAAGCGACTCTGGTAAGGGAGAATGACTAATCATACTTCTTACCATATTCTTAAGAGTTCAGTTTCGTCGCTCTGCAACACCATTCATGATAGGTTTACCTCGCATGGTGTATTGCAGAACAATTCCACACTCATTGAAAAAAATTGCGAAGGGTCTTGGACATTATTCTCCTGATCCGTCATTTCTCCCGTAGTATTCGCCAGCACGGCCTAATCTGACAGTCTTAATTTTCTTTCCAATGTGAAGTTCAACTCTAGCTTTGAAAGATTTGAAGGCGTCCAAGGATTCAGACTTCTCATGAATCAAATATAGGTACCCATAATAAGAGTAGTTATCTATGAACGTAATAAAATACTGTTGTCCATTCCATGAAGTCGGGAATGGGCCACAGATATCCGTATATATTAGTTATAAGACATTTGTAGCTCTCTCGGCACCTAATTTTCTTTCGTTTGTTCATTTCTCCTTGATGCACTTAATACAGACTTGAAAGTCTGTTAAATCTAGGGGTTCAAGAATTCCATCCGACACAAGTCTTTGAATTCTCTATTTAGAGATATAACCTAAGAACTTGTGTCATAAGGTAGCGGAATTCTCATTGAATTTTCACTTTGTACCACGTGAATTTGTTTGCAGTATTTCATTATAGGAACTAATGTCAAGCATATATAGATTATCAATCAAAGAACCGGAACCAATAAAATTTGAATCTTGATAGAGACTAACTTTATTATTTCCGAAAGAATAATTAAAACCTGATTTGTCCAAACTAGAAATAGAAATCAAATTTCGTCTAAAAGATGGTGCAATAAATGTCTCATACAAATCCAAACAAACTTCAATTTTCAACCGTAATCTAAAAGTTCCTATAACTTCCACCGCAACTTTATTTCCGTCGCCCACAAAGATGAATCTTTCAGCATCACTTGGCGGTCGGTTCCATAGGCAACCCCACATAGTTATACTTATGTGACCAGTAGTACCAGAATCTGCCCACCAAGTATCCATAGGTACAGAAGCAAAATTAACTTCAGAACAAATCAAAGATAGAAGCATACCCTTCTTTGCACGCTAGGTGGTGTACTTAGAATACTCCTTCTTCATGTGTCCCTTCTTCTTGCAGAAGTAGCAGGTAAAGACCTCATCCTGCTTTTTTTGTTTCTACTGCTAATAAAATCCTTCCACAGCAACCTCAGCTCTCTTCTTTTTCTTGCTCTGAGAGATTGAGGCTAAGTAAGCACTTTTAGTCTTATCTCGCTCATGTCTCTCTTCTTCTTGCACACAGTAAGATATAAGCTCATTAAGAGACCATTTGTCCTTCTGAGTATTATAACTCACTTTGAATTGCCCAAAGTGTGCAGGAAGAGAGATCAAAACTAAGTGCACGAGCAAGTCATCAGACAACTCTAACTTTAATGTCTTTAGTTTTGATGCAAATTAGACATCTCCATGATGTACTCCCTTATGTTCCATTTTTCTTTGATGGCCCAAGAGGGGGGTAAATTAGGTTTTGACAAATAATTTGTTATTTAAAATCTACTCAATATAAATTAAGTGTTTATGTGATTTGTGTCGAGTGCACAATGGATATTCAAACAAGAGTGATAATCACAAATACAAATATATGCAGAAATCAAGGTTTTAAATCGCGGTATCGGGTTACGTAACGGTAACAGTCGCGGTATAACGGTATCGGGAATATGGGCTTATCCGTAATGGGAATCAGCCGTAACGGTCGTGAATTTTTTAAAATCACCAGAATATGCTCAAAAACTCAATAATAATAATTGTTTTACTCATTTGACCCTTAATAAACACATTATAATAGATATCATGACATTTTATGGTTATATACAATATAATAAAAACGTGAAAAAAAAGACGAAAACCCGTCGTACTAAATAATCTTAAAATAATAAGATGATGCACACAATACTTAATAAAAACATATTTCCCAAACATAATAAAAGAGCAAATTGTACTTGTACATTATATTACAAAAATAATACACATATAAAATTATCAATATCAAAACGAATTGTGCACAGACTCTTCAATATATATAATCAATTAGCATACTAGATGATATTGATGTAGCTGAATTCTTAAATTTAGGGAGGTTTGGATGAAATCAATTAATATATGAAAAAGTTCAAAAAATAAAATAAAATTTTTCAACACTTATTATTTTTTAAATGAACAAATTAGGGACAAAGAATCATCCCTAGACTCGAGAATCGGCCCTGTATCGGTATCAGGGGTTCCTATTTTTCGATACGAATCAGCCGTTACGTTACGTAACGGCCGATATTTAAAACCTTGGCAAAAATATAAAGAGTAGAGTTAGAGAGATTGACACCGGTATTTATAGTAGTTCAGCAAACACCCTTTGCCTAATCTACTCCCTGAGCTCCTTCGAGGATTTCACTATCTTTGATCTTCTTACGAGTGAAGAACAAACCGTTTAAGTCGCCGCTTGAGAAGTACGTATCTCAAGTCTTTACAATTTAGAGTGAATATATTTCACTCACAAATCTCTTCTCTTGAGTAAAACCTTTACTCAAGATTTACAATGAAAATCTCACCGTCTCACAAAATAGAGCTTCAACACTCACAAGATATAGAACTCAAGAATCTATGTGTGTGAAGTAAATAAAACAAACACTCAAGAAATATGAATCAATAAAAAGTATAAGTGTTGTTAGATAAATTTTAGCTTGAAAGCCTTTGGTAGTATCTCTTTGATCTTTATAGTTCACTCGATAGATACTTTGATAGATTGTTTTCCTCCAACAATTTTCTTCCTTATATAGATGTAGAGAATGTAGGAGGATATCACACTTGAACAGTTTGAGAGTAAAGTGATCGTTTGAAAATCTTCTTCAAATTTCAAGATTCAAAATGCATAGGCTCTTCTCCATTATCTCTGCAGATTTGTCAACATTTTTTTTCTTTTTTTCAACCTCATTTAATGCTAAATAGTATAATTAAATGTAAATGACCCATAATCCATTAATGTCTTTGAGGTAGTAAAAAATTATTGTCATATATCACATAAACAATGTATATAATTGAATATGGGTGGTAATAATGATTGTAAACAAAACATGATAGAAATATTCAAAGTTGGGTATGAATCATTGAATGTAAGGCTCCTCAACTTTGAAATATGCAGCAAATTTGTTCAAGATAAGATGACATCCACATTTATGGAAGATAAATGACGTGCCCCATTTTTTCGAAAAGGCAAAGAATAATAAATAATAATTATTTAGCTTAAAGAGAAGGGGCTTTTTTAAGCGTCGGTTTTCTAAAAAAAATATACTTATGCCTTTTTTAAAAAAAATAAAGAGTCGCCACCTAGCATTGGGTTTAAATGGTGTGCTAGGTCACCGAATTTTTAAAAAACAATTTAAAAGGCCTAAGTAAAAAATTGACTCCAAAAATACGGTCAAACCAAATATTCATTTAAAGGCTCGGGAGTCGGTTACACTCGGGGAAGGTGTTAGGCACCCCATGACGCCCGTCCGAAAATGATACCTTATGTCCAATTAGTTTAGTTCGAGTGTTTTATTTTATTTTAAAATTATTCCCTTTTTATAAAATCTTTTTGGTATTTTTCACAAATAAGGTAAGACAAATTTTTGGATTTTTGGGAATGTCTCCCCGGTATAATCTCTTATCGAATATTAAGGATTCGACAAGGATGGTCCCCGAGAGGGTTTTATGTATGTTTCCGAGAGACTTCTTTAATTTAAATAGGCAAACTAAATAGATTAATAAGAGTAAAATATGAATGCAAAAACTAACATCTATATAAATTTATTTTTAATGCAAAAGTGACTAAAAAAAATTAAAGAATTTAATTTAAATATGTCAATGCGAAACGATATGAGTAACGAGAATCGAATATGAAAACATTATATGAATTAACGTGATTATGCATGGTAATGATTTAATATAAAAAATAAGTGGTGTGCGTGTCGTGGCTAAATAAAAAAGTGGCGTGGAAAAAAATAAATAATAAAAGTATAAGTGGTGAAAGTGTTCTAAATATGCCGTTTAAATGATACAAAAATAAATATGCTAAACGAATGAAAAATATTTATTTTAAGTTTACTCAATTAATTTAAAGAAATATCCATATGAAATTTCCTTAAATTCGATGGATATGAGGGAAAATTCGCGGAAACAATTTTGTTGGAATTAATCTTTCCGAAATTTAAATGAAATCCTATGAAAAATTTACCGAGGAAAGAGATTTTTTAAAACCATTCGTTTCTAAATTCCACTCGAGTCGGGGAATAGAAACGAGGTCACGGAAAACCCTCCCACGATTTATTGAATCGTTGGATTCATCTTAAGGTTCGTAAGGGTTAATTCCTAAAAATAAAAGTTTTTATTATTTTTTTTGGATTTTTTTTATTTTTTTTATTTTTTTATTTTTTTTTAAGGTTTGATAACAAGAATAAATCAAAATATAGAAAAATAAATAATGAAAACATTATTCACTTAACAATCGGGGGTTAAGTTTAAGCGTGAGAAACTCACCCTGATGTTTTCATCGGATCATTGGACGACTTTATTTTTTTGAGTTTTTCTTTATGAATTTGTAAACAAAATAAATTAAAAAAAAAATAGAAAGTAAAAAAATACAGTGATATGGTGTCATCGTCTAAACGCTCAAAGATTCAGATTAAGAATAAAGAACCTCGTCTCAGCGTTTTTCATCGAGTCATCCGACGACAATAAATAAATAAATAAAGCTTGCAGAAATTTAAATTTGCGAAGAGAATAATATAAACTGAAAGAAGAATTAAAAATTAGAAAACATACCTGTTCTAGGTCAAGAATCTCGATACCCGGATTTTTTCTCTCTCGCAGAAGGCTTCCCGAAAGGGTTTTGTGAATCACTCTTCTAAAGGGGATGACTCCTCTCAATTTTTGAATGAATAAAGTGGGTAGAAGAGGATTTTATTTATAGGAAAATATAGGACGTGAAAAACACGTGGAAAATCCTAAAAAATAGGTCTGGCTGCTAAAATCCAGTCCAAGTTGGATAGGGAAAGGGTAAAATAGGAAGATAAGGGCAAAAATTAGTTTTAGGGTTGCGGGCACGTGAACACATGCACCCTATCCACCGCTTTCGTCAGCGACATGTGGTGAGGGGCCATTGGCCCTTTTTCTCTCTATTTCTCACGTGCACACACACATGCAGCAAGGGCCCCACCCTTTTTTCCTTTTCTTTTTTTTCTCTTTCTTTTGTTTCCTTGTGGCTGTCATGACAATAAATAAATAAATAAATGGGACCCATATTACAATTTCTCTCTCTCTCTCTCTTCTCTTCTCCCACTCTACAATTTTTTGACCAAAAAACAAGGGGCCCACTTTTTCCCCTTTATTCCAATTATCTTTCCATTTCCTTACTTCTTTTAATTTCGTCCCCATTTCTTTATTTTAATTTTCTTTTTTTTTTCTCTTCTTTTTTCTTTATCAATTATTTTTGTATTTTTTGGATAAAGAATAAAAATAAAGCAAAATTAAATAAAACAAAGTTAATTATAAAATAAAGTAAAAAAATTTGCGAGGATGTCAAAATAATGTGTCTACAGCTGCCCCTTTTTGTCATGCGAGTTCTACTTGCTTGACAAAGATAAAAGATCATGTCATTTTGATCATCCTATTTTCTGAATTTTCAAAGCATTTTTTTTAAAGTTTTATAACAAAAGACAAAATTAGACAAAAACGATCATTTTCAGGGCGTGATAGAAACAGATGGGAATGGAATATGGATGAATTGCGACCGAACCCTACGAGAGTTGCCTACATATCTCGACAGTGCCAAGAATCAAGGCACACGTAATTCAGCATATGCCCCAAGCAAAGCGATGAGAGAATACAAAAATAAAGTGGCTCTCACGGAGAAGCAATGCAGAATATAGAAAAAAGTCATCACGGAGAGGCCAAATACAAATAGAAAAGCCATCACGAAGAGGCAAAAATGCAAAAATAAAAAAGCCATCACAGAGGGACATAATGCAAAAAAAAAAAATAACAAGCCACCACGGAGGGGCATAATGCAAAAATGAAAGGCCATCACGGAGAGGCACAAATGAAAAATGAAAAGCCTTCACAGAGAGGCCGAATACAAAAATGGAAAAGCCATCACGGAGAGGCAAAATGCAAAATGAAAAGGCCATTACGGAGAGGCAAAAATGCAAAAATGAAAAGTTACCACGAAGGGACATAATGCAAAAAATAAAAAGTCACCACGGAGGGACAAAATGCAAAAAAAATGAAAACTCACCACAGAGAGGCAAAATACAAAAATAAAAAGGCCATCACGGAGATGCCAAATGTAAAAATGAAAAGCCGCCACGGAGAGGCATAATGCAAAAAGAAATGCCATCACAGAGAGACAGAATGCAAATAGAAAAGCCATCACGGAGAGGCGTAATGCAAAAAAAAAAATGTCATCACGGAGAGGCAAAATACAAATGGGAAAGCCACCGCGGAGAGGCGTAATGCAAAAAAGAAATGTCATCACGGAGAGACAGAATGCAAATGGGAAAGCCACCACGGAAGGGTATAATGCGAAAATGAAAAATCCACCACGGAGGGTCATAATGCAAAAAGAAACGCCATCACGTAGATGCAAAATACAAATGAAAACGTCGCCACAGAGGGGCAAGTGTGAACTAAGGGTAGGATATAAGATGTGCCCCAGCCAGTAGCGGGGGCTGCCTAGTTCAAAATTTCCTAAATGCAAAAATAGATAAATTCCATATAATGTGCCCCAGCCTTGGGCTGGGGCGAAATTGACACTTTGATGACCGAACATTTATAGGTTACCTACATACCTTAACATTACGCCGAGGATCAAGTTTAGTGTAGTTCACTGAATGCCCTTTTCAGTGTGAAACACATACCTAGACGCTCATTTAGAGCCATTTAAATTTTAGCAATAATTGTTTTCAATTTAAGTCGGCCGGAAGGTGAGAGGTTCTAACGTCCATGCTTTTGATCCTTTTTGAGATCCCTATAAGTAGACAAGAAAACACATGCAAAATAAAATTTTAGTCTGAAAAACTTGTCGCCTTTGATGGCTCGCAATTTCGTTCCCCCATTTTCCGTCCCAATCTCTCGGTTGATGGCGCTTGACTTTCTCGGGACAGTATCGGGAAATTCTTCTGTCTCATCCTTCCATCAATTTTAAAGGTGCACCTTCTGGAAATTTTCTCTGGGTTACTGGCGGGGTCTGGTTCTGGACATCCCTATCAATTTTTATTTCACTAACCTGTTGATTCTCATTTTCTCTCTTCCGCCAGGCATCCTCAGTACTAGGGGAATCATATACTCCTACTTGCTTTGTATTTCTTAAGTCCTGCAAAATTGGTTTAGCCAAATATGGAAAAATGTGTAAAACCTTACCCCAAACAGGTACTTTCATCACCAGATATGTTAACTGCGAGATTCCAAGCCGGATTGTCTGACACGTATGATTTCAATGCAAATTTGAATTTGATGTTGTTTTTTTCATAGATTCCAACTCTGCTCAAATCCATCAAGTTCCGAACACGAATTTTTTTACAGCCAATGAAAGTCGGTCGTAGTGGAAATTCTAAAAATGGCTCCCGGAGCGATCAAACTATTCATTTTTTTTTACATGGTCTCTATATTCTTTTTATGGCGCTCTTTCAAGTTTTCACCATGTTACCTTTTTTTAAAAAAAAAAAAAAAAACAGATAATCACAAATCGAAATAAACTTACTTGGGAAAATAAAGATCTTTATTAGGCAAAGTATTTCTTTACAGAATCTGAGTTTAGAGGCTCAAGAAATACATCACCATCCATTTCTTGGAGAATCACCGCTCCACTGCTCAAAGTCTTGTGAACAACAAAAGGACCTTCCCAATTTGGCGTGAACTTGCCCTTAGTTTCATCTTAGAAATGAAAGATTTTTTTCAATACCAACTCACCGGCCCTAAAGACTCTGGGGCGTACCCATTTATCATGAGCTCTTGCGATTATTTTTCTGTAACATTATCCGTGGCATATCGCTGTTAACCATTTTTCGTCGATTAAACAAAGTTGGTACAATCTTTGTTGTACCCATTCAGTTTTATCAAGCTCGGCCTCCATGAACACTCACAAAAATAGAATTTCCACCTCAGCCGGTATCACTACTTCTGTGCCATAGACCAAAGAGTAGAGGGTTGCCCTTGTCGAGGTCCGAACCGAAGTCCGGTAAGCCATCAAAGCATACAGCAACATATCATCCCACTCTTTATAGTTATCAATCATCTTCCAGAGGATTTTCTTTATATTCTTATTGGCGGCTTCCACTGCTCCATTCATCTTTGGACGGTAAGGCGCTGAGTTTCTGTGCTCGATCTTGAACTGCTGACATATTTCTTGTATTTTTTAACTCTTCAGGTTTTTAGCATTATCGGTTATCAGTGCTCGCAGCAAACTGTATCTCGACACAATATTTTCTTTGATGAATCGAGCTACTATCCTTTAAGTCACTCCGGCCAAGGAGACAGCCTCTACCCACTTGGTAAAATAATCAATCGCCACCAGAATAAAGCGATAACCACTCGGTGCCTTAGGGGTAACTTCTCCAATAACATCCATACCCCCACATTGAGAAAGGCCACGTGACCGCTAAGCAATGAAGTTGCGAATATAGGACATAGATTTGATTGCCGTGAATCTGACACTTATGGTATCTTCAAACAAACTGTACACAATCATTTTCCATCGTTAGCAAAAAATGATCGGTCCTCAAGATCTTTTTTGCAAGCAAGAAGCCACTCATGTGGGGTCTACATATGCCACCACGAACTTCTTTCATCAACTAGATAGCCTCTTCGACTAAAACACATCTCAACAGGCCTATATTAGGGGAGCGTTTGTACAGTGTCTCCCCGCTTAGGAAGAATTGACCTGCTAATCTCTGGAGAGTTTTTCGATCAACACTCGATGCCCCTTCCGGATACTCTCGATTTTTCAGGAAGTTTTTTATGTCATGGTACCACGGGTCTTTGGCTGGTTCAGATTCAAGTTGGCAAGAGTGGGCCGGTCGGCGCTGAACTCGAATTACTACCGGAATGATATTATCCTCCTCCCAAGTGATAGAGATCATAGACGCAAAGGTAGTTAAGGCATCGGCAAAGTCATTCTTGAGCCTCGGTATGCTTTCAAATTCGATCATCGTAAATCGCTCGCACAACTCTAGGAGGTGATTGTTATAGGCTATCAAGGTCGAATATCTCGTGACAGACTTATTCGTCACCTGATTGATTATCAACTCCGAATCCTCGAACACTAGAAATTCTTTGATTTTCATGTCAACAGCCAACTGGAGTCCCAAAATACATGCTTCGTACTCAGCTCGGTTATTGGTGCTCTGAAACTTCAACTTAGAAGCCACCGAATAATGCTGCTTGCTTGGAGAAACCAGAACGACTCCAATTTCAACCCCTCGAGAGTTCACTGTGCCATCGAAATACATTTTCCAAACTATTTCCTCTTCTTCTTCTTCTTCCACTACATGAATCGAATCGTCTGGGAATAACGTTTTAAGAGGTTAGTGATCCGTTTAAGCTGGACAACTAGCCAACTGATCCACTATCGCCTAATCCTTTACTGACTTTTGGATCTTGTAAATGATATCGAACTCCGTTAGCAACATCTGCCATTTTGCAACTTTTTCTGACAGAATCGGTTTCTCGAAGATGTACTTTAAGGGATCCATCCTAGCTATCAAATAGGTAGTCAGTGGGAGTATATAATGGCGCAGTCTCTTAGCAGACCAGGCCAATGCACAACTGGTCCTCTCCAGCAAGGTGTAATTCTCTTCATACTTTGTAAAACGTTTGTTGAGGTAGTAGATGGCTTGTTCTTTTTTTCCATATTTATCGAGTTGTCCGAGAATAGCTCCCATGGAAGAGTCGAGAACTGACAAATATAGTAACAACGAAACCCCCTCCCAAGGTGGCACTAGAATTGGAGGGTTGGTTAGATAGGCTTTAATCTTTTCCAAGGCATTCTGACAATCTGCATTCCATCCCCCGTCACTCTCTTTTCGAAGTAGCTTGAAGATTGGCTCACAAGTGGCAGTGAGCTAGAAAATGAATCGGGCTATAAAATTCAATCGGCCTAGAAAACCTTGGATCTCCTTCTCATTTTTCGGTGGTGGCATCTCATAAATAGATTTTGTTTTTGCAGGATCAATCTCGATTCCATGACGATTTACCATGAAACCAAGAAGCTTTTCGGAAGTTACCCCGAAAGCGTATTTTGCCGGATTGAGCTTGAGCTGATATTTTTGAAGTCTGTCGAACATCATTTTCAAATGGCAGAGGTGGTCCTCGTTCTCCAGAGATTTAACGATCATGTCATCCATATATACCTCTATCTCCTTGTGCATCATATCATGAAAAAGGGTTGTCATTACTCTTTGGTACGTTACCCCAGCATTTTTGAGACCGAAAAATATCTCTCTATAGCAAAGGACTCCCTATAGTGTGGTGAATGCTGTCTTTTCTCGATCTTCCTTTTCCATTAGAATTTGATTATATCTAGAGAAACCATCAACGAATGAATAGAGCTTTCACCCCGCAGTATTGTCGATGATGATATGAATGTTTGGCAATGAAAAATTATCTTTCGAACTTGCCCGGTTGAGATCCCGATAATCCACACAGACTCTGATTTTTCCCGAGGACTTCAGTACTGGAACAACAGTTGAGAGCCATTCACTGTAGTTACAAACTTCTATGATTCGAGCATTGAACTGCTTCACGATCTCCTCTTTGACCTCAAAGCTGACAGTAGGCCACAGTTTCCTCAATTTCTGTTTGATTGGCATACTCTCAGGCTTTAACGATAGCTTATGGGTTACGATACTTTTGTCTATCCCTACCATGTCATCGTAGGACCAAACAAAAATATCTTGATAGAAAACTAGGAGCGTCGTCAACTTTTTATTTTCCAAAGCGGTGAGGGCTGATCCAATCTTCACTTCTTTGAACTCTTCCGGGGTCCCCAAGTTTATCAATTTTGTTTCGTCAATGCTAGAAATTAGCTTGTTTTTAAATTCCGCAAAGGCTTTTCGGATCTCACCATCGTCTGGCTGGCAAGAGTCATTTTCTGTTTCCACTCCCATCAGATAATGGCCCGATTCTGTATTGAAATCATACTCATCGCACTCTAGCTTAGTTATATCGCATTCACCATACACTGATAACTTAGGCAACCTGAAAGAGTAAAATTTCAATATTTTAGACCATAGATTGAATAAAACAAAATTACATTCATTAAATTTCAAAAAAAGCCATTACAAAGCAAAATTCATTTACATCCAAAAAGCTAGCTGAATGGAAGGGTGAGTACAGGAATTTTTTCCAATTTTACTGAAACGCCCGGAAAATCGAGAAGGAATAAAAATCCCAATTCTACAACTTTTCACCCCCTTTGGTTCGAATACTGGACCTATGACTTGGTCCTGCCTCCTTTCCCAGAATTACGTTCACAGTTTTTTTAATCAGCACTTTCTCAGGGTGTAACTTAAATCCTGCAGTCTCCTTCCCTCTGTTGATGGTTTCTGCAGGATAGGGGAGGGTGACCCGGATATGTGGAATTTCCATTGGCTGGTTGTCCAAGAATCCGTCCCTCTTCTTTCGGAAGAATTTCGCCCTATCTGCTCTTGTTGGCTTGTATCCCAACCCGAATTTTTCCCTCTTCTCCTTGACTTCTATTGGCTCTGTAATTCCATCCAGGTTCTTGCCGAGTCCTCTCCCTGGGATGCAGCCCAAAGACTTCATCTCTTTAGCAACAAAGGCCACAGTATTAGACAATGACGGTGCCAACTCGTGTCATTCTTCCTTCACAAAAGTAGCATTCGCGACGTCGAACACATGATAAGAGACTTCAATCTTATTTTTTTCATTTTTCTCATCTATTAACGAGACATATCGGCTTATCGCTTGATGAAAGAGTGCGATATCCGAATCGGCTTTGATCACATAAAGTGTGTCATCGACAATGAACTTGATCTTCTGGTACAAGGACGAAGGCACGACCCCAATATTATGAATCCACGGCCTCCCTAACAACAGGTTGTATGAAGTAGGTATTTCAATCACTTGAAACTTTACGTTGAACTGGATCGGGCCAACTTCAATCGGTAGGTCAATCTCTTCGACGCTATCTCTCCTAGCCCCATCGAAAGCCCTGATAACCATTTTTGATGGTCGGATCTGTGACAAATCTATCCCTATTTCTTCTAGTGTTGACAAAAGGCAGCTATTCAATGCTGAACCATTGCCAACCAACACCCGAGCTATGAACATTCCATGGATTTCGACCGTGATATTCAGGGAGTTGTTGTGACCTGTTCCTTTTTCGTCAATCTCGTCATCGGTGAAAGTGATGGTGTTAGATCCTAGGACCTGCTCGACTAGAGTGATAAACTTTTTCAGAAGGATTGTACTCGAAAAATGGGCTTCATTTAGGACTTTCATCAATGCTTGTCTGTGTATTTCTGAGGACAAGAGTAGTGAAAGCATCGAGATTTACGCTGGCGCTTTGCTGAGTTGTTCCACTATCTTGTATTCAGAATTCTTCATCGCATTTAAGAAGTCATGAGCCTCTTGTTCTGTCACCGGCTTTTTTAGAACTCATCGTGGTTTTCTCACAAGAACCCTAATCAAATATTGCGGCGTGTACACCCTTCCAGACCGAGTGATTCTGCTTGTTTCTCCTGCTGAGATTGGAAATTCATCTCCTTCTCCAGTTCTAGTGATGATCCCATAATTCCATGGAACCTTATTGAGACTTTCCACCGGCTTTTGGATTGGGAAAGACAGAACCAGAGATTTCTTTAGTTTTTTGGCTACCTTTTCTGGATGCAATTCAAACCCTTTGTCGAGAACCTCCGAGTGCAAACAAATACCACTAATATCAATTACATCAACTTCTTGCTTGACATCCTCTGTGAAAATCAGATTGACTCCACTTCCTGAGGGGGCGTGTTCAGGTAGCAAATTTTGCTGACAGTTTGGCGTATCGATCTCAGGTTTTTTAGGAAACGTAATGGGTCCTATCCGTATGAACTCGCGGATCTTATCTTTCAAGTGATAATACTGCTCGGTCATATATCCTCTAGATCCCGAGCAGTACTTACAGAAAGTATTCGAAGAAACAATTTTACTCCCAGGCTTAGGCTCATAGGATGGAAGGGGTGTCGGCATCTTTTACTTTAAACAATTCCGATATAGCTCGGTGATTGAGACCAGAAGGTCTAGCAGTCATTGTTTTGAAAGTTTTTCCCAGTAGTACAAGGTAGATAGCCTTGATGATATTGGGTTCCTGACTTTTGGGTGTGGCTAAGAATTTGAGTTAGGGTGTTCGGGTTTGGCTGATTTGTATAGTGAGGAGGTGTTCGGTAGGCCTGGGGATAATATTGGAGAGTATGATTTTGGTAAGGGAAAGGTACGTTCTAGTAATAGCAGGGATGCCTTTGGGTATATGGTTGGTTCTGGGGATAATATTGGCGATTTTGAGGAGGGTGGTTACGGTATTGGTTGTTCTGGTTCAGGTAATTTTTGGGATAGGAATCTTGGGAGTAGTTTTGGTGAAGGGTTTGCTGGGGAGAAATGACAACAGCTACCTCATTTTTTTTTCTTTAGCGGGGCTGACCTCTTTGTCGGGTCAGGTAAGGCCCCTTCAATCTTTTCGTTCCTTATTCCTTTTTCTGTCACCTCGGCTTGCTTGATCGCATCGCCGAAGGATGTGACTGCTATAGAGATCTCAATAGAATGGCAACGTCTGTATTGACTTGAATATCTCTAACTGAGCCTTCTCCCTTAGCCTAGGGACAACTTTGACAGTTTCCTCCCTCCAGCGGGCAGTATACCTTCGAAAGCTTTCATCTTTTATCTTCAGTATCTGGTAGAGGGTATTACGGTCTGGCGCGACATCTTTATTGTACACATACTATTCATAGAAGACCTCTACCAGATCCTCGAACGTCTTAATCTACGCTAAGTCCAGGGTCATATACCAGCTGAGAGCATGTCCTTTCAACGATCGTCGGAACATCTTCAGGCAAAGGTCTTCGTTCCGAGCATGAACTCCCAACTCCTCTTTGTAGATACTAACATGCCATTTTGGGGGGCCAGTACCGTCATACTTCGTGAACTTCGAAATTACGAAGTTTTTCGGATACACCACTCGGGGTGGTGCTGACAACTCTTTGTATGCTGTTTTTCTAGATGACTTCTCAATTTTTAGTTCTTCTATGGTTTTATCCAATTCCTCCATTTTTAGAACCCAGACTGGAGGGGGTCCATCTTCGTTTCTGTTTGTGGTTTCAATGGCCGGGGCAGGTCGATTAGCATTCGGATCGTTCGGCAGAACAACAACCCTCTCCGGGTGGATTAAGATCTGGGCTGTGGAAGGGGCCGAACCTTTGGGTGGAGCCTGATAGATATGCCCCTGGCCAGGATATACCAGTGCTCCATAAGAGAAAGGATGAGGGCCCATCTAGGGTCCATAGTAGAACGATCCCGC
Source organism: Eucommia ulmoides (assembly GCA_016647705.1). Classification (NCBI taxonomy): domain Eukaryota; kingdom Viridiplantae; phylum Streptophyta; class Magnoliopsida; order Garryales; family Eucommiaceae; genus Eucommia; species Eucommia ulmoides. The sequence continues at coordinate 5,643,116 of CM028341.1, forward strand.
GAAGTTCGTGCTGGTATGGTTTGAATTTTACACGGAATTCTCCATCCTGGTACTTGGAGAGTTTCCATTTGGTGATTCAGTCGTAGGAGTTCCACTGGACGGGGGAATAGGTATCTCTTGAGGCCGGGTAAGTTCGTTGATCCTTTCCCTCAGCATGTTGATCGTTTCCTTCATACAAGCCATCTGGGCCGCACGGGAAGATTTGGGATTTCTTTCTGATGTTATCCTGGAGTGAGTCTGGGCTCGGCTGTGAGTAAAGACCGGACTTCGGATTAGGGGTACCGGAATTGCTTTTATGGGACCAATTTTCCTGTCTCGTTCTGTTCTTACAACAAACTCATTTATTAGTCCACGTAGGTCTTAGGTAGTTTTAAAATCCATCCGAGTTCAAAGTTTTCAATTTTGATAATAACCGATCAAAATAGATAACGATTTATGAAAATTCTTTTGTAGCTTAATCGGTATTGGAAACTCCGAACTCATTTGATTTTTAAGACTTCTTAAGACACCATCAATCCATCAAGTATGAAACCCCCCATCTTGTATCATAGAATCCCAGGGGGATAATATGGATACAAGACGACCGTACTTGTGTCAGAAGGTTTATAACAATATAAGAACTCGAGAAAGAAGAAAGAAAATAAAAGAAATAAACATCACAACTTATTTACAAAAATAGAAGGAAAAAATAACAAAATAAAATATTACATTCATACATGGAATGGTTGGACTTATTTGGACATATCAGGCTTGACCTTCTAATCAGTCTCCAGTGGAGTAGCCAGCTGACGCGCCCCGTTTTTTCGAAGAGACAAAGAATAATAAATAATAATTATTTAGCTTAAAGATAATGGGATTTTTTTAAGCGCCGGTTTTCTCAAAAAAATATATTTAGGCCATTTTTTAAAAAAAAATAAAGAATCGCCACATAGCATTGGGTTTAAATGGTGTGCTAGGCCACCGAATTTTTAGAAAATAATTTAAAAGACCTAAGTAAAAAATTGACTCCAAAAACACGGTCAAACCAAAGATTCATTTAAAGGCTTGGGGGTCGGTTACGCTTGGGAAAGGTGTTAGGTACCCCAAGACGCCCGTCCGAAAACGGTATCTTATGTCCAATTAAATCCAATTAATTTAGTCCGAGTGTTTTATCTTATTTTGAAATTATTCCCTTTTTATAAAATATTTTTGGTAATTTTCACAAATAATATGAGACAAGTTTTTGAATTTTTGGGAATGTCCCATCGGTATAACCTCTTATCGAATATTAAGAATTCGACAAGGATGGTCCCTGGGGGTTTTTTATGTATGTTTTCGAGATACTTCTTTAATTTAAATAGGCAAACTAAATAGATTAATGAGAGTAAAATATGAATGCAAAAACTAACATCTATATAAATTTATTTTTTATGCAAAAGTGACTAAAAAAAATTAAAAAATTTAATTTAAATGTGTTAATGCGAAATGATATGACTAACGGGAATCGAATATGGAAACATTATATGAATTAACGTGATTATACGTGGCAATGATTTAATATAAAAAATAAGTGGTGTGCATGTCGTAACTAAATAAAAAAGTGGCGTGGAAAAAAATAAATAATAAAAGTATAAGTGCTGAAAGTGTCCTAAATATGCCGTTTAAATTATACAAAAATAAATATGCTAAACAAATAAAGAATATTTATTTTAAGTTTGCCCGATTAATTTAAAGAAATCCTCATTTGAAATTTCCTTAAATTCTATAGATGTGAAAATTGAGGGAAGATTCGCGGAAACAATTTTGTTGGAATTAATCTTTCGGAAACTTAAAAGAAATCTTACGAAAAATTTATCGAGGGAAGAGATTTCTTAAAACCATTCATTTCTAAATTCTACTCGAGTCGGGGAATGAAAACGAGGTCACGGAAAACTCTCCCACGATTTATCAAATTGTCGGATTCATCATAAAGTTTGTAAAGGTTAATTCCTATAAATAAAAGATTTTATTATTTTTTTTGGATTTTTTTTTTTTTGAGTTTTGGTAACAAGAATAAATCAAAAAAATAAAAAAAAAATAAAAAAAAAATACAGAAAAATAAATAATGAAAACATCCTTCACTTAACGATCAGCGGTTAAGTTTAAGCGCGAGAACTCACCCCGGCGTTTTCATCGGATCATTGAACGAATTCATTTTTTTGAGTTTTTCTTTATGTATTTGTATAAAAAAATAAATAAAAATACAACGATATGATGTCCTTGTCTAAATGCTTAAAGATTCAGATTGAGAATGGAGAACCTTATTTCGGCGTTTTTCATCGAGTCATCGGACGACAATAAATAAATAAATAAAGCCTGCTAAATTTTAAATTTGCGAAGAGAATAAAATAAACTAAAAGAAGAATTAAAAATTAGAAAACATACATGTTCTAGGCCAAGAATCTCGATACCAGGGTTTTTTCTCTCTTGCAGACGGCTTTCCCGAAAGGGCTTTGAGAATCACTCTTCTAAACAACAAAGTAGGTAGAAGAGGGTCCTACTTATAGAAAAAGATGGGGAGTGAAAAACACGTGAAAAACCCTAAAAAATAGGTTTGGCCTCCAAAGCCCAGTCCAAGTTGGACTGCGAAAGGGTAAAATAGGAAGATAAGGGCAAGAATTAGCTTTAGAGTTGCAGGCGCGTGAACACACGCGCCCTGTCTACCGCCTCCGTCAGCGACACGTGGCGAGGGGCCATTTCTCTCTCTCTCTTTCTCACGTGCACACATACATGCAGCAAGGGCCCCACCCCTTTTTCTTTTTCTCTTCTTTCTCTTTCTTTTGTTTCCTTGTGGTTGTCATGATAAAAAAAAATAAAAAAATGGAACCCACATTACAATTTATCTCTCTCTCTCTCTCCCTCACGGTTTCTCTTTCTTTCTCTTTTCTCTTCTCTCTCTCTACAATTTTTTGACCCAAAAACAAGGGCCCATTTTTTTTCCTTTATTTCAATTTTCTCCCATTTTCCTTACTTCTTTCAATTTCGCCCCATTGCTTTATTTTAATTTTTTTTTTCTTTATCAATTATTTTTTGTATTTTTTGGAAAAAGAATAAAAATAAAGCAAAATTAAATAAAACAAAGTTAATTATAAAATAAAATAAAAAAATTTGCGAGGATGTCAAAATGTCATGTCTACAATAAGGCATGGGCTTGCATTAAATGAGTTACCCTACCACTAAGTTAAAATAATATCTTTGTATTCCCATTTGATTGTCTTGACAAATTCAGATCTTTATACTTATATTTTTATTTGATTATGAATTTGATCATTCATATAAATAATGTATAATGTATATTATACATTTACACAATACAATTAAGCACATAGAAACATTTAAAGCATTTGAACACTTAAAATTCATTTAGCATGATAAAAATAGAATTTTCATACCCTTTGAGCCAATTTATCAATTAAACATAGATGTAACGATAAACATATCAATTAATTATAAATATATCATATAGACATGTTAAACTAATATCCCATAATATGATTTGAACATTCCGAACAAGATTTGACATGCAAATCCAAATTTGAGTTCATGACAAAAGTCTGCATTTTGAGTTCTAAAATATTTCAAGATGTTTTGATCAATTTTTTCTTTTCAATTTAACATTGTATTGATCAAATTGAACGATGAAAATATATTATATAATTATTATAAGGTGTATGAATCATCATACATTAATTAGAACAAGCATACGATGTCAAAACGCAAAGCCAAAAATAGAGCAAGAGAGAGAAAGCATACTGCCTGAAAGTAGTCGACTACTTCCAACATAAGTAGTCAACTACTTATGCTGCAATTCCTGCGGCATGTCGTTTTCATCCGTTTTGGATTTTTGATCTTAGTTTATGATCATTTATCATTATAAACACTTTATAAAATATAGAACAATTATTATCACGATATTTAGATGATTCAAAAACTCAATGAACCTTATGATCATATTAAAAACATAAAATTCCAATTTTACAAAATTATGATCAATAGGTGTTTTTTCGATATAGTATGTAATAACCAAACGCATACTTCACATTGTGATATATAAGTATATTGGATATGATAAGATCAGTATATCACAATTACAAACACATACGGTGTGTGTGTGTCCTATAGAGTTCCGAGTTCAATATCCCGCGAGTATTGTCGAAATAAAAAATTACTTTAATGTAAACATTTTCGACTTGATTTTGCTTACATGATATGTTTTGGTAATGTTTAGATGTTCTATATTCAAAATTATTGTTAGTACATTTAAAACGACAAATATGTGTGTTATCGTCAAAATCACTTTCATCTCGGAATCTTATGATTGAAACTACTTAGGCTAACATTCTTTATACTTTATCCCGACGAATTTACTCAGAAGGTTACTCGCCTCTGACTTTTCATTTTTGGGAAAGAATTGCTCAACTTCCTCCTTGAACATTTTGGCACTCTTGCTCTCAACAATAGAGCCCCAAAACGCTTTCAGAATGGTGCACTTCATAATCATCAAACACATCTGGTTGGACCGATTCCACTTTTCTATTTTAACCTCATTGAGGTTTTCCGGAATAGAAGTGAGTTGTTCCTCTCGTAGTGCTTGATCTAAATCCATACAACCGAGAACAATTTCCACGGTTTCTTTCCAAGTCTTGAAGTTCGTCCCTTTCAGTATTAAGATATTGCTGATTTGAAGAGAAACATTTGGTGCACTAGCAATAGAAACTGTATAGAGGACAAAGTAAACAAGCACATACACAAGTATGTCATAAAATAATAAAATAAGACATGAATAATTAATCCAATTTTGGGGACCCATCTCAAGATACCTAGCACAACATTAATTCCTAATCTTTAGACAGAGGAATTAACTGTAATTGGTACTCTTAGCACATGAATCAAATGTTGATAATAGGTCTTGTCAAACAATAAGTTTTTCTTTAGACCGACTTATTGTTCACATGAAAACTTGATAATCATCACACATTTATTCCCACAGGTATGTTTATTATTTGGCCAAACAATAACCTTCCTTTGGGCCGATTATTGATTGCTTAGATAATAATCATACTAATCTCAAACAATGTCTATTATTTGGTCAAATGATAACTTTTCTTTGGGCCAGTTATGGTTCGCATAAATAACAAACATCAGTGTTTATTATTCAGCCAAACAATAGTCTTCATTTGAGCCGGCTATTGCTTGCATAAATAATAAACACTTATATCTCAATATCCCATAATAAAATAAACTACACAATAGAGATTATTTTGGTAACATATTATTTAATTTTAATTTATTTTAAGATATAAGATTATGTTAGTCAACCGTCCTTATGATTTATTGATCGAATGCCGTGGAACGAGTTAAAGTTTCTGACATCGGGGCATTCAATCGGTCGACTGATCCTTAAAATTTAACTAATCGAATATGTCCTTAATCCGTCAGTTAACCGACCATGAAGGTCCAGTCGATCGATCGATCATCCCAAGAAAATATTTGAGTCCTAAATTAATCGGTCAATCGAAATTGGGTAACCTTGACATCCCCGTATCGATCGGTTGACAAACCATAAAGGGTCGGTCGACCAATTGATCATCCCAAAAAAAAATTAGGATCCTGAATTAGTTGGTTGACCAAAATCTGGCAACCTTGGCATTCTATATCGATCGGTTGACCGACCATAAAGGGTCGGTCGACCGATTGATCAGAACCCAAAAAAGGCAATCCTGAATCAGTCGGTTGACCAACTGTGAAGGGTCAGTTGACCGATCGATCCAGATCCAGAAATGCCCTTTTATTGAATGGGTCGACCGATTTAACCATAATTCAACCAGATCCAATTTTAATCCCAATTTTGACAATGTTTCAATTTTATTTTGGAAAAACTCAAAACATGATTGTAGATCTTATTTTTTTATTTATACAAAATTTTGAATCACCTCAATCAGAGTTTATGTGAGAAAGTTATGGCCGAAATACGAACATCTGCCAAAACTGTCTGAACTATCTCTGAATAGATCGGTTGACAGACCAAAAGGGGTCCGTCGTCCGACCTGTCCAGATTTGGTTCGGTTCTTACGTTTCTGTGGCAAAAAGACCCCAAAAAATCCAAAATCAGAGTTTATGTGAGAAAGTTATGGCCGAAATACGAACATCTGCCAAAACTGTCTGAACTATCTCTGAATAGATCGGTTGACAGACCAAAAGGGGTCCGTCGTCCGACCTGTCCAAATTTGGTTCGGTTCTTACGTTTCTGTGGCGAAAAGACCCCAAAAAATCCAAAATTTAGGGTTCTTCTTTCTTTAGATTCATAATATTTAGTAAGAAATCATATAAATTATGTAAAATACATAATAAACCTTAATGTTTTCTCCCACTATTTTCACAGATAATAAAAACATTTAATGGAGAAAACACAAACCCTAAAATTCTACGAACTTGAAAAACTCAAGAACTCTAATGATTTCACATGAAGTAGGCTTTGATACTACTTGTTGAGATTTTATTCGCTATAAATCTAAATTCATAACACCTTAATTAACATATCAAATCACCAAGAGTTATAATATATACGTAAATTACGTACCTGGATCCATTACGATCAATTGACTTCTAATTCGAAATCCTGTGACAATCGATCACGAGAAGAACACGGATCGAGCAGGTACATAGTCTTCCTCAACCAAATCTCCAGAGTTCCTCAATGGGATTCGCGATTCACTTCCAGATGGAGAAAAATGAGCCGTCAAAACGATTTGGTATTATTGGGAACCATAACCGTAGTATTACCTATTTATATGATGTGATTAGAGTTCCCATAATCCCCTAATTACCCCAACAGTTTTTGATATCTACTCATTTAATTTCACATTCTTTTAAGTAGTCTATGAGTTACCCAAATAAATTAGATAACTTAATTTTAGCCCATTAAATTTAAATAGCAAATATAATTGTATTAATAATATGTTGCCCAAAATTAGATAAGGAAATAAAATTTCCTAACACGAACAACTAACCAAATTCGAAAGAGAGCGGGTTCATTGGTTACAAGGCAAGTTCGGGTGGGTTCAGGTGGGTCGGGTAATTTCGAGTGAGGGTTCAGGTGAAGTCGGGTTGGATAAAATGGATCAAAACCCAGATTGAATTTCTCCATAAAGCACTTATTTTTCAACAAACCAATCAAAAAATTAATCAAAATTCAATAATATCTCATTTCAACAAACCATTTGAAAAAAATAAAGTCACATCTTAAAAAAAAAAAATCCAAAACCAATACTACGGTAATTATCAAATTACCAATACAATCTCATTTAAAATAATAATCAGTCTTAACTCTTAAATGAAATAAAAACTATAAAACAAAAAAAATTAAAAATTCAACAGAAACAAAACCGATGAGGCGATGAGTTTTCCAATTTTTTCTCATTCATATTGTAGATGGAACTTCAAGAAATTACTTAAAAAATAAATTATAATTAAAATAAGAGAAAAATAAGAGAAAACAATAAAAATAAATAACCTAAATTGAACTTGGGCCTTGCGAAGAATTTGATATTATATCCAAATCTAAATCCCCTACAAAAATTAAAAAACAAATCAATCTAATATTGCTTTTATGAAATATTTAATTAAAGAAATAATGAAAAAACAATATAATTTAAATTACCTAAATCTCCTCAACATCATTCATCCCCTTTCGAAGTGAAATCGATACAGAAGCTTGAAGTCAATTTTGACACCAAATAAGGGTTTCTACCACCATTGGAGATATAAAGAGCTACAAAATGGATCAAGCACATGCCCCCCAGTACTAAATTCTGATTTCGAAGCAACCATAGAAATCGGTACGACCAACACATCTCTCGCCAATCTAGACAGCACTCGGAACCTGTTGATCCTGGGATTTTGATGGACAATTAAATATTAATATTTTTTTGTAGAACAAATCAATTTATTGAGTGTTTAAGTTTAAAGAGTTCCAATCAAGATAACATCATCAAAAAATTATGAAGGATACAGAGACAGACATTAAGAGATTGAAGATTCTGAAGAATTTAGTTGAAAATAACTCAAATTCAATTTTACTCTTAATGTATCCCGATTAGGATCACACAAGATACAAATTAAATGATTGATATTTATGTGTATTTATAATAGGATCCTAATTAAGTTCAATCATTTGCTCCAATGTGAAATTGGAAAAAGAAAAATTCACCTAAGCAAGATTAGTATGTAAAATTTATTAATAGTGTCAATTTAGTTAACCGAAAAAATAAATTGGTTAAAGGGTCGAAAACGTTGAAGTTTGGAGTTAAAATAATTTGAGAAAAAAAGTTCCAGCAGTGATCGATCGACTGACCATAAAGGATCGGTCAGCCGATGGGTAAGGGCTGGAGAATTGGAAAGTCTTTGAACCGATCGGTCAACCAATCAAGGTAGATCGGTCAATCGATGGCCGATAACTGAACTTTCTGTATCGATCGGTCAACCGACCAAGGTCGAAAAATAGCCTAAGTTTGCATCATGTATCGATCGGTTAACCGACCCATGGGATCGGTCAACCGACCGTTGTTTGAGAAATGGCTTGGGCTACAACTTGAAATGATCGGTCGACTGATGGCCTATGATCGGTCGATTGACTGTGTTGTTTCAAATTTTGAGGATTTCTAGGAACAATTAAAAAACTAGCCGTTAACTTGCCATTTTTGGAATATCTGAGCGAGATATTGTAGGGATTTGGATATATTAATGAGGTGATATATTTATTTAAATATCCCTATAGATATGGTATACTTATTTTAAGTGTTTCTCAATTTAGTTTATTTAATACTTCCTATCCTTTCGATTTGAGAATAAGAAATAATTTGGGAACTAAGTTGAATGATTTAAAAGCCATATTTAAGTAAAATTGACCAGGATTAAATGGTATTAATATATGGGGTCTCTATGTGCATTTAATTGTCATACATATGGAAATTAGCCGTTATATGGCCTGTTTCAAATCAACCTAAATAGACCTGCGTTTTTCACATATCAAAATATCATATCTATCAAGAATTTTCAGTTCATGAGCTTTCTAAGAGTAATTATTCTGAGATTATATCGATTGATTATTGTGAAATCATTTTATGAGAAAAGTTCTTGAGTTAAAGCGCTAAATGATTTGAAGTCACCGATCTAAGCTGTCTTGTGATTCGTTTTCAATCTTTCGGTATTTTCTTGATGAGATCGTTCCAAACTTTTGTTCTTTATTGTGATTATATATTATTACTACTTGCTTGGATTAATATTTTGTGAAATAGTTTTTGAATTTTAAAAGTATAAAAATTCTTTTAAAATAATTTGTGTGATAATCTGATTACGTGCACAATTTTGTGCTACCCATATTATTGTTATAATCAGATTTTTATTTTCTCACGTAAAATTCCATCACTAGTAAATTCGGAACATTAATTGAGTTAAATTGATTTGAGGTAGTAGAAGTTCCGAGTGAGAAAAAACTTATCGATTTTTGTAATTGGTGAGTTTGTGCGGATTAGATATTGTTAGGAGTATCTAATCAAGGGTAGCAAGGGTTTGAATCTTTTCCGGTAAAGAGATTGATATTTAATCTTTACCTAAGGTACAAAAAAGTTAGGTCACTATTTTCCCTTGAAAAGAGTTAGGCGTGATTCTTCCTGATTAGAATTAAAATTATGTGAATTGTAACGATTTCATTCTTATCGATGAAAATGATACTTGAAGTATTTTTTGTGAGATTTGATTCTTTTCCTAAAGTATAAAAGAATTATGTTGTCTTTAACCTGTTAAAAAGATAGAGGTTCTTCCTCAATCTGTGAAAAGAAAATTGTAAAGGTTGATTTTGAGCTTGTAAAAGAATCATTGTCTAAGGGTTTGGTCCCTACCTGTTAAAGGAATCTTGAGTTTAGTTGGTTCGATTCTTTGTGGGGCTTAGAGGACTGAATTAGGATATATCCTTGTATGTTACATTATTACTTTATTTATATTCTTGTTGTTTGAGTGTGCACCTAGATTTAATAATACTTATTTGTTGCGTTATAAAGATAATAATTGATTTAAGATTAAATTGATTATTTAATTATTTAAGTGTTGAAAAATTAAAATTTGTTTAAATTTTTATGACTACCCAATTTACCCCCTCTTAGATAGATCACTGGGCCAACAGAACTTACTACTGCTACTCTTCCACCAACTTAAGATGTCAAAATTCTCATCACTTGTACCTTCGAGATTTTCAACCAAATATTTCTCTACCTCATTTTTATCCCCTAACGATTGTCTCCCCTCTAAAAAATTTTGAAAATGAGAAGCAATTAATTTATGGGAATCATCCACATCCACATTAACCGACTTCTTTGAAATTCCACTAAAGCCACTAGTACTACCACCGGAAACATTTTGGACAATTGGTGATTCAAAATAAGTATAACAATCAAACAAACGATTCAAAACATCTTTTACTTTCCCAATCAATGCATTTGTATACACTTCATTATACATTCGTAAACACAAAACTAAAGATATGACATTTTTTTTCTCGGATCCAAAACTACAACAACATATAGATGAAGATTTATCTTATCTCTACCCCCTCAATATTATCAAACTTTGCTTTCATATTAAAAGTCATTTTTGATAGCAAATGATCTCTACTTTGAATTAACTCATTTATTTTTTCATGAATTTGTTGATTCTAAGATTTTGATAGATAATTAAATGTTGATGTTTTTTTTTATGGAACTAACAAGTTTATTGAGCATTTCAGTATAAGAGTTCCATTAAGGATAGTATCATGAAGAAATGGTTAAGGATGTTAAGGATGCAAAGAGACTGACAAAGAGACGAGTATTAAGAGACTGAAAAGTTTGAAGAATTTAGGAGAAAACAACTCGGGTTAATTTTTACTCTTAATGTATCCTGATTAGGATCACACATGACATAAAATGAATTTATGTTTATATGTGTTTTTATTATGATCCTAATTAGTTAACATATTTGTTCCAATGTGAAATTGAAGAATAAATATTAACCTAAAAAAATTAGTGTTTAAAATTGATTAAAAGTGTCAATTGGGTTAACCGAGAAAAGAAATCGATTAAAGAATTGAAAACGTCGAAGATTGGAATGGAAATAAACTAAGGAAAAGTTGTTTTAGCATTGATTGGTCAATTGACCTAGGAGGATTAATCAACTGATTGGAAGGAGCTAGGAAATGGAAAAGTCTCTAGATCGATCAGTCAACCGACCGAGGAGAGATCGATCAACCTATGGCTAATACATGAACTCTCTGAATTGATCAGTTGACATATCATGAATGATCGGTCGACCGACCATGGCCGAGAAATAGCCTGGAGAGCATCCTGAATCGATCGGTCAACCAACTCATGGAGCATCGGTCAACCGACTGGCGAGTATTTTTTGCTTGGGTTACAACCTGAATCAATCGGTCGAGTGGTGATGTTTGGTCGGTCAACCGATGGTATTGTTTCAAGATTAAAGAATTTCGTGGATTTGATCAAAAAATAGTCGTTACTCGTCATTTTATGGTTAAAATCTGAGAGATATCTTAGGATTTGATATTATTTAAGATATATGGTTGTTATTTTGATGTCCTTAAATGTATGGTTTATATATTTTAAATATTTCTCAAAATGGTACATTTAATTCTTTCTATCCTATGTATTTGAAATTGAGAAATATTTGAGGAACTAAATTAAATAATTTAAAAGCTATAATTAAGTTAATTGAACCAGGATTGAGTCATATCAATATAAAAGGTCTATAAGAGAAATTAAGTGTCATGATATATAGAAACTAGCCGTTGGAGGGCTTGCTGCAAATCCTTATATATAGACTTTCGTTTTTTCATTTGGAGATATCCCAATCAATTGTTTTTCAAGAGTTATTCAGTTCTTGGGCTTTCTGAGAGTTTTTATTCTATATTTATACTGAGAGCATTGTGAGATTATATTTGAGAAAAAGTTATTGAAGAAGTGTGTGAAAATTGTTGTTGTCACTGATCTAAAGTTTCATTGTGATCCAATTTTTATTCATTCGGTGGTATTCTGTTGAGATCGTTCCAAGCTTAAGCTTTTTATTGCTATTTGATATTATTATTTATTGCTTGGAATTTAGATCTTTGAAATCATTTTTCTGAACTTAAATTGCTTGAAAATATTTTGAAACGATTTCTTGTGAAAATCTGATTAAGTACTAACTTGTGTGTTACCCGTTATTTATTTAGAATCAGATTTTGAAATTCTCACTTTATTTCTATCACTAGTATTTATCAGGACATTAATTGCGTTTAAATTAATCTGAGGTGATAGAAACTCCGAGTGGAAAAAACTTATCAATTTCTTGTAATTGGTGAGTTGTGTGCGGATTAGATATTATTGGGAATATCTAATCAAGGGTTGTTGGGTTTCAATCTCTTCCAGTAAAGAGATTGAGGTTTGATTTTTACCTAATGCATAAAAATATTATGGTACTCTTTTCTCGTGAAAAGAGATAGGTATTAATTCTTCCTTAATAGAATTAGATTTTGAGTGAATTTGTAACGGTTCAATCTTTATCGGTGAAAAGGATACTTGGAGTGATTATGAGGTTTAATTCTTAGCCTAAGGTATAAAAGAATTAGGTTTGATCCTTAACCTGTGAAAGGATTAGATTAGTCTTGAGCCTGAAAAAAGATAAGGTTATTCCTTAGCCTGTGAAAAGGGATTGTAAAGGTTATTCTTGAGTTTGTGAAAACGAAACTGTAAAGGTTGATTCTGCGCATGTTAAAAGAATCATTGTATAAAGGTTTGGTTCCTATCTAGGAAAGGAATCTTGAGTGTAGTAGGTGCGACTCACTGTGGGACTCGGAGGATTGAATTAGTTAAGAGTAACTTGGTAAACCAATATAAATCTTGGTGTGCCGCAATTTTATTTTATTTATTTTCAGTTGTTTGGGTGTGCACATAGTTTATATAACACATATCTATTGCTATAAATATAATAATTAATTTAGGATAAAATTAATTATTTAAATTTTCAAAGTGTTATAAGTTGATAATTTACTTTAAATTTTATAATTACCCAATTCACCCCCCTCTTGGATAGATCACTAGGTCAACATAACTATTTCGTCAAAAAATATATTTGAAGTAACAAACAAACTATCCGAAAATCGATTTAAAGCCAAATAAAATAGCCTAAAGAACTTCACAAAACAACAAACATTTTCCCAGTTAAGACTATTTTGTGGGCTTCCACCATTCTCACCAATATCTTTATCAAAAAAGTGATCACGATATTTTCCATCCTCATCCTCCAACCGAACAAAAGCTTTTTCAAAATTTTCAGCACTCTCGAGCATCTTATATGTGGAATTCCAACGAGTTGGAACATTAAGACACAAGAGACTCTTCGATTCAATTTTAACAGTTCCATACACTTTTTAAAAGCCTGAAATATATTCGGAGAGGACTTCACATATCTAGCCGCTTCTCGAACCTTAACTGTTGACTCGTGAAGTTCTTTCAATCCATCACATACAATCAAATTCAAATTATAAGCACAACAACGCATATGTAAAATTCATGATCTAACACTGTACCCTTCCAATCTTTAGTTACTCTTTGCAAAGATCTAATAGTAGTGCTATTAGAATTAGCATTATCAATCGTCAAGGTAAAGTAACTATTAATATTCCATTCACGCAAACACAATTCAATTTTTTTTCCCAATCGTTTTCCCCTTATGATCTTCAACAAGACAAAAAATTAATATTCTTTTATACAAAACGCAATCATTATCAATAAAATGACAAGTAAGACACATATAATTCAAATTTTGTATTGAAGTCCAAGTGTCTATGGTTAAACATATTCTACGACCCTACAAAATTTTCTTCAAATTCTCTCTCTCCTCGTGATATATCTTCACAACATCTTTAGCAACCATTGTACGACATGAAATATTTTTAAATTTAGGTTGCAAAACGTTACAAAACCTTTTAAACCCATAATTTTCAACAAATCTAAATGGCAATTCATCTAAAATAACTATTTCTGTAAGAGCTCTTCTAACTTTATCAACGGAAAAACTAGTTGCTACAAGACTAACCTCATCTTGTCCATTCTTTTTAAGTTGAGTAATTAGTTGGGTTTGTCCCTTAGGCAACTCCCTATACGGATAATCAGGAAAACTAACAAGGTGAGCCTTTAATTATTTGTCCCATGAGTTTTTGAATCTGCATGATACTCTTACGCACAATATTTACAAGATGTCATTTGATTTACATCCTCATAAAAAAAAAATCAAATGACCCCAGACCTCAGAAACTTTTCTACTAGTACCATGTTTTTTCACATTTTTAGGCAAGAGCGGTTTTTCAGTAGTAAGGGGAGTTGGAGGGTTACTTTTGAGGAGTGTAGAAGAACCCTCAGCATTAGCATATTCCATAATAGAAAAAGCGGTCGAGCGCATTGACGGAAGGTACTAGCAAGAAAATATTCCTTGAAAAATAAGGGGAACAATTTTCAGCATTTATAAAACATACAAGTGTCACTTTAAACCGAAACAGAAACAGTACACAAGTGTCAGAATACTGTTTCTACCATTTGAATGAGAACTCGTGCTCTGGCTAATTCTTATTTAAAGTTTCTGGAAATGTATCATTCTGAATATATCATTGTGAATATATTGTTTAGTGTACTAGGAAGTAGAAACAGAGTTGTCGCTTTAAACAAGAGCAAAAACGAAAAATAGAAACTTTATCATCTAAACAAGAACAGAAACAAAAACTATTAACAGAAACTTTATCATTGTGATTTAGTGAATCGATATATTTAAACAAACCATTCAAATATATAAACAAACAGAAATAGACCCGGTTTGTATGCCTGTTTTCTAGCTGCATTTACTGTAGGTTTGTCTTCTTGTTACTGAATTAGACCATGGAATTGTTTCAATGCTTCTTATATGTATGTGTGTGTATCATTGAGCACGTTGTGGAGTTAGATTATGCATCGAGTTCTACGCAAGTTAGGTTAAAATTTTCCATCACCAAAAAATCATTTCATAACCAGAAAATTATGAAGAGAAATTTGTTGTCGACCCTCAACTAGACATGTTGAAAGATTGGCCCCCAAAAAGGGTAAGAGCTTGATTCAGCTTGGGGGAACTTATAGTGAAAGAACATATTTATTCATCAATTTTTCCAAAATCACAAATTAGAATTGTGATGGAGAGTATTTATCGAAAGGGGAACTTCAATCCAATTATTTTTCCTGAACACATTAATCACGAAATCAAACACAAACTAATTTTTCGACTTCATCAGCAAGTAAAAACAGTCCCAAAGTTTCCGATAACTCTGTATTCTAGCTTAAAGACTTCGAAACTGAAGTCCAAGGTTAAAGATTTCAAAATAGAAATCATAGATTCATAGTCAAGATCAGAAAACAGAATTCAAAAACCCTAAGGAAACAGAAAACCCTAATGAAAACAAAACACAAACACCAATTGAAAATTTGAAACAAAATTCGAAAACCCTAATCCATACAATATCAAAATCGAAAATGAAAAAACAATTACGTCTCATTTTGGGCCTGAGTCTAAAATCGAAGAATAAACAAATCGAAGAAATCAAAATCGAAGAACAAATAGAAGAACTCACCGTTTGAGGCCTGATTTCAACAGTCGATTCCGTCTTTCACGAGTCTCACCATCACAGAAAATTGAGTGTTTTGTTTTAGAATTTGGTTTTGAATCAAACCAGAAGGCTACGAGATGATCTTGGAACGAAAAATCTTGATTTATAGCCATTATGGAATTGGAAGGAGAATCGAAGAAGACGAGATGATGGAAGCCTGGAAGGGAGAATTATGAAGCGACGAAGACAAATCAACGAATGGAATTGAAAGTTTCGGAGTTGGCGATTTGCAAACCGAAGCGTCATCGATGGGTTTGGAGGTTGGAGTTAATGAGAGGAGAAATGAATTTAAGAATGAAGGCGCCGCTTAGGAATTCAACCAATGGAGACTAGAGTGACTGATTGATTCGTGTAACCCTAATGTATCGGTCGGGTCGGGTGAGGTTCGAGCGGGGGAAAGAAAACCCGCTAACCGATCCAATATATGACAAGAAAATCGGGTTGAACTCGATCCGACCGCCAACACACACTAGAGCCAACATTTTTGGGTTCGGGCCAGTCGGAAATTGTGGGTGGGTCAATTTGACCGGATCCATGCACACTTCTACTGAGAATTGGAACATCTATATAATAAATGAGGGTGATTTTTTTTTTTTAAATTGTTTTTTCGATTAAGGATTCGGATTGATTGAGTTGAGGGGAATGGATGGATGAGATTAGATCATTAAAAATATTTTTCTTTTGAAAATTCTCCTCCAATGATTTCACATTCTCACTTCAAAAATAGTTGAATTAAATTATATTTTTTATCCTTTAAATTATATGCATTATTTAATTCATAATTTTTCACCATCTTTTTAATCTTACAAATTAGAAAATCAACACAATCACGTCAGGCAAGAGAAATCCTTAGCTATATATAAAATGAATTAAACTCTAACCTAAAATTCATATATATATAATTAGATGGAGCAACCTATGAAATAATTTTTTTTTATGAGGACCGTTAACAAAAAAAATATAATTTTTTAATTTACAATAATTATTATTATTATTATTATCATTATTATTATTTTTTTGAACTATTTTAGCATTCCTTAAATGATAGTGACCAAAGACACTCATATAATTGGACTGAATTGATATGATTTGAAAATTGTGTGGTTTCAATTATGTGTGAAAATTGATACTCTTGGGATCAAATACACTTAACCTAAACTTAAATGGGAACAAAGTGTAATTTTCTCGCATTTTGGTTCCGGTTTAATCACACTTTGCCCCCTGTGATTTATACCTTTTGCACTTTATTCCTTATAGTTTGAATGTCAGCACTTTGCCCCCAGTCGTTAACTTTCCCATTAAGTTTAACATTCAATGTGAAAAGGTTAAAGAAAATATATTATTATATTTTAAATTATAGGGTCAATTACATTTTATTCTCACGTGGTTTGACTCATTTGTACTTTACTCCCCTGTGATTCAAATATCACCATTTATCTTCCCTATAGTCTTGGACCTAAGTGCAAAACTAACACTTTCTGTCAAAATTGACAAAAGTGCGCCTCACACGCCAGCAACGAGAATAGATGTATTTTTTTTGTGTCTTTTCCCTCCAAAATACATTTTCCTTATTCCCATTTTACCCTCCATATTTCTCTATATAAGTCCAACATTTCTCACTTATTTTTTACACCAAACCAACATTTCTCACTTTTTTTTTTTCATCCACAATTTATATTGTTATTTTTCATGCCTTCTTCAAGTATTTTACACACGATTTCTTACATTCTTCAAGTATTTTTATTTTTTCCCTACACATTTTTTTTTTTTTTTTTTGTGAAATACACCATCTTAATAACAATAATACACCATAATAGACCATACTAATATATTTTTGATATCTTCTTCAAAATACACAATTTCATAAAAATACACCATATTAATATATCCAAATATATCAAAATACATAAAAAATTACATTTCATCGTGATGTATCACGATATGAAACACATATCAAAAAATTTATTTTCAATTACATTATAATATCAATTTAAATTATATTATTTCCCCACAATAATTCTTAATTTATTATTTATTTGTCGTCGTAACATATAATATTGAGATGACTATTTAGATGTGAATGTAATAATGAAGAGGTTAAAATGAAAATTAACCCATATTATAGGGTAAAAAATGTAAATTAAAAAATGTGGGTTACAGTAGGAAAAGCCTTTATACAAGCTCAAAAAATACACAAAATAAATTACAGAAGCAAATAAAAATTTATGCATTAGAACTTAATCATGAATTCCAAAAACTACCTCTAAATTACACAAAATTAGTCTCAAGTCCCTGATACACCCAATGTTAGAGAGCGAAAGAGGGAGAGAAAGAACAATAACTTTCAGAATTTCAGACTAGACTTTCTCTCTCTACCCGGATCATAATTCTCTCTCTAGAAACCCAAAATTGCAATTGCGCAAGAGTTGATTTATGACTAAAAATTACAGAATGAAATGGATTTTGTTTGTTTGAATAATCATAAGATATGGCAGCCGCAACAGAGGAAGAAGAAACAGAGGGTGGAGACGAGAGCTATGGCTTCGAAAATAGAGACGATCTTGAAGAGAAAGCCATTGACGAACCAAATCAAGCTGAAACTCTTCTTCTTCCACCGAAACCCACATCTAATTCTTAATTTATTATTTAAATAAAAATTGAATCATGAAATCGATTTTAGTAAGGAAATCAAAATCGAAATCGAGAGAGAGAGATAGCTTACACATGACGGTAAAGGCAATGACGATGATGGCGGTGGAGACGAAGACGCGCGGTGGCTAGAGAAGATGACAATGACGGCGGTGGCTAGAGAATGCGACGGCGATAATTATGGAAGGAGAGCCACCGCCAGGCGTGGCCATCCAGATCCGACCTCGCTGCAACCAACGCTGACCAAAGAGAGAGTGAGAAGGAGAACATGGAAATCCATGAACTAAATCACAACTTTACAGGAGAAAAAATAAACCTTATCTCATACACAATAATGTCTTTCATTACATCTGGGTTTCGGAGATTGGCCAAAGCCAGGCCGATCGAACACATCCGATGATTTCAAAATAAAAAACTGAATCGAAAACCTAAACTGATCAAAACCTCTGTAATTGAAAATCGATCAAACCGAAGTTGAAAAACAGAGAGGGAGAAATCAAACCTGAACCAAATCAATCGAACCCATCCAGTTTTCTGCAAACAAAAATGAAAGAACAGGAACACTAAACAAACACCAATTAACTGAGATGAGGGAGATATTTAATGAAAAAAATCCCTAGATTGAGAGGAGGTTGTTATTTAATAAAAAGAAACAATCCCTCTAAAATTAAAAACTACCTACATTTGAAATCAAATCTGTAGATCCATCACCATTATGAGAAGAAAATATAGAAACCACCTTCATTTGAAATCAAGAACGAATTTATGAGAACGGGGAGAAATTTAGAAAATCAAACAGATGAAAACAAAATTAATCTAGAAAAAAATTCAAATCTTACCATAGAAGCAACGGATTTGGGACCGGAGGGGTGGGGGTCGTCGTTCTCGCAGATCTAGGACCGGCGGGAAGGCGTGACGGATCTGAGACCGAAGGGAGGGGGCGCCGTCTCGACTGATGGATGGATGGATGGGTGGATGGCAATGGTGGATATGGGATCAGCGGGAGGGGATGCCGTCGCGACTGGTGGATGGCGACGATGGATTTGGGTGGATGGCGACGGCAGATCTGGACGGATGGCGGATATGGGACCGGCGGGAGGGTTAGAGCCCATTTTCTTAGAGAGAGAATGAATTTTTTTGAAGGAGCTAAGGGTTAATTACATTTTACACCCAAACAATTGTGAATAATTATGGAATAGCAAAATCGACATTTCACAATTTCCGTTAACGGAGTAACCTTTGCACTTAAGTCCAACAACTACAGGGAGGGTAAGTGACAACGTTTAAACCATAAGGGGATAAAATGCAAATAGACCAAACCATAGGGGATAAAATGTAATTAACCCTAAATTATATTTATACCTTGAATTAATTTTATGGGGATAATTTAAAAATTTAAGGTTGCAAAATATTATTTTGAGAAATTGATAAAAATATTCAAAAAAAATTCCTAATGGTATAAAAAATATTTTGAAATTTTTTTATATTTTCCTAAAAATATAAAATATATATATTTTTAGAAGAAAATATTCGGAATTAAGTCTGAATGTTTTCATTTTATTTTTAAATCAAAAATATTATTTTTAAAAATAAAATGAAAACATTCGGACTTAATTCCGAATGTTTTCTTCTGAAAAATTATTTTTCTTTTCTTGTTTTTTCTTTAATATTTTTAGTTTTTTTTTTTTTTTTTTGATTTTAAAATCATGATGAAATTTTGGAATTCCAAAATTCCTTTTATTTTTTAAGAAAATGTTTGGACGGGACAAAATGCAGTGTCTACAACAGCTGGCACACCTTGTTTTTTTGAAAGATTAAACTAAATATTTAATCTTTCAGAAAAACGGGGCGCGCCAGCTGCTGTAGACACCACATTTTATCTTGTTCAAACATTTTTTTAAAAAATAAATGGAATTTTGGAATTTTCCTAAAAAATTCCAAAATTTCATCATTATTTTAAAATTAAAAAAAAAAAGAAGCTAAAAATATATAAATAAATAAATAAATATATATAGAGAGAGAGAGAGAAGAAAACATTCGGAATTAAATCTAAATGTTTGCGTTTTATTTTTAAAAATAATTTTTTTTAATTTAATTCCGAATGTTTCCTTCTAAAAAACTATTTTTCTTTTTATATTTTTAGGAAAATATAAAAATTTCTCAAAATATTTTATATTATTTGGAATTTGTTTTTGTTTTTTTAAATATTTTTACCAATTTCTTAAAATAACATTTTGCACTCTTAAATTTTTAAATGTATTTCTAAATTATTCCTATAAAATTAATTCAAGGGAATAAATGTAATTTAATATGTAATAATACATTTTCTTTGACTTTTTCCCATTGACCGTTAAACTTAATGGAAAAGTTAATAGTAGGGGGCAAAGTGCAAACCACAGAAAGGCAAAATGCTGACGTCCAAACACCATGGGGGACAAAGTACGAAAGGTGCAAAACACATGGGGGCAAAGTGTGAAAATTGATACTCTTGGGACCAAATGCACTTAACCTAAACTTAGAAGGGAACAAAGTGTAATTTGCTCTCATTTTGGTTCCAAAAGTTCCGAAGTGAAAATTACAATTTTGTCAATAAAATGTGAATGCGGGTTTATGTGGATTTTGAGCTTCGCTAAATTTCATCTTCGATCTCTTAAGTTTTATGTTTGTTTTAATCTCACAAATTGACAATGTTATTAATACTTTTAAACGAAAAATGAGTTATGCTCAACACATAACCTTTTAATAAGTATATGTTTGTCATTTTAATTTCGTTTAGCCTAATGCATTTTAATTACATTATTGATAAAAAAATCAGTGTTTTAAATTATTGATAAAAAAATATTAAAGAAAAACGTATTAGTTTCAATAGAGTAAAGAAATGAAAAAATATCTCCTTTAGAAAGCCAGATGATGAGCACATCTCACTTTTCATCCAAAATCATTAATTACATTTTAATTTTTTTGGGATTTTGAAACAAATGTGAAATTTGAAGGACCAAAATATAATTTGAAAAACATTAGGGTTCATATAGACATCCACCCGAACTTTAGGGGCCAAATATATAATTTTCCCCAATTCGAAATCAAATTGAACGCAGTTGCTTCGATCTCATACGGGGAAACGCCGGCGATTCCTCTGTAACCTTACTATTATGAAAGCTTTGTCCGCTCTAAAATCCGATCAAACCAGACTATTTATCAACTTCCGCCGCCAAAACCCCCCGTCTCCGCCGTATCTCTCACCAACCCATCTCAATGATCTCCTCAACATTGCCGCGGAAGCCAAGAGCTTCAATCGCGCAACCCAAATCCACGCCCAACTCATTACCAACAACTACATTTCTCTCCCTTTTCTCTTCAACAATCTAGTCAATCTGTACGCGAATTGCGGCCGCATTGATCAAGCTCTCGCGTTGTTCTCCACAACCCACGACGAGTTCAAAAATGTTATTGCTTGGACCACTCTTATCACCCAGCTGTCCCACAACGGTAAGCCTTTCCGAGCACTAGAATTCTTCAAACAGATGAGAATCGCCGGGATATGCCCTAACCAGTTCACTTTCTCCGCCGTCCTACCCGCCTGTGCGGAGACAACGGTCGTTCTTCACGGTGAGCAAATCCAGTCCTTGATTTTTAAACATGGGTTTGATTTCGATGTGTTTGTGGGCAGTGCATTGGTTGACATGTACTCAAAATGCTCGCATATGGAGTCTGCGCACAAGGTGTTCGACAAAATGCCTGAACGAAACCTCGTCTCTTGGAACTCCATGATTGTGGGTTCTTTGCAAAACAAGCTCTATGAATTAACACTTAGATACTTCAAACAAGTTCTCTCGAGTTCATCAATGACTCCTAATCAAGTTACCTTCTCAAGTGTTTTGAGTGCTTGCGCAAACACTGATCATAACGATAATCGTATCGGTAAGCAAGTTCATGGAGTTGTGGTTAAACATGGATTAATCTCTTTACCATATGTGAAGAACTCTCTCATGGATATGTACTCCAAATGTGGGATTTTCGAAGATTCATTGAAGTTATTTCACACCATAAAAGATCAAGACATTGTCACACTAAACATAATGACAATGGGTTCTGCTCTAAACCGCAACCTCGAAGGTGCCTTAACCTATTTTCGCCTCATCAAAAGAAAACGGTTTTCACCCGATGAAACATCCTTCTCAAGCATTCTTCACGCCATTGCCAACGCGGGAACACTCATCCAAGGTTGTTCCATCCACACCCAAATCATGAAAATTGGGCTCGATTCAAACAAGTGCTTAACAAGCTCTTTGATCACGATGTATTCGAAATGTGGAAGTTTATGCGATTCTTGTCGCGTGTTTGATGAGGATAAGGTTAGGACGGTTGTCTCTTGGACATCCATGATCTCGGCTTTCCAACAACATGGCTACGCCAATCGTGTAATAGAATTGTTCGAGGAAATGCTCAAAACGGGGATTGAGCCCAATTACATATCTTATGTTTGTGTTTTGTCGGCTTGTAGCCATAACGGGCTGATTGAAGAAGCGTTTGCGTATTTCAATTCAATGAAAATTAGGCACGGTTTAAACCCTAGGCACAAGCATTATGCCGCCATTGTTGATTTGCTAGCGCGTTCTGGTCAATTCGACAGAGCAAAGCGCTTTATAGAATCTATGCCTATCGAGCCCTTAGGATCTGTTTGGGGGGCATTGCTCGGTTCTTGCAAAAATTATGAGAATATTGAAATGGGGCGAGAAACTGCAGAGAAATTGTTTGAGATTGAGCCGAGAAATCCTGGGAATTATGTTTTGCTTTCGAATATTTACACGAAAAATTTAAGGTTGAAAGAGGCCGATGAAGTGAGGAGATTGATGGGGACGAGGGGTGTTAAAAAGGAGGTTGGATGTAGTTGGATCGATGTTAAGAACACGATTTTTTGTTTTAGGGCTAACGATAGAGATCATCCGAGAGCGGAAGAGATTTATGAGATTTTGAGCGAGATTGAGCGTTCTTTTGGGGGGTCGGATTGTAAAAACAAAGAATTGGAGGACTTGTATTAATTTTTTTAATTTTTTTTAAGGGAAGAGCCAAACAGGCCCTAAAGAGTTTTTTTAAGGAGAAACACCATTGGGCCATTGTGATAATTCTTTTCAAAATGGGAGGAGTCCATTTGAACTAATAGGGCACAGTTTTGAGGTTTCTTGGGCTTGAATGTTATGCTTGGGAGTAAGGCTATGTTTGGTCCAAGGAATGGAAAAGCAAAAAGAAAGGAGAAATGAAAAAAAAAAAATCCGAAAAATTATTTTCCCTCGTTTTGTTTGGTTCGGGAAAAAAATGAAAAGAAAAAAAATAATTCACTTTAATATAATTTACTATTTTATCCTCATATATTATAAAAATAAATTAAAAATTTTATGATCAAAGGTATGATTGTAATTTTACTCATTCTCCATTACTTTTCATCATTTTTCTTCCAAATTTGTGTGGAAAAAAATATCCTCGGAAGTTGTGTAGTTTCCTTACTATTTTCATTTTCCATCTTTACTAAACAACATTTTATTTTTATTTTCTATCATATTTTTATTTTTTTTTCTATTTATTTTTCACTCAACCAAATGTTGGAAAATAGGAGAAGGAATTTCCCTTTCCCTTTCCCTCTCATTGTTTGATAGGAGCGTAGAAAAAGAAATAAAAAAACTAAATTTTTTTATGCCATATTTAGGATAAATTTCCTTTTTTTTTTTTTTTTTTGTTTGATAGAATGCCAAAAAAAAATAGAAAATATTTTCAATTGTTTGGTTTTGGGAAAAAGTGAGAGAAAAGGGATTTTACCATGAAATTTAGGCACGGTTTCGTAATATTTTTTTTAAATGTGTATATATATATATATTCGTTTTTAGAATTTAGGGTTTAAATAATTTTAATAATAGATAAAATAAAATCATGTTTTTAAGTATTTTTTAAATACAAACAATAATTATTTTTTGTTATTTTGAATTTTACATTTTAAGATATCGAATGGACTAACGGCATGTTTGGTACATGAGATGGGATAAAATATTAGAATGATCGTGAGAATAATCATTCTATTTTTATATTTAGTATATGGGATTAAATTTCATTCTCATTACCAAAAATTCTCTAATCTTCCAAAAATCAAAATATTGAATTAATTAATCCCAAGATTAACTTTGGGTTAATGATTTTTTTGGTTCTTCATAAATACGACAGGTGTTCAATTGAACCCCTGTATTTAGAAATAGTTACATTGAGTCTTTGATATTTCAATTGCAACTGTATTAGTCAACTTTTATGGTATTTGGTCATTTTACGTCATTTATCATTTTACATCAAGAAATAAGGATAATTTGGTCTTATTGAAGATGGATTAGATGTTGAACAACCTTGGTCTAAATGTTCCTCTCTCCCTCTAATGATTTTGATGGAAACACCTTTACCCAAAAGCATTAAACCCTTCTCCAATGAAAGGTGAGCACATGTTTTAGCATCACATTGACAAGACTCAACTTAAGATAAGAGACCCCTCATTATACTCTCAAATTCTACAAATTTTAAGGACATAATGAGTTCTCACAACTAATTTTGTGTGAAGTGATATGTTTGGTTAGAAAAAAGGATAATATATATATATATATATAAAAAGAAAAATTATTTAGTATGTAGAGAAAACGAGAGAAAAAAAATAAGAAAGAAAAATGTATAATTTTAAAAGCAAAATTTTTCCACATCAATTTGGGAAGAGAAACAAAAAAATGAGGGAATTTTTTTTTAATAAAAGAGTAAAATTATAATTATATTTTTGTTAGTAAAATCTTTAATTTATTTTTATAATATATGAGAATAAAATAATAAGATACAAGAATTATTTTTTTTCCTTTTATTTTTCTTTTTTAACCAAACAACGCTAGGCAAAATATTTTTTTTTTCACAATAAATAAAAATATTGTCCTCTCATTTTTTTTTTTCTTTTCCATCCTCCAACCCAAAAATGCCCTAAACAAATAGATGTATCAGTATTCTATCTATATTTATAATAAACGAGGGATTTTTGGTGCCTAAGTGTATTATATCAATTTTCAAAATTATAAATACTAAAAAATAATAAAAATTTACCTAACAAAGTATAAGAAATTTAAAGGGTAAAAGATGTAATTAAATTCAATCACTTATGTCAAAGGCTAAGTTTTTCGAGACTGGAAAACGGACCGTGCGATACTAACTAGGGAATCGCCTAATAGCTAGCCTGAAAATCAGAGGATCTAGAATAGCGAAAACGGTTTTAATAACAATATGGTTCACTACAATAGCACATGCAATCAGTGTAGTGATAATATAATTACAATGACAACAACAATTATATTAATATCGAAAGTTACGGGTATGAAAGGTTTACAATGATATATCCTCTTACATAGTACTTTAAAGAAAAAAATACAAGCGACATGAATAGACATCATTATATTCGAAAAGACATAATGTGATCATTTTACAAGAAATCATAGAAATAAACTAAGTTGAACTAAGTTAAACTAATCTAGAAAACAAATGAAAAATGTCATGGACAAGCGACCGTGCAAGAACAAATATTGAATAAGCTTAGACCATGACAACTTACGTGTGGGTGAGTGAAATTTTTAGATTATTATTTTTCCTTCTAAATATTTTATCGAATCATCTCAACCATCCATTCCCCTCAAATTAATTCAAATAGTTAATAAAGAGACATTTTAAAAAAAATATGTCATGAGTTATTAATTGTGTTTGGATAAAGGATTTATAGGAAGGATTTCATTTGGTTAGGGGATTTTGAAATCCTTTTTTAGCAAATTCCTTGTTTGGGTAATAGAAGAAATGATTTGTCAAATTCCTTTTTGAGTGAATGGAAGGATTTACAAATGAATTTGGGAAAGGTAGAATTTGACAAATCCACTCAACTAAAGGATTTCTAAAATCGCATCCTCTTCGCGACGAACAACCCAGGCGACGCGAAGAACATACCAAACAACCGACATCTCGCAATGAACAGACCTTCGGGATGAGCTCTCTTCTTGCGACAACCACCGACGACGACAAGTCGTCCTTCGTGACAACCGACGACAGCCCCTACTTCGAGACCACCGACGATAGTCGTCTCCTTCGCGACCATCGACAACGAAATCGGCCTCCAATTTCTCAGCCTTCAACGAAATCGCTCTCCGATTTCTCATTCTGCCGATGAAATCGCCCTCCAAACAGATTCATTTTGATTTCGTTTCATGTTTCTTGCTCAATTTGGGGTAGATCTTAGTTTGATTTCGTTTCCATGTTTCTTGCTTGATTGGGGTTGCGAATGTGCTTAGGGTTGCGATTAGGGTTTCGATTGGGATTGTGATGGCTTGGGGTCTTTGATTTTGCCGCTGGCTTGGGGTTTCGTTGATGGTTTCGAATTCGCCGATGACGTTACGAATATGTTGAGGTCGTCTTGCAGCCTATTTTTGTTTTTGTTTAGTTTTTTTTTTTTTTTTTTAATATATATATGTACATATGTGTGTGTGTGTATATATAGATATGTTCCAGAAGTGGGATCAAAAATAGAACAAAAAAAAATGTTTTGTTCTAATAAATTTTTTGTTGAAATTTGTTTTAGTTCCAATAAAATTGTTCTAATAATTTTGTTTTGTTCCCATAAATTTATTGTTGAAATTTGTTCTAGTTCTAATAATAATGTTTTTGTTCCCATAAATTTGTTGTTAAAATTTGGGATTATGAGAATACTATTTACAAATACTTTGGCTATCCAAACAAAAAAATTGTAAATTACATGTTCAAATACTTCAGTTCAAATAATTACCCAGACAAAGGATTTGTCAAATGAAGGGATTTCAAAATCCAGATTTTAAAATCCCTTCATTTGATAAATCCCTTGGATTTGTCAAATCCTTTATCCAAACGCAACCTAATAGATTTTAATATTTATGAACAAAGCAACGGCGACTCTGAGGCTAGGCCAATAACGATCTCCTAGGCCCTTCAAATTTTAGGGGTCCTTTCAAATTTACCCCTATACTTTTTTTTTTTCAAAATATTTTTAATATCATCCCAGATAAAAAAAAAAAAAAAAAAAAAAAAAAAAAAAAAAAATCTCAATTTAGGTTTAATCACTATGACAACTATTTTTTCACACATTTTAATTTTATCAAAAAACTTGACTATCTTAAAAAATAATGAAACATTAACAAGTCTTAGGCCATGTTTGATAATCACTTAAATTTTAAATGCTGAATTTTAAGTTTTAAAATTACAAGTATCGAATTTATTAAGTGTTAAATATATTAATTATTCAATTTTTAATATTTTTGTACAAATTTTTATTCCTAAAATAATTTTTACAACTTTATTTTTCTAAAATATTCTCCCTATAACTTTCTTTCTCTATGTTTTGTTTATTAAATATTTTTTCTATCTATAATTTTTTGTATATAACTTTTTTTTGCGAGATTTTATAGTATTTGTGTAAAATATTGATTGTGATAATTAGATATTATATGGTATTAAGTGATAAGTGCTAAAAAATTAAGTGAATCACACATTACTAAAAATTTTGAAGAAGTTTTTAAATGATACTTATTTTTTAAGTAATTGTTTAATTTTGTTATCAAACGCACTTAATTTGATAAGTACTTAATGTATTATGTTTTAAGTACTTAATTGTATCATCAAACGGAGCCTTAAGGCTTGTTTGATAACGACTTAATTTTTAAGTGCTGAAAATTAAATGCTGAAATTTTAAGTGCTGAAAATTTAAGAAGGTTATTTGATAAAATGTGCTGAAAATTTAAGTACTATTTTTTTTATTTGTTTGATAAGTACAAAATTTGTATGCTGAAATTTATATACCTATTTTTGAATCAAGATAATATGAAGAAAAAAAAATTAAGAACAAAATAATAAAATTAGGGTGCCATTTTTTAAAAAAAAATTATATTAAAATTAAAAGTAGAAATTAACCAAAAAATATGTAAATATTATGTAGTTTTTTATGTAATTTGATTGCTTAAATTAAATTATAACAATAATTTAAATATAAAATAAAATTAAAACCATAAAATAATTCAAAATTAATTTAATTCTCATTGATCCTAACTCTAATTAAACCCTCATAGGGAATTATGGGTAAAATAGTCAAAACATATTTTTTTTTTAATTGAGAAATAATGGAATGCATTAAGCAAAATGAAATAAGTGAAGGGACTTTTGGCTTAATTTTTTACTCACATTTTGACTTAATTTTTAAGTTAACTTAATTAATTAAGTGATACTAATTACATTTATCAAACAAATTTAATTAATTAAGTACTTAATATAATCAGTTTTAAGCACTTAATTTTTTTATCAAACTTGCCCTTAATCTTAAATTTCGTCTATAGCCTCTAATTTCTCTTTGTTTTAATTTTGAACCAATCAAAACTCAATTTTTTTTTTAATTTTTTTTTTTGGAAAAAAAATTAAAAAATTTATACTACTTGGATTATGAAGTGGACAAAGGGAGATTTTGAACTAGACAAAGCTTTTGGGGGTAATTGTTGAGAGTTAAAGGCCTTTTAAGCTTTTAGATAAGGAGTGGGATTGCAATGTTTTATTATAATGTTGAATTCCACCGAAAAGAAATGAATTTTTTCTCTCATGCATCAAAGTGGAAAGAATTCAATTTAAAAAGGTTGTTAAAACACTCTAAATTAAGTAAACTAAGCTACTAAAAAAATAGATTAAGAATTAAAAATGGTAGTTTTCACTACTAATAATTGAAATTTAGATTTTAAGTTTCCATATAGGGTAAGCAATGTGAATAGTGAAAAAACCAAAGGTCATGTTGATTGCATCGTCTACTCATTATTTTTTGACAAGACAAACGGTAATTATAAGCTTAATTGGTGTTATTTTGTCCCACATCCATCACTTCAAAAATTTTCAATTATACCACATTTTATCATGTCGTTTTAAGTTGGAATCTTGTAATATGATATCAAAGTTAATATTATTGAAATTTACATCTCATTTTTTCGTAGTCAAATCATCTATGCAAATCAAGAATTGAACATTTTTCATTATTCTCTAGTAATTAAATCATCTGTGTAAACTGAGAGATGTATTTAAGAACGAATATTACATTTATGTCTTACATCGATCATTTCAGAATATCCAAACCTACATAAGTGGAAGGTATTGTAGATTGCGTCATCTACTCATTATCTTTTGACAAGACAAATGATAATTATAAGCTTAATTGTGATTAAAACAAACAACCATGAGCAACCATGTGGTTTTGTTTGTGAATATTGTTGATGGTCCTAATTAAGTATGATGTACTAGGGTCATATCATGTGTACTCCACCAAGTGTCCTAACTCCTTTTACCCACCCTTTACTTTGATTTTGTTTTATTGTCATCGGTACTTAAAATTCTACACTTTAGCTATTTTTACTTATAATTAATAGAAAAACTAGCTTTTCTTAAATAGCCGAAACTATCAATTATTTTAACTTTTATTTTATTTTGTAAGAATAATAGAAAGAAAAGAGTAAGAGACTTAAAGAGAGAAAATGGTATTATTTTTACCTTCTATTGCCGTAAAATATTGAATTTAAATTAAAAGATTATTATGTTATTCTATATTTGTTTTGAATCAAATGCAAGTTTTTCCCTTTAGTCCATAGTAAAAGGGACTAAAGTGTATATTTTAAAAATTAAACGGTTAAAATGAAATAAGACGTCCAATTAATAATTTTAGGCCCCGTTTGGTTAGTGTTTCCAACCCAACCCAACCCATCCCAAAAATTTTGGGTTTGATTTTTGGAAATACGTTTGGCAAATATAAAACTCAACCCAACCCAACCTAAAAAAATAGGAATTGATTCTCAAAATCCTAAAGAAACCGAAAACAAAAAAAAGTTGTTTCTTTTTGTGCCCAAAAATCTCAACCCAAAGTTCTCAATTTTCGGTTTCATCTGCCGGCCGACCACCACCACCCGCCGCCGCAGGCCACCGTCCGGCGACCGACCGCCGTCTCCGGCCACCTCCGGCGACCTTCCGCTGCCGCCGCCGGCATCCGGCCACCGTCTGATACCGCCACTGCCGCCAAACACAAAAAAAAATTCAAAAAAATATAAAATAGTTTTAAGAAAAAATCGTTACCAAACACATTATGTTCTCAACACAAAATAAAAATTATCGTTACCAAACGCAATTTTATTCCCAAAATTCTCAACCCAACCCATTCCAGTTAGGTTCAGAAAAGTGGAAACACTAACCAAATGCCACCTTAATTGCCATAGTTCATAAACAATGTACAATGTTTTTACAATCAATCTCTCTTTCTACAGGAAAAAGGCCAATAATTGTTCCCATGCCAAAATTGGATTCTATTCCCAAAATCTCCTCCAATTTTATATTTTTGATATGAAATTAGGGATATAATGGTAAGTTAGGTGGCGTTAGTGTTCCCATTTTTCTGAACCCAATTGAGATGGGTTGGGTTGAGTTGGGTTGAGAATCATGTTTCCTACTGGAAATAGAATTGTGTTTGGTAATGATAATTTTTTTTTTTGTATTGGGAACAGAATCAAGTTTGGTAACAGTATTATTCTATAATTGAATTTTATGAACCAACCCTAGAATTGATTCAACCAAACTCCAAAAAATTCAACTAAAATCCCAAAATTAAGAACCAACCCTGAAATTGATTTCATGAAATTCAACCAAACCCCCAAATTTAACCAAACCCTCAAATCAAGAACGAACCCTAAACTAAAATCAAGAATCAAACCCTAAATCAATTTGCGCAATGAAATCGAAATCGAAATCGAAATTGATTTCGTTATGAAATCGAAATAGAAAATCAATTTCAACCAAACTCCCAAATCAAGAACCAAACGTAAACCAAAATCAAGAACGAATCCTAAACCAAAATCAAGAACCAAACTCTAAATTGATTTGAGCAATAAAATCGAAATAGTAATCGAAAATCAAAATCGATTCAAGAACCATGGCGAACCCTAATTCAAGTAACAAAATTGAAATCTGAGAACAAATCGAACCCTAAATCTAAGCTTCGACGAAGATGACGATGGCTGGTGGCGACGAAGATAACAATGGCCGGCTTGGTGAGCAATCGAAATCACGACAACGGTGAGTTTCGATGAAGACAACGATGGCCGATCGACGGTCGTGAACGGACCACGGCAACCAGGAGGAACCAGTCGACGAAGATGGCAATGGTCAGGACGATGGTGGTGGCGGCTCACAAGCACAACAACAAAAATGATAAAAGAAATGAAAAATAGAATGCATGGGATTAAAGAGCAGATCTCATTAACATTTAAAATAATTCACAACGTGTTCCTAAAGTTGGGATCAATTTTTTGGGCACAAAAAATAAATAAAAATTGTTTCTCATTTCCTTAGAATTTTGAGAATCAATTCTCATTTTTTGGGTTAGATTGGAATGAATTTTATGTTATTAAACGCGTTCCCAAAAATCAATTCCAAATTTTTTAAGTTGAGTTGAGTTGGACTGGAAAGGAAACACTAACCAAACGGGGCCTTAATGAATAAATTTCGCACAATTTTTAAATTTTCAATAACATTTTCTTTCAGACTCAGGAAAAAAAAAAAAAAAAAAATCAGTTGACGAATGCATATATAAATTTTTTTAGTGGTTACAATAATACCAACTTGTCGGTCAAGTGAAATTATATTGAAAAGGTGAGAGATTTTCAATGTGATAATGAGGACTAATCATCTAGTGTAATCCCACTAATTTTGAGGCACCAACTAATTAATTCTCTCTTTCTTGTCAATTAGTTGTCTTCTTATTTTATATTTTAAAAAAAATATTATATATTTTTAAAAAATATATTTTTCTGTAAGAAAAAATAAGTTTGATTTAATTATGATTTTTTTTTTTTAAAAAAATGAAAATTATTGTATAATTATAAATTAAAGAGATCCAAAATATCATAAAGAAGAGGTAGAGGTAGTTCTCCACTCCACTTGTTCAAAGACAAATACATTATGTCCCCCTTTGATTTGAAATGACCAATTGATTAATCAAACTTTTAATTTCATTTTTATCCATGAAAAATAAAAAAATCATGTCACAAACAATATCATGTTACTTTGATATACTTAGAACAAGGCATATCATACTTTAAAAATTGTGACTTGACTTCACAATTAATGCCCACTTTGGTTTAGCATTTAATAAATTCAAAATTATAATTTTAAAAAAATAAAATTAATTAATTCAAAATTTTAAAGCAGTTGAAAGACCTTTGTAAGGTCAGAGATTCGAGCCTGCAAAAAAATACTTGGTAGGAGAGATACCTACAGAACTTCGAACGAGATTATTCTCACACCCTGTGTGAATGTGAGAACATTCGTAGTTATAAAAAAAATTAAATTTATACTATAAAGCCTCAAACAATTTGATTTTAATTTATTTTTAAATATTTTTTATTTGGATGATTTATTTGAACACAAATAATTAGGATGCCCCATTGGTACGGTATATGACCCCAAAGGTTTGAGGCAAGCATGGAGTTGTGTGGATAGAGATGCATTTTTATCCATCAAGACATTTCTTGTCCTCGTACATGGTCCAAACTCCAACCCTCAAAAAAGCAAAATAAAAAAATAAATAAAAATTGACTAGTATCCACACATTCAGAAAATTGACTTTAAAAGAGCCCCCCTCCCCCAAAAAATAAATTATAAGAACCCCACATGTTGTACTGTTGCAAGCTGTTGTGTTCGATTGCGAGTTCGACGACTAAAAAATAAATATTAAAATTATAAGTGTTGAATTTATTAATTATTAAATATATTTTATTTTTTAAAAAATTTAACTTCAAAAAAATTATTTGTATAATTTTTTTTTTGTCTCTAAAATAATTTTTAGAACTTTTTTTTTTGTTTTGTTTCATATGTATTTAAATTTATAAAATTTAATAAAGTAGGTCTTTAATTCAATTTTGCTCTTATGTTATATTTATTTATTTATTGGTGTGCCATTTTTTCAATATAGCACACCAATAACAGTAATATGACACATCTATTTAGGGTGGATACTCTAATAGTTATAATAAACATGTTGTATCATTTTATTTTTTAATAAATTTTTGTATTAAAATTAAAATTTATTTTTTATTTTTTTAGTAATTAGGTTCTGAATCAATATGTATCAAATTAAATTAAATAAATCAAGTCAACATAAATTTAAATTAGTTCAAATTAAATTATAACCTAACTTAATTAATAAATTAAATTAACACAAACAAAACAAAATTAACAAACTAATCCAACCCAAATAAAATATTTATTTTTTAAATTTTGGCTTTTTTTTGGGGAGAGAGTTTGATGACTGTTGGAACAACAATTAACTTTGATAGTCTTCTCTCCAGATTTTTTAAATATGACTTGGGAAAGAGGAATTTATCATTTTGGCACATAGTCTTAATTTTACCTAAAAAATATCAAAAACAATGATTAAAAATTTCAGCACACTTTATAACATATTTATTGGAGATGCTCCTAGAAGTTACCTCAGATTATTTCCATCCTTCGCCAAAACACAACGATAGAGAAGACTCAAACTCCTCATCCACTTCTAATTTCCAGTTTTATCCTTATGATTTTAGAAAAAATCAATTAAAATTCAACCCCTATTTTATATAAGGGAAAATTACATTTTTGGACCCTAAGATTTGGTTGAGTTTTTATGTGATCCTGATATTTATAAAGTTATATATTTGGTCTCTCAAGTTTCACTTTGGTTTCAATCTAATTCAATTGCAAATTTCATAAATAAAATGAGTGAGAATTCCATTAGTATGAAGCTATTTTGGTCAATTCTTTTCTTTTAAGTTTGGGGTTTGTGCTTAAATGGACATTGAGATTTAAGAGGTGACATATTTGGCTAATCATGTTTCAGTTGAGACTTAAATTTTATCCAATTGAAAATTCTTGTTTAAAAAATTGAATGTGAATCTATTAGTTTATGATTTTTTTTTGTATGTGTTATTTCTCACGTCTCTCTTTCTTTTTACAGCTATAAGAAGTTATTTTTATCCTAAATTTGTTCTTCCACTCATACATCTCATAATTATTGATGTAATGCCCCATATGTGGTTAGCCTAGTAATTTTTGGATTGAGTCCACGTGATCCAAAATGTTCAAGTCAAATTACTAGTAGTATCTCACATGGTGCTTTATATATCATGATATTTTTTATATTATTTTAGGTGTGGGATCTTACAAAAACCTCACTCAAGGATGTGATGTTTTCGTCGCGTTAGCCCGATTTATTCTTCTAGTTGGTGATTTAGAATAGTAGTCCATAATTGAACACAAAGCAACCTACAAGCGTTCAAATGATACTTTCTCTAGGACCTCTATTACTCTTCTGAGTCTATATTCCTTCCACCAACACCATCACGATGTCTTTTTCATACCATAGTTGGCTTTGATATCATTTGTAACATCTCGTGCGACCCACTGACGTAGTAACTTCTGAGTCTACGTAATCCAAAATGTTTAAATTAAGTTATTAGTAGTAACTCGCATGTTACTTTATATATCAAATTATATTTGCTATTACATCTGATATAGTGTAACGACCCGGTTTCTCAAAACCGTCACATGGTTTCTCCCTCTAGGAGAATTAACACTAACATCGCACGACCAATATTTCATTCTATAAAATCCGATAAATTTTAAAATGCGTTGGCGATAAGTAATTAATAATTCATTTTATAAAAATATTTTAATT
The DNA here is from genome assembly GCA_016647705.1 of Eucommia ulmoides. Taxonomy (NCBI): domain Eukaryota; kingdom Viridiplantae; phylum Streptophyta; class Magnoliopsida; order Garryales; family Eucommiaceae; genus Eucommia; species Eucommia ulmoides. The sequence goes on from CM028341.1 coordinate 5,678,305, forward strand.
TACAATCCGACAACGATAATTATAATTATCAAATTTTTAATTTATTGATTTATCAATTCGATTTTACAATGGATAATAATAAATACAACTATTATAAATTTTAAATGGAAGTCCTATAATAACCAACCTCTTGGTCACCCTTTATATTCATGAACTAGCTTGGCTTTTTCATTTGAACATTAAGTGATACACCCAACTCGTGAATTCTTTGGTAAGTAGCTGAGTTTTCTAATATACTTTGGGCTTCAACTAGCAACCATTGTATCTACTTGAGTTTTCTAATAAACTTTGTACAACATTGGGATGCTTCACGTACTGGAATAGTGGTGTAATATATCAAACTTATTGGAATACAAGATGTAATTTGATGCTTATACCTATGTGCAAGGATTGAGGTTTGGTCCATATTTGCATGCAATACCGTCTCTGTTATGTTTTTGGTAGTTCGGTGATATTCATGTGTTTCGATACATATTTGTGTGGTGAAGACGTGTTTATGTATTTCGATACGTATTTATATAGTTCGGTTGTATTTATGTGTTTCGAAAGGTATTTATATGATTTTAACATATTTAGCTGTTTTGAGATGTGTTTATGTGGTTGAGAAGTGTTTATGTGTTTTAAACATATTGTGAAAAATTTATTATTAAAAGTTTGGATTGTGAAAAACTTTACGAGATTATTGGAATTTTAATGTGGATATTGGGATTGATTATTTTTAGCGGGACAGTCCACAAGAAATTGGGTTATCTATTAGATAAGATGTTGACTATGATATGTTGGCTTCAAATGTCGGATGAAATTGATAAATGTTGGTTATGTGATATGGCAGTGGACTTGAAAAGTTATGCCAAGTAGGAAAATTATCGAGGTCGTAGACCTTCTAGAATTGAGATAAACCCAATCCAAGTGAGACTACCGTGGTATTTAAAATATATTTATTGGGCATACATATTTATTGTTATTTTTATCAGAATGTGCAGCGGAAGTAGTTAGAAACATAAGATTCTTTAGCAATTGGTTACCTATGTTAGGTGTTACTGACCGAAGTGCACCCTGTCTGTAAGCTGTTGGATATAATGTGGGCCACTGCGAATGTTGATGTAGCGATGTATGAAATGGAGTTTGACGGTATTGAATTATGGGTGACTTTTGGTTTTATGACGCTACATAGGAAACAATTGTTCTAGAATCGAGTGTGACTAATATGACTGTGCGGTGCATTCTAAATTATTATGATTTTGAACGAAATTTCGAGGACGAAATTTACTTAAGGGGGTAGATTGTAATACCTCGAAAATTTATAATTTTGAAAAATATTATTTTAAATAAATTTGATATTTTTGGGACTATCGTGTTATTTAAAAATATATTTTTAAGAGTTTTAGGATATAATTATTATTTTCTTATTTTAAGGGATCCTAATGTAAATAAAAAATAATAATAATTATACGTGTGCCTGATATGATTTTCTTCCTAAGGAAGGAAATCAAGTAGAGCCATAAGATCCATGCAATGCTTGGGGTAGCCACATGTGGGTGGGTGTGGGTGTGGGTGTGGGTGTGGGCGTGGTGTATGTTATTATTATTATTGAATCTTAATTGTTAAATTTCATAAAATAATTATGATTATGTGAAAATTATGTGGAAATCATGCCTATGTGTATTACTTGTCGTATTAATTAAATGCACGTATTAGAGGGGTTGAAATTTTACTGAATATCGACTCACAATCCCACAGTCTTGATTGCAAGGCTGGCAAGGGAAAAACAGTGCCGAGAATTTTATTTGAATCTCTACTCGTAAAAATAAAATAAAATTATATTTAATAGTTGCTGTTGTAAAATTTACTCGATAATTCAATAATAATAATTATCGTTATAGTTTGTAAATTTTTATCAGGTTTTATAAAATGTGATATTGGTTATTTAAACCAATTAAAATAGAGATATTCATATTATGTATTCTTCAGAATAGCTACTGATTCATGGACTTGGAACCATGAATTAATTCAACAAATTCAATTTTAAGTAAAATCATGATGGAATTTTGGAGTCTCCATTTGGCCTTTTGTTCCCCTGAAGTTTAATAGAAGTTTTGTGTCGGTACCTTTGGTTCCAATTTGAACATGTTAACTTTAAAAATTTACTTGATACCCCTGAAGTTGACATAAGTTTCACTTTGGTCATGCGGTTTTCAATTGGATCATATTAATGTCTTAGGTGGCCTTTGATTAATGTTTTTGCTTATTGAATGACTCCATTTGTTTGTTTGAAACTTTTCTTTTTTTTAAACTTTCCACCCCCCAAATTTTTAATGGATTTAATTGTCTCTTTATCTCCTTTGTAACGATTCCCAATATGGGAAAAATATTGGTGATTTAAATGAATTTGTAAAAATTCACTTTAATTGGTGTTTTGGGTATCAAGAACTTGGAGCCACGGGATTTGATTTGAATTTGAAATGTCACTGTTTAAATAATAATGGAAATGTCACTGACAAATTATAATGAAAATACTTTGATAAAGTCTAATGAAATTTATAATTGTACTTCAATTCTATTTATAGTTGAATTTTTATTTAATTTGTAATAGTTGTATTTATTATTCACAGCTATAAATTCGATAATTATAATTATCGTTGTTGCATTGTAAATTAAAATATTTTTATAACACGAATTACTAATTTCTTGTCGCCGTCGTATTATAGAATTTATGAGATTTTATAAAATGAAAATTTGGTCAATTGATTTTAGTGTTAATTCTACAAGAGGAGAAATCAAGTGATGATCCTGAAAAACCAGGTCGTTGCATATAGTATCTCATAATTGAGCACAAAAATGTTTGCCCCTATAAATGCAAAATTAGATTTAGGACACTAGCTACTTATAGATGCAAAAAGAGACGGATGAAAAAAAAACCTAAACAACATAATTCCATCCTAATTTCTTAATAAAATTTTGGATCAAACAAAATTGATGTAACATGAAGGACCAAATATGACACATGTGAAATCTCAAAGTATATTTAAACACTCACCGTAAACTTAGATGGAGAAAATTGAAAAAAATGCCCCTATCCTATTTTGTTAAAATGACTGTAGAACTTGAGGAACGAAATGTGCAATTTTATAAAATTTAGAAACCACATAAACACTCACCTCAAACTTTAGAGACCCAAAATATTCTTGTGTGTAGTCCAAGTAGATAGGGATAGTAATTTCTGACTTTCCCCAGACACCGTAATGACAGGAGTTTTCATACACTTGACTGTAGTTTTATTTTTTTCTTCAAAAACAAAAATAAAAATTGAATGGCAAAGAATTGTGGTAGGACAAGCCCTATGCCTAATTAGAAGAAACAATTTGTTTTTCAATTTAAGTGGCTATCTCCCTATTTTTGTGACCGACAAAGTGTAATGTCACATATTTTAATGTACCTTGTTTTCTTGTGGAACATATTTTTAATGTGTGGGTTTTTTATACTCGTCACGTACCAATTTATAATCACGCATTTGTCAACTATGCCCTTGATCATTTAAAATTATTAGCTATAATTTTTTATTTTTTATTTTTTTTGTGTGTGATATTCAATTTAGAAATCTTGATATTATGATATGTTTGAAAATCCGATAAATTGTAATCGTGATTCCAAAAGTAATTTGATTTTTTGGTTGAAAGAGGAGATTGAACTCTAAACCTTCCACAGAGGAGACTATATATATATTCATTAGGCTACAAGCCTTCAAATAAAATCCAAAAATGATTTGTAATCATGCATTTGTCAATTATGCCCTTGAATATTTTTGCTCTTTCAAGGGCAATTTGGTCATTTTCAATCATTGCACAGTTTTTGTGTGTGTGTGTGTGTGTGTGTGATAATAGGTTTAAAAGTCTTGATGCTATAATGAGTTTGACTCTTAGGTAAGTTTTAATCGTGTATCTAAATTAATTTTCAGTTATGCATTTGTCAATTATGCCCTTGAATATATTGCTTTACCAAGGGATAATTTGGTCATTTTCTAATTATTGACAGTTTTTTTTTCCAGTGTCCGATAATCAATTCAAAACTCTTGATACTGTAATCAATTTAAGTATCAATAAGTTTTAATCGTATATCCAAAGTAATTTATAGCCGAACAACGTGGTCGAGTAAAAACAATTTATAAATCTGAAGTTGAATATATTGTATTAATTGAAAGTTGATGGTGCAAAATTAATTTCAAGGGTAAAAAATTGTACTTTTGTTCATTTTTTTTAAAAATAAATAAAATAAAAAAGAATATAGTTGACTTCATAGAACAGCTCATTAGGTGTGGAGATTACATGTATCTCCTCATAATCCAAAATGTTAATAATAATAAGACTTAATTATTGATTGTAAGAGGGGATGTTCCAAATGAGACATTGATAAGGTCAAAGAAACCTCCATGCATATATGATGTTAGAAGGAGACAAAAGCTAATACAGAGTGGAAAAATAATGATGGTGGTGATGATTATATATATGTGTGTTTTTTTTTTTTTTTTATAACACTTCGCGAATTTAAAATTTTAATCCATACACTTTATGTATTAAAATAATTTTTTTAAAAGTTTAAAATTATTTTAATATATATATATATATATATTTAATTTTCTCATGTGAAAAATTATAGTTTTTCACAAAATTATTAAACTTTTCAAAAAGTTATTGCATCGAGGGAATTGGATATAAAATGGATTGTAAAATTTAGAATTATGAGAAAAAATAAATCCACACACATATATATAACTTTTAAAAAATACCTCCAAGATTAATACATAATAAAATTATGTATAATTTTTATTTTAAAATTTTTAAAATATGTCTGAAAAAAAATATTATTTTTTATTGTGCACCCCCTAAAATTTACATTCAATTCGTAAATTTTATAAGTATAACCAAGAGAAATAATGCCGAAATCTATTAAAAATGACGAAATTTATTAAAAAATAATATTTTTTGGTGATATTTGAGACAAAGTTGGGAACAATTTACTAATTTTAGGGTCTAAATTTATATAATTAAAAGTTGAAGATGTTATTGTAACCGAGTATAAACTTTAGGGGTAAACGGTGTAATTTTCAATTTACAATAGAAAATTAGCATTTCTTAAATCTTCCTTTCATCACCTATGAGAAATGATCTTAAATTAATGTTTCTTGAGGGTTTAATTTATATACATATGTATGTATTAATTTTAATTTTTAATTTTTAATTTTTATTACAATCAAAGTATCAAACACCACCTTTGCCATGCAAATGGTGACTAATTCATGCAAGTGGTGGCTAAAGCCTTTTTTGGCTATTAAAAAAAATATTTTTAAATTTCTCTATAATTTTAAGAGAAATTCATTCAAAAAATCCGTTTTGTAAATTTAATTTGTAGTCTTTTTTTAATAAGATTAAGTATGCAGTTGATTGTATCTGAAACTTTTATTCTATTTAATTGTAACTAAAATCACTAAATAATAATCGTAATTTTTAGTGAGATTCGCAGCGGTAGGGTGATTGGCAGTGGTCTGTTGGCATTCCGGCAAACAACTTTCCTGTGGCAGTGGTCCGACAGTGCAACAACGATCCGACTGTGGGAACTATATCACTTAAACAAAATCACTACAAATTAAGTATGTAAATTAATGGGCTCAATTTGAAAGTGTAATATAAAATAAGATAAAATTAATTTATACTAATTGTAATCTTAACTACATTACTATGCCCATAATAACCTTATGACCCGTTTGGTTGTCTAAATTATCATATTTTATGAATTATCTTATTTTTTATGAAATGAACTGTATATTTTTCCATATATCTATGATTTTAATCAAATTTACATATAATTTGTTTGAAAAAAAAATATACAATTATTTTAATGTAATTAATTTCTTAACTAATTTTCAATGACGGAACTATACAAGGTCCAGGGACAACTCAAGCCCTCCCTCAACTTTTTAAAAATCTCATATTGGAACCTTTAAAATTATACATACTCCCTTCATATATTTAAATATTTAATAAACATCTAAAATAAATTTTTTAGCCTCTCTCAATCAAATTTCTAGATTCATCGTTTCTTGTATTTTTCTTTAATGTTACTAAAAAAAATTTAAAGTATAATTGAAATAATTACTTAATTAATTTAAATATTTTTTATTTTATAACCAAACATTAAACTACAACAATTTATAAATTAATTAATTAAAAATAATAAATTTTGCAAATATCTACTTGCACTCCAAATTCACAGTTTATCCTTTACATAAACACTATATTTGAAGTGTAATGAGATAATAATGGAGTGCCAATAGCACTCCCCTTTACATTATTGTAGTTGTGGCTTTATTCATTAGAACACACTATTTTACTACTGTTTTTTTTGGATTTAGCTTTACATTTCATTGTAGACAGACAGATTAGAATTTGTCTTGAGGTGTTTACCCAAAAAAAAAAAGAAGAGTTTGTCTTGAGGTACAAAAATAAAAAATAAAAAATAAAAAAATCAATTAATTAATCAAAGATAGAAAAAACTAATCAGGAAATCAATCATTTACTATGGAAATTCTTCTATATTTTATTAATATTAATATTATTTTATTATTTTACAAAATATTATTAAATTTCATTTGATTCTTTAATGAAGATGAAGGATATGGGGGTTAGGTAGAATATTCTATTTTTTTTTTTTGAATTTTAATAAAAATATTTATAGCAGACAGCCTTATTTTCCAAGGATTTACAAATATTAATAATATTTATTTATTTGTAAGCAATTATAGAAGTACTTTTGTAAATGATGGAAGTTTACTAAGAAATAAAATATAAAATAGAAAGTTTGTGTAGTATTTTTTTTTCCCTAAATGCTATATGTGCCCAAAAGTTTATATTTGGTTGCACTTTACACCCGGGACTTTCTACGGTGAATGGTTAATTTCTTATAGTAGATGTCCAATTGGGCAGCACTAGGGAGAAAATTTATCGTTGGTAATGTCAAAATCTTGACAAAAGTTGATCAATTGAATCTCTTAGACATGTTATAAAATTTTAGATTGCAATATGCTGCAACTGAAAATTCAGACAGATCGGGGTATAAATTTTAGGGTTTGTGATGTGTTTAAAATATACAATAGAAAGTTCGTATAGTATCTTTTTTCCTAAACGCTAGATGTTCCCTAAAGTTTACACTCGGTTGCACTTTACATCCGGGACTTTTTATCGTGAATTGTTTCTTAAATTTAGCGTCCAATTGATCAGCCCTAGGAAGAAAATTTATCGCTGATGATGTCAAAATCTTGCCAAAAATTGATCAATTGAGTCTCTTAGACACATTTTCTAAAATTTTAGAGTGCAATATGCTGCAATTGAAAGTCCAGACAGAACCGGATATAAATTTTGTGAGTGTAATGTGTAATCAGTAATGTTGCCACTACTTTTATAATATGATTAAGGGAGACAAGAGAATGTCTCACAAAATAAGGCTTCTAGAATCATTAATTAATTGCACATTAACATAATTATTACATTTAACCTTTTTCAAATCTTGTCTTTGATTTTGTTGTGTTTGGAAATCTTGGCATAAACTTTGGTTCCAATGAGAAGTCCAATTAATAACCCAATTTTCTTTTTTAGTGAAATTTCACTAATTTTATGGTCCTCCAAACAATCCCTATTCTTTTAACCAAAAAAAATTATCTGTCACCATGCCCCACCCCAGTGCTGTCAAACTCATTAATTCTCAATCCTTTAAGAGACATATGAAAAGTCATATTGTTGTAGCTATGTCTTAATATTTCTCTAAAAGAGATTTTTAAAATAGGCTAAAAATATCACTTTGCACCCCTAATGTTCCCTTCTTGTGTCAAATTGGAGGAAACTTAGGGGTGTAAATCGGTCTGGTCAGGCCAGGTCAGGGTTTTAATAGCTAACGTCACTTGCACATACGTGGCCGATTTTCGGTTTGACTCAGGTTAGGTCATATCTAGATTTTTTTTAAGGGGTTGAAACGATTATTTCAATTCGTATAGTGAGTGATATAAATCTTGTAGTAGGTTGTAGTCAAGACAAGAACTAACAATGCAGATTATGTGGTGTTGTAGGACATGATCGTCGAAAATAAATGTTAATGGAGCTGACCCATCTACTACTTGACAACTCATGTAATTAATTATGGTCATGTCTTAATATTATGATGATGTATTAATTTTTCTCCTTTCTAATGCATATTCACCATTAATATGATTTTTTTCTTAATTTTAGAACTCCACTCAAATATATAAAATGAAAAAAAAAAAAAAAATCTAAAATCTAAACGAAAACATAATCTGAAAAAAAATTTAACTACTTACATGTGTATTTGATAAGGGCGAGACACCAATACATGATTCAAGGTCTTCCGAGGGATCATTCTCAATAGAGGGTTTCAAAAAACCTAAGAGTAATAGTGTTGTACATAGATTTGACCAGTTCAAAATGGTATAGAAAGAAACTCGCATTCAAGAATGAACCTATTTTCGTCACCGATCCTAAATCTTACACTTGGCACTCTATCATCGGAAAAATATATTTTCGACCACCTCTAGGAGTCAAAATGTTGTTGCTTGCATACAAATTTCCTCACAAATAGCAGACTGCTAAATTTTAACCCAAGTCACAAAGGAAAATGTTGAGGTTTGCCTATTTATAGGAAACTTTGGGCCGGAAATAGGGAAAGAAAATGGCAAAAAACGTTATTGGCGAGAGAATTGGTAGCAGCAAATATTGGCGGGTACTTTTGGAGAAACTTTTTGCCAAATATTGTTGGCGGAAAATGCTGGCCGGAATTTTGGTCGCAAAAAATGCAGGCAAGAATTTTGACGCCAACAAACTAATAAAAATAGAAGGAAAGTGCCAAAATTTCTATATATACATTAAATCATGGCAATTTCTCATCCACATTGCATTCATATATACATAGAGAATTTATGTTGATAAAAACTAATGCCAAAGAGAAACTTAGGTGATACATAGTGTCGCCTGTATCACCTCAAGATTCCAAAATTATGCTCTATAGAAATTTTGAACAACGAACCGAACAATATTGATATCATTCATTCATTTGTCATGCATTGAAACGAAAAATTGATAAATGGAGATGAGGATTCATGTGAAAAATAAAAAAATAGATTCGGAAGAGCAATGCTCCATATGCAACCGAACAAATGTCAAAATACTTTACTAATCTACGATACATAGATGGCTCAATACTGTCTGATTACGAAGATGTAATAAATAGTTTGATCCAATAATTTAGTTACCGAAACGATAAGTTAAATATTTAATTATGTATTTTCATTTTATGTTTTAGGTCTTCTTTTATTTTTTTTGTTACCAATATTAGTGCTCCCTTGAATTTTAATCTGTTTGCAATCCATTTATTTTCTTAAACTAAAAATTAAAATTCATAAGTTAAATAAATTATGAAGTCAATCATGAAAATAAATTTTAACTTTTATAATTTTAATAAATTAACAAACTCTTAAAACTCATTATCCCTTTTTGGATATAAAAAAATGTAAAAAAAAAAAAAAAACTGACTATCTTACAGATTAAAAGAAAAAAAACTTATAAAAATAAGGAAAAAGGTTACAATTACGAGAACAACAAAACATTAGTCGGTTCCAAATAGCGTTTTTAACTGTACACTGAAAACGCTTTTTAGAAGTTTTTTCACATATGAAAATGCTATTTGGGATTAGCCTTTTTACCCTAAAAACTCTTGTAGTTTGAGAAATAAGTTTCCAACTGCCGTAAAAAAATAAAAAAAATAAAAAAGGGTTTGCAAAAAACTCCAATTATAACTATGAAAGTGACAGGAAATTGTGCAATTAGTCAAATTTAGCACAAAACCAAAACATTGGTGAGAAATATAGAATAACAATAAATTATTAAAGAACAGAATGCAATCACATGCAGAATAACGGGGTACAAAGTGTAATGTATCAGGAAAATAAATTAGTGAAATTTTAAAAACACGACAATCTGTCCTCCCCCCCTCCCCCCTCTCCTCCTCGTCCTTAAAGACACCTATTAATTTGATTCCCTACCAGCCTGCCATTTCATTTTCCAAACCTCTCTCTCTCCTCTTTCTCTCTCTAGAATCTCCTTCATAGCCTCTCCATCTTTTTCTCTGACAATTAAATCCTCAACATAAAATTTCCATTAAAAAAAAAACAAAAAAAAAAAAGAGCGTCTCCCCTCGCCAGCATTGCAATCCACATGGGAAGGCATTCTTGCTGTTACAAGCAGAAGCTAAGGAAAGGCCTCTGGTCTCCTGATGAAGATGAGAAGCTTATAAAGCATATTACCACTTTCGGACATGGCTGTTGGAGTTCAGTCCCCAAATTAGCAGGTTTTTCATAGTTATAACTTGCCATTTTAAGTAATTTCTTCAAAAAAAAAGGTGAAAAAAAATGAAAAATATCATTGTTTTTCAGGTCTGCAAAGGTGTGGAAAGAGCTGCAGGTTGAGGTGGATTAATTACTTGAGGCCTGATTTGAAAAGAGGCACATTTTCTCAGGAGGAAGAGAATTTGATCATTGAGCTTCATGAAGTTCTTGGGAACAGGTTTTTTTTTTTTTAATTTACAAACTAAATATCATTTTATTAAAAGTAAATAAAGGTTCTTTTTTTGTTTATTATTATTATTTTTTTTTTGTGAAATTTAAGGTGGTCTCAGATTGCGGCACAACTACCAGGAAGAACAGACAACGAGATCAAGAATCTATGGAACTCCTCCATCAAGAAAAAGCTGAGGCAAAGAGGGATTGATCCAAACACTCATAAACCGCTGTCGGAATCTGATAATCATGAAGAAAAACTGCTTGAATTCCGACAGAAAAATGAAAAAACCTCAACCCAAGAATCAAATGAACTGAGCTTTCTCGAGTTAGAAAATTCAAACCCCGTACCAACCCATGAATTCTTCCTAGATTCTTTCCTTTCCTCCCATGAAACCTCAACCCATGATCAAGCAGATAATCATGAACAAGATTATAACCTCTCCTTTAATCAGCTCAATTATGGGTTTGTCGCGACAAACCCTATTTCTCCAGAGTTGAATTCAACTATTTTAAACTCGATTCCGACTGTCCAAACAGGTCATTACAAGGCTCCTCCTGTCAACAATCTTTCCTCCGACAGCAACAGTTTTTTATGGTCTGAATATCTCCAGGCGACGCCGTTTTTGGTTGGAAACCCGGCTCAAAATCAAGCTCATGAAGATGTTTACAGTGATAGTAAGCGACAATTAGGGTACACCATTGATGGGTCATCAAGCAGTAGTGGCAGTGTTTGGCATCAAAATCAGCAAGAACCAATGGAGCTTTACAGTAAGCATTTCCAGAGATTTTCTCCCACTTTCGGACAGTTTTCTTAGCTTCTTGGAATTTTCAACAGGTTCTGCCATAAAAAGTTACCATTTTTATTTTATTTTTTTATCTTTTTTTTTTTTTCCTTAACGTGTAAATAGGTCTGTCTTTCATAAAAACCAAAAAAAAAAAAAAAAACAATTTTTTTCCAAACCGTGATTTTAGGGTTTTATTTAAATTGTATGCCAAACGGGTCCTATAAATTTGCAAGAGCAAACAAAAATTTGTTTTATTTTGTATATGTTTTTTTTTTTTCTCGAATAAACTGTAAGATGTGTCTTGGCAAATTTACATACAGCTCGACTAATGATCGTCTTCATAGGATATCTTAAGGTTCACTTGATCTCCAACATGTTTTCAGGATTAAATTATGTATGGGTTTGATATGTCAGAATTTTGCATAATAAATCTATGCCTCAAAATGTCTTTTCACCTTTTCTATCCACTATTATTAAATTTTTACTGCAAAAATCAAGTGAGACAGTGACCATCTGTAACATATTTCTGCGTTCTTGGGGAACCTTTTTTCATCACTTTTAGCATTGTCTATCTCTTTCATGATCAGCTTTTTTTTTTTTTTTTTTTTTTTTTTTTTAATTTAAAACAAATGAAAATAAAAAATAAAAAATAAAAAATAAAAAAACTTTTCTTATGTAAAAAAAGGAGACCCAAAACCCTAATTTTGAATTTCAAAATCGTGAATTAAGATCTCTTTTTTTGGTACAAACGTTGGAGGAGGGGGTTCTTAACACTAAACTCTCAGTAGGGAGGCATACTAGAAAACCGCAAGAATACAAATCTCGGGTTTTTAAGACTTTTAAATAGTTTCCCAAATGGGTATTGAGTTATTTCTCTCATAGACCTTAATAAATTAAAAATATATTTTATTTATGGCTTAGAAATTACTTATATTTTTCCACAATTCCTCCAACCAGGAGTTAGAAAAACCCTTCCACCCCCCAGAAGAATAAAAAAGCTTTAACCCATACCCCAACTGTAAGTCAACCAGAAAAAGAAAGACAAGTTTCAATCCATTGAACCCTGTTGTCGGGTTGTGGTTCAAATTACACTTTCCACCCCCCTCAAATTATACCCTAACTATAAATTTGATTAATAAATGACGAATTTGTTATGAAAATAACAGTGTCCAACAGTTTTCTTGGGCCATTGAAGTTTGTCTGATTATGAAAGGAACTGTTATGAAATTGATGGGGCCCTTTCTGTAAATATCAAATAGTTTTAGATTATACATGAGGCTCAACTTTTAGTGCTTTCAAGTAGTAGGGATAGGGAGGTCCCTCACATATTGATGCTGATATTACTGTGTCGTGTGTGATATACATACATACATACATACATATATATATATATAGAGAGAGAGAGAGAGAGAGAGAGAGAGAGAGATTTACTTGTGTGGAAAATGAGAGAAGAGGGGGGAAGGACTTGGTTAATTTCTTATGGGCTTTCATTTTCTCACTTAAATTCATGTGAATGTCCCATGTTAAGGCTACATTGCACATTGGAAATGTGGGGGCCATGAAAAATGACTTTGTAATTTTCATTTTACATTTTGAATTTTAACTTATGAATAGTGTCTAATATATTTAGTCGACCGATTCAATTAAAAAATTATTGTATTTTACGGTGAGATTTTTGCAATTTTTTTGTATTATCAACAAGATTTTAGATGAAATTCATCTATTTTGATATTTATGATTTAATTTTTTTTTTATCATAAATATTTTTAAAAATTAAGTTAAAATTAAAATAAAGGAGCGATTTCATCTATTTCAACAAAAAACTGGATGTAAAATTTAATTTCATCTATTTTTAAACAGATTCCGTCAATTTAAACAGAAAAAAAAAATTAGTTTTTCATTTTGTTCAAAGTAAAAGTAGTTAGACTGTAATTTTTTAAGAGTATGGATAAAATGATAATTAGGTAAAGTAAAGGAGGATAAAATACAATTTACCTTAAATTGTATCTAAGAGATTCAAGCTCCATTTGGTTACTGTTTTTGTTCCCTAACTAATTTGTGTTTCAGCTCTTAAAATTTTAGGATTAATGTACGGAAACGTATTCGACAAACATGTTTCTATTCCCAAAATCTTGGGAGTAATTTGGGACTATTTTTTGAATTACTTAACAATCTGAGAAAAAAAAATTGATTCTTTTTCACTTCCACAAAACTATTCCCACTACAATCCCCTACCACCACCACCTCCCTAGCCACTATACATTTAAAGAAAAAAAAAGTACAAATGTTGCAACCAAATATTTTTCTTGTTTCGGTTCTTATAAATTAAAAGAAGCAATTTCAGGACAGTGGTTGTTGCCAAATATATTTCTATTTCTATAATACTCTAAAATGGAAATAAAATTTTCATCCCATCCCATTTTAGTGGAAGTAGAAATAGAAAAATAGCCAAACGTCACCTGTTGATCAATTCAATTCGAAATATATGGCATTTTACGATTAGATTTTTTGCAATTTTTGTGTATTATCGACGAGATTTTAGATAAAATTCGTCAATTTTGACATTTTAGACACAATTGTCAAATTTTAAGGTTCAATCTGCTATTATTAAAAGTTCAGGGTGCAAAAGTAAAATCGAGGGTAGACTAATGCCTAATAGTTTTAAACAAGTCTTTATATTTCAGTTTATATCAATTGAGTCTCAAAATTTTTAACTTAACACGATTTGAATATTTTAATGTGTTAAAATTGAAAGGATAAGAATTAAAATGAGATTTTCTCTGAAATCTCAGGGGTATAAGTTGCAAAAAACTCAAAAGTTTATATGTAAGGTTAACTATTTATGATAGGTGCATGTGAATCACATTATTGAGCTCTTTCCTTTACTTCTTTGACTCTCCAATCTTAGAACACAACAAAATTAAAGGAATAAATTTGTCTAAAGAAAGAAGATGAGATGGCAAACAATTAATTACATTTATTTTTTTAATAATTTTAAACTCAAAGGGTCCTTTTTGAAAATTATGTATGTGAATAATATATATTATTTATTTTAAGATTATTTATACACTTGGAATCATACATAAATTAGAATGATGTTAAATATTAGTGGACAAATATAAAGTTTCAATATGAAATACGGATTTATACCATTTGCTTTCTTTGTCCTTTTGTCTAAAAGTGCGAATTTTTCCTATCAATCATTTGTAAAATACTGTTAACCCCTGAATATTTTTTTCTTCCAAAAAGATACTTGTCTTATTTAAAAAAAATATATATATATTTTTTTTAATTCACTAACACTCTTATTTTTTAAAAATTATTTTTTACTGTTCTTCTTCCTAAGTGTGTGTGTGTGAGAAAGAGAGAGTGTAAGAAGAATAAGATTGTGGGGGTGGGGTTAAGTTTCATTTTTCATTTTTTAATTTGTTAAAAAAAGGATAAAGATATATTTTTTTTAAATATTTTAATTTTTAGTTATTTAATTATTTTTAAATCGTTAATGATAAAATTGTCATTACATTAAAAACTTCAGTAGTTGTTTATCTATAGGGAAGCCGAGGGTATTTATCATTTACCTTCCATGTCATTTGTTTAAAACCACAAACCTTCCATGTCATTTAGAAAATACCAATCGCACTCTAACCATTTTTTTTAAAGCTCTTTTCTTTTTTAAAAAAAGATATATTTTTTAATCTTTTATTTAAAAAAAAAAACACAAACACCCCTATTTTTAAAGAAAATTATTTATCTGCACTTACATTTTTTTGCCCTTTATTCTAACAAATTTTAAAAAATAATAATCACACCCTCACCCACCCCAACTCGTTGGAACAACAACCCAACAAAATCCCCCCCACCTTGCCCGAAAAACTCATCTTCTTCAATGGCCCTCTTTCTTCTTCTCCTCATTCTTCTTTATCCTCCTCCTCCTCCTCCTCCTCCTCCTCCCCCTTTCTCTCTCTCTCTCTCTATCTTTTCTCTCTCTATCTATCTAGCATGGTGCCAGATCTGTTCCAGCGAGAACAATCGACGACGACTCTATGCTTGCCGGCACAAATCCTTGTCCGGTCTAGAGAGAGAGAGAAGAATAAGAAGAAGAAAGAAAAAAAACTATTGCCATTGTCGCCGCCTTGTTCGTCTACGACCTAATCCTCTAGTTGCTTCTCATAGCCTTTTGGGTTCTTCGTTGGTTCTCTGCCTTTCATGGTGGGTGGTGGTGGTGGACCAGTAGGGTGGGTTTTCCCGGTGAGGTAGGATGGGTTTTCTGGAGATGCAGGGGTATGGGTTGTTGTTCCGGTGAAATGGTGGTAGGGAGTTTATTTATTTTTTATTTGTAAAAAATTAAAGGGTGATTTTTTTTTTTTTTTCAAATAAGGAAGTTAATGTAAAAAGATAAAGGAGGAAAATATATATAAAAAAACTTAAAAATATATTTATGTATGTTACTTTTTAATTGGAGTTCTTGACCAAATAATTGTTTTTTAAATAAAAAAATTATGATAACTTATATATGTGAACTTATTTACCAAACCAATGTAAAACACATATAGAGGTTGCGTTTCTTTTAAAAACGCATAACTAATTTGCGTTTCTTTTAAAAATGAAAACGCAAATATATAATGCGTTTCTACGTCGAATTTTTTAAAAAAAATGGCGCCAAGGAACACAGATTCGATCTGCGTTTCTTTAAAAACGTAGATGGCTTATGCGTTTTTAAAGGCTGAAATCCTCCCTCCTCTCTTCTCCTTCATTTGCACAGTCGCTTTCGATCATCTTCTCCTTGTTTTTCGCAGAATCGCCGCTCCTCCGTCGCCATCGCCCTGCTTCTCTGTCGCTGTCGCCGAGACTCTTTTACTCTGGTCGTCATCTCCTTTTGATTAAGGTAAACCTTTCAATTTTTTATTTTTTTAAATTTTTTTTGGGGGTTTTTTCGTATATGAGTGTATATATATGTTTTCGTATATATGTATGTATATATATACGAAATGTATGTGTGTATATATGGGTTTTTTGTCTTTTTGGTTTATTTTGGGTTTTTTCAATTTTTTTTTTTTGGAAATGTAGATCTTGGTCGTCCGTCGCCGTGACCCGCTCCTCCGCCGCCGTCGTTGTCTTATTTTGGTTAGTAAACCAATTTTTTTTCTTTTTTCTTTTTATTTTTTCATATGTGTGTGTGTGTGTGTGTGTGTATGTGTGTGTATATATATATTTTTAATTTTTTTTATGAAAATGTAGATCTATGTTTAGTTGGAAATGTAGTTTTTTTATATATGTGTGTAAATATTTTTTTATTTTTTTTTGGAAATGTAGATGTAGGTTTATTAGGTTTATGTTTATATATTTCGGTTTTAGTTAGAAATTTATGTTTTGATTTCAATTAGAAATTTTATTTTCGGTTTAAGAAGGAAATTTATTTATGTTTAGGTTTGTGTTTGCTAATTATTAACTATTCGGGTTTATTCGGTTTTAACGAATGATAATTAAGTTCAACGATTTTTATGAAGTTTTAATTGGGCAATTTTTTTATTTATTTTTAATAACATGATTAATAATCATAATAATACCTCACATATTTTATTTTGATTTGTGAAATTGTAATTATTTGAAATGGAGAATGTTACATTATATCTATATTGGGGTGGAAGGATATTGGAAGAAATTAAGTTTGGAGTCTCGTATAGCTTGCCTACGGTCAAATCGTTGGATGTTTGTCGGGAGATTACGTTAAACGAATTGATTGCGATGTTACGACCTTATATTCTTGAAGATGGAGTTGATGAAATTTTAAAGTTAAAATGTAGGTTGCTGATAGCTACTATTAGGCCTGAGAATTATAGACACATGTTGATTTCAATCGATGACGACACGACATTAGACCTTGTATTTCAGTTACCTCTTAAGGTGCCCTCGCTGCTTAGTGTTAAGGTATATGTCGAGGTAGAGTGAGCTTTTGATCACACTCCAATATTTTCTTTCCAACCTGGTTCTTTCACCCAATTTTTAAGTCAGAGTTTCAATCCTCATGTTACCGCGTTATCTAGACAATTTTCTTCATATAATATTATCATGTTCGACCCTCAAGTTGTTCAATGCAATTACACTCACCGATTGCCCTATATTCCCGAAGAATATCATCCTCATACAGTGATTGATTGTGATGCAGACACCAGTTCTGCCGCTCTGCATCACCATCATTCGTCAATTAGTCCACCGCACGACAAAAATTGCAGTAGGTATGATTGGAATGTGGATGGTAGGACGAATACAATCGATAGTTTTCGCGATATCGAACAGACAGAGTTAGATTGTGCTTTTGCGTCAAAGGAAGATGAGAATGGTGGAGATGAAGATGAAGATATGAATGTCGAGTCGACAGGGCAAGGGAGTAAACAGTTATCGTGGCACAGGGTTCCGTCATTCTATAATCAGTTGGAATGGGGTGATGACGATGACATGGAAAAGTATGAGCCAAAGTTGCAAAAGAATTTTTGGACCGCGGAAATGGACGAATTCAGTTGTGGCATGGTCTTTAAGGACAAGAAACATGTTCAGAATGCTGTGAAGTATTACCATTTTATGAAAAATAAAGAGTATTGTGTGGTGGATATGAACCTTGAAGTTTGGTCAATTAAATGTAAGCATAGTTGCGGGTGGAGGATGCAGGCGACTTTAAAAAAAGAGTGGAATGTTCCACATTACGCAGTACAATGGGAAACACATATGTTTCTACAATCATACGGTCTTGGATCATGAAAACTTAGATTCGGGTGTCATTTCTGACATGATGCTTGGACAGGTTGAAGAGGATCCAAAAGTGAATATGGGTGTTATCGTTGCGTTCGTGAAAAAGTCTCTGGGATTCACCATCTCCTATCGAAAGGCTTGGTTGGCTAGATCTAAATCCATCAAGACCATGTTCGGCAATTAGGACGAATCGTATCAGAAGTTAACAAAATTCATGTCATCGTTGCAATACTTTAATCCAGGGACGATTGTCAAATGGAGTATCGTTCTGAACGCTCAAACTGGCTATTCGACGTTCGACATGGTATTTTGGGCATTCCAACCTTCTGTGGTTGGATAGAGATATTGTCGACCTGTCCTTACGATTGACGGGACCCATTTGTATGGTAAGTATGAGGGAAAGATCTTGATCGCTATTGAGATGACATCGTCCAATAAGTGTTATCCTTTGGCGTTCGCGGTGATACCGACGGAGGACCACCGTTGTTGGTCCTGATTTATTTTGATGCTAAAGCTTCATATTGTTAAAGATCGTCCGGATGTCACGTTGATATCTAACAGACACACTAGTATTATTAGTGCGGTCAGAACTTTATAGCTTAATCAACCGAACGAGCCCGCTCAGTATCATTGATTTTGTCTGCAGTATCTTTGCACGAATTTTAACATGTTTAAAAATCAACAGTTAAAAGATCTTGCTTGGAACGCGGGTGCTACAATACAAGTTCGAAAGTACAACGCTATCATGGAAGAGATCAAAAAAATAAAAGCGAGGGCGTATACGTGGTTGGATAACATAACTAAAGAAAAATGGACCAGGTCACACGACGATGGTAAACATTGGGGCGTGTTGACGACCAGCTATGTCAAAGTATTCAACAATTGTTTGAAATGTGCAACGATTGTCCCAATTACAATAGTTGTTTCGATAACTTTCTATAGGTTAGTCAAATACTTTAATCTCGGTCGACAGGAATCTCTAAAGAACATGGTCATGGGTTTGGGGTACGTAAAACATATCGTTGAAAAAAAATCAGAAATCTCAATCCAAGTCCAAAACATACGACGTCTAAATATTCAATCGGTAAGATTTTTTAACTTGCAATTTATTAATTACTATTTTTTTTAATATTTATAATATAAATTATTTAACTTATTATCTAATTTGATGTATAAATATATTCAATAATAGGGAGACTACACGTTACCACGTGAACACGAAAAAGGCTTTGGTCGGTGGTATTGTTACACACAAAATTACTTTAGGTGATAACCCTGATTGTACTTGTGGAAAATATAAGGCTTTCAGATATCCATGCTCACACATGCTTGCGGCGATAGAGTATTGTAGTATAAATGCGTTTCGCTACATCGCTCCCGAGTACACAATAGCGAACTTGCTAAAAGTTTGGAAGTCATCGTTTGAACCGATTATTCACGAGGATTATTAGCTAGTGGTTGATTTTTCGATCCTTCTTCCTAACAAAAATAGACTTCAAGTTGTGAAGCGCGGACGACCAAAATCTACTCGCATTCGAAACAAGATAGATGTGTCATAGCGATCAACGACAAATCGGTGTGGGTTTGTTCTCAAAATGACCATGATAGACGGACATGTCCATCCCGACCCCAATGAGTATTCTCAATTAATTAGTATAATTAGTTTGTTTCATTGTAATGGAGACAACAATTTTTATTTTTAATTTAGTTTATGATTGTAACAACATTTGTATTGTGTTGTATTATATTGTCGTTTAGTTGATAAACATAATATTTATTTCGTATATTATTAGTTCGTGAAATTTTAGTTTCGGATTAATATTTTTCACATTAGTTTTAGATTTAAATTTTTCACAATTTGTAGACACCCTAATTTTTTTTTTAGATTCTTGCAGTTATAGCTAAGTCTGGTCTCGTGGATCAGTCGTTATTTTATTTGCAGAGAGACCACAAATCTGTGACTGTTTGGGAAGAACGCGGAGTTCAGGTTGTATTAAAAAAATATTTAGACAGTGTATTAAATTATTTATTTTTTGTATTTTGAATTTTTTAAATTAATTGTCTTTTAATTTATATTTTAGCATTCTTCTCGGCTTAACTATTCCAGAGCGGGACAATTTTCCAGGGTAATGGACGGAACATGTACCCGATTGAGTGGTACAGTTGATATAAGTCGTCGAATTGTATGGAGCTTTTTGGTTAAGGAAGAAGAAGTTAGATCATGCATTGATTACCGCGTTAGTCGAGAGATGGCGTCAGGAGACGCATACGTTTCATCTTCTAACTAGCAAGATGACAGTGACACTGCAAGACGTAGCAGTGTTATTTGTGTTGTCCGTGAACGAACAACCAGTTATTGGGCCTTAGGACACATTATCGGTCTCACATTGACAAGAACTTTACCAAGACCTCATCGGCCACACACCCCCGGAGGACAAAATCAAGTACGGCTGCTTGAAACTGAAATGGGTACAGTCTATTTTCGATCGTGTACCCGCCGCCGCCGCCGAGTGCATTATACAGTGCTACGCTCAGGCGTATTGTCTGATATTGATTAGCACAATGTTGATGTCAGATAATTCAAATAATTTGGTCAAGTTAGGCTACTTACCATTGTTACGCGATTTGTTTGAGTCGCATCCATATAGTTGGGGCAGTGTTACGTTGGCAGTACTGTACCGGGAGCTATGCAAGGCATGTTGTAAGGAAACAAAAAAGATTTCAGACCCTTCTCATTACAGTGTTGGGCATGGGAATGGCTTTCGAGACTACGCTACGTGTCTCTCTCTACGACTGGCAGTTGGATGGGGTACTTGAGGTTCCCAGATGCCCCTTGCTAGTCTCGGTACGTTATTATATAATTAATGTCTACGTATTTCAAATATTTTATTTCATTTAGTAATAATTAATTTTTGTTTTTGCGTACAGTTGGAATGTATCTTTTAATCTGGATAGCGAGTCGATACACATATTGATTGTGTATTGTGATCCATTAGATCGTCTATAGGATGACGAGATCAGTTATAGATTTACGTAAGATGTTACTAATATTTATTTATTTATTTATTTTTATATTTATTATTTAATTAATTTATTTATATGTTGTTTGCAAGGTGATTTGGATGCCGTATCCAATTGATCTCTTGGAGCAAGTACCAACATACTATAGAGATGACCAAGCTATTTGGATGGCATCTGTGCCCCTAATCTGATACGAAATCGTAGAGTACCATTAGCCTTATTGTACGCTATAACAGTTTGGATTTCGCCAAGGGATTCCATGGTTAAGCGACATGTATAAGGAATTTTATTTGAATAGTCGGAGAGGAAAATTTGGTACAAACTGGTCGATAATGCATGCGCTACATTTACGGGCGTGGGATAACCGATAACCACCTGATTTGAGTAACCTCCAGTTTGATATAGACGTCCTTGATGATTACATGCCCTGGTACTGGGGAGTCACCAGACGGTTCATAGTGAACCCATCTTACCAACCAAACTTCAGTTATTATGCAGTAGGAGGTCGTCTAACGATAGAGATATAATTCAATTAGAACATATATTTGTTATTCCGTGTTGCTATTAATGTTCATTTACTTAGGTGCAATCAACTTTATGTTATAGGAACCAGATATTTCAGTCTTGCTGCGTATGAGTGACCTTGCATTGCAAACAAGACAACTAGGCGATTTTGAACAAGCTGTACACTTAATGCACAACACTTGTTCCCGAGCCTATCGCCGGCAACTGCCATACCCGATGTCGAGTGACATTGCTTCGGGGCAAGAGCGCATACCAAATCCGCCATTGGAGTCGTCTTCCAGGTTTGTTGTAAACCAGGATGATGACATATACCGAGCAAGCGATGAAGTAATGGAGGACATCAATGTCAGACCATCTACATACGGGATGGACGATTTCTTTTCAGAGTATGACACCGACCTGAGTGTCAGTTGCGGACCATCACTAGGTAGCACATTTGTCACCCCGATGATGGGGCATCCATCATCGAGCTCAACACCTATTCCTAGTGTGACACGTGGCGTACCTAAAATAATTCAAAGATACATGTCGCCGGTCTCTTGGGCGCCAAACAATGAACATTGGTTACCGATCGTGGAGGAATCGTCGTATCCATGTACCATGGATTTGGGACACATTACTCAAGTCGATCATCTTCAGGCAGAGAAGGTGAATGAACTTCTACTTTCTCTACGGCGGCAACGGAGAAACATCAAATGTAGGAGGTGTGGTACATAGAACCCAATGACATGTATTATAATTTGTAGAAATTTATCTAATTTAACATGTACATTATGTATTAACTTATGGAGTTCTTTAGAAAAAAATTAATTTACGCTAGACCAAGAACTTTCTAAAACGTACCGTATGTAACATAACGAAAGTAGTGACATGAAAACAAATAACAAATACAATACATGAAAAATATAATACGTAATATCACAAAAGTAGTCACATAAAAACACATAACAAATACCATACAAGTAGCTAAACATATTTACTCTTCGTTCGATATGCATCCCTTACACAAATAATCGTCGTTCGTCTTTACGTTATTGTATTCATTTTGAGAGAGTGTTTTGTTACTTGCAGCGACCATTTCATTAATTAGTTGGAGCCGATAATATTGACTCATTTGCAACAACATTCAATTATTCTCTAAACGAATTCGTGTAATAGCATCTTCTATCTCACTTGTGTCATCAATTTGACATCTGCGAGGTAACTGAAGACTTCGATGATGTGGAATAGGTGCATTAAGAGCTCTCAAAGAACTTACAAGGTTGTTAGCCTCTCTTACCCTATATTCTCACTCTTGCCGTTGGCCGACACGATACTCGATCGGATTAATGTCTTGATTGGTCTAGTAGTCATCATAATATGGTTATAAAAGCCATCATCTATAGTGATACCAAGATCCGGGCCAACCCCCAACACCATATGAATTTTTCTCACTTGAAATACCATATGCGTTTTCTTCACTTGAAATAATGTTTGAAGACATTTCACGAATGTTATAGAGTGAAATTAATATTTCTATATGTTTTTCAATGACATAAGGGAATTTTATATAGACCCCGGACTTCAAATCACGTAAACTTCAATTGAATAAAAGATAAGCCCTTGCAGCTTTTAGTCACTTTTCATTTAGGTTTTTGAGGCACGCGTTTTTCAACTTTTTAATAGACTTTTCAAATTTTTTTCAGCATTTTTCAACTTTTGTCAGTCTTTTTCAGCTTGATTCAACTTTTTCCAGTTTTTTTTCAGCCTTTTTCAGTTTTTTTTTTCCAGTCTTTTTCAGCTTTTGTTATCGACATTTCAATTTTCATCAGTCTTTTTCAGTTTTTTTTTTCAGTCTTTCCCAGCCTTTGTCACAATGTCATCAATACAACCAGTATCATATTTGATTTGACAAATCAGTGGGTGTTTTTCTGTGTTATTAGTACTAATCGACTATTCAACTTTAGTACAACGGATTTGACCATTAAGATAATCGTTTATCATTAATGCAGACACACATACATACAAACAGACATATATACACACACACACACACACATAGCAAAATATCAAACATCAAACAGATTTCGATCGATTGCAAATGTACACAATATTAGGTCTATATCATTCAATGGGACACCATTGGGTTTTGGAGGACGAATTCTCATACTCTTTAAATTCAAGAGTTCGTTACTCTCCGCATTGGGTTGCGAGGATGCGGGAGGAATACACTTTTTGTGTGAACCAAACAAATTCTATTATCGATGGATGCAGACAATACAATATACCAATAGTGCGTCAATTAGCCAGAATAATGCCAATAGACACACCACATGATCTTTAGATGGCGTTGCATCGCTACCGCGAAGAAAATAACCGAATGCAAATTTGAATTATTTGACACAAGCTTCAAATGACAGCATGTGAGCGTCTACAAGAAGGTTTGGTTGACGAAGCTCATATTTACATCTGATGCTCAAGGGAATCTGAATATCAGTCAGATATTGAAATATCTGATGATGAGAGTAATGTTTAATGTTTTTGCATTGGTCAATTGCAATTTAACTATGTATTTCTTTTTAAGTCTAATGTATCGTATTTACGTTAAATTATAATAACGTTACTTCTACCAAACAACATACGTTTTCTCTTAATTTAAATTCCAAAAATACACATACGATATCAAATGTTTATAATATTACGACAATACATAGAAAGAACCACAGAGTCCATTACAAACACAACTACTATAAAATACGAGTTTGGAACGGAGTATTGTTAGACAGACGGATCAGCAAACCTTCATGCTCAGATATCTTCAAGGGCAGTAAGATATTCCATGAATAGACCATTAGAAAATTCTACAAACTCATTAAATCCAAGTAAATAGTCTCAACCCTTTGAATCCATCCTAACTGCCAAGTTGTTCATCGTTTTTGGTAAGTACTTCACCATACTGGCTGTCTCATTTACGAGTCGTTCAAACCTACCAGTATTTATCACATCCTCAACCGAAGCCTTACAGTCACAGTAAATTATGCAGTTTCTGAATATTGTTTGATTCAACATTAAAAGACCTTGTTGAATAATTCATATGCTAACATCTTTTTGACACTCAGGTAAAGTGTCACCGCATACCAATTCGGTCCCTGCAAAATCACTATACTAGTTGTCTGTTCTTGTTCTAATTAGCCTCCCCTAATGCGGCGACATGCGGACCAATTATGTAGCCACTGACATTCACCAAATACTTTCCTGCAAAACAACCAATTATAAAAAACAAAGATTGATTTCATCCAATTGAAAAAAAAAATAAAAAAATCAATATATATCCAAAAACATTCACCGTGATCTTCTTCGTAAATTTTATTCATTGTCTTTGGGAATAAAATGAAATAAAAATTGATTTCAACAATATATGTTGCTTATTAGGAACTGACTTTGTTCCTATTTATAAAAAAAACTAAGGCGAGAAATCAGTAACAAATTGGCGAGAAGTTGGGGAACAAAATGGTGGGAAATATTTGGGTGGGAAAAAGGCCACAAAAAGAAATATAAAAAAAAAAATTGGCGAAAATTCTTTTGGCGGGATAGTGGCTGGCGAAAAATGAGGAATGTGCCAAAAATTACTTATATATACATCTATATTTTCAAAATTATCATTTGCACACATTCATTCCTATTCTCCATTTCCATTACTCAAAAAATCAATTCAAATGCAAGCGGGTCAGCAAACGATAAGAGTAAGGGTAAAGGTAAGGAAAAAATAAAGATCCATTGCACCGATGAGGGTTCAGGGACAAGGGATCATGACAAGTACCAAGATGAGATAGGTACATGATATGGAATCCAGATATGTCGGTCAAAGGTCATACATTGAAGTGAAGACGAACCACACCGCCCACTACTATGGTATGATGCCCAAGAGAAGTTGTGTTACTCACAAGACGTGTGCGATTCGTGGAATGTTATTACAGATATCACTAGTGTTCAACGATAGCTAGATCTCTATGACGCATGACTGAATCCCATCACGAAGAAACAAACATTCTTAGTACACATTGATCATTTCAAACAAACTGTTCGATGGGTCAATCGTCGTTACCACGAGAGTTACAACTATACTGAATGGGACAAGGATAGTGAAAAAGTAAAGAATTTACAATGGACAATGCTAATGGAAAAAATGAACCTTTATGAGGCAAGGTCTCATCTGTACCACCTCAAGATTCTAAAATTACGGTCTTTCGAAATTTTGAAAAACAAATCGAACAATATCGACAAAATTTGCCACACAATAAAACGAAAAATAAAACAAATGAAGAAACTGATTCATGTTAAACAGAGACTTCACCAGATTCGGAAGGCCAATGACCCAAATGCAAACGAGCAGACACTGAAGTACTTTACCGATCCCAAATACTCTTATGACCCAGAACTATTCGATTACGAAGACGAAGAGATTTACTACGAATGGTTTGATAAAACTAAGTAGTTATCGATACTACAAAAGTTCAATAATGGGTAGTATTTTTAATTTATGTAATGTTTAATTTTTTGTCCTTTTATGATTACTACTTGCACTTCTTATCGTTTTTAATTTTAAATTGATGTCTATCTCGGTTAGAACAACAAAATTTTGAAGCCCCGCTGTTTGTTTCTCTTTTTTTTCTCCATCCAAATCCAACATCATTTCTAGGTCACTTTTTGACAGTCCAAAAAGTGTCATCAGATGTAAGTCGAAATCTAAGTCATCGATGTTCGCTAATGTAGACTGCGGAAAATTTCCATTCCAATTAGTATTTGAAAATTTTATTTGATTATAAAATAACAATAAAAAACTATTTTATAATCAAATGATAAATACAAATTTAAGAAACATAATTATTTTTATTTTTAAATTGAAATGAATATTAGCTAGATTAACGAGATAAAAATTGAAAAAGATACATTGGCCAATTTGAGTTAAAAGACATTTATACCCTTAAATATTTTAATAAAGTTTACGTTAACACTATTCTAAACTTAAAGGATAATAGTGTAATGGCAACGCATGGCCAGTGAAGCTTCGGTTTAGATTTTTTTTTCCTTGGCGTGAAAACGCAAAACATATTTGCATTTCTAAGAAACACAAATATGTTTTGCGTTTTTTGTTTTGAAAAACGCAAATTTTTGTTTCAAAAAACGCAAATGTGTTTTGCGTTTCTTCAAGAAACGCGAAACACATTTGCGAATAAACCGTATAAACGTCTTTCCTTTATGCGTTTTTAACTCTTTTTTTCGTTTTAAAAACATATATTCAAAATGCGTTTTTATAAAAATGCATTCTCAAATTGCGTTTTACATTGGTAAATAAGTTTGAACATATTAGTTTTCAAAAATTATTTATTTAAAAAATAATTATATGGTAAAGAACTCTTTTTAATTGTTTAATTATTTTTAAATGGTTAAGAGTAAAATTATTATTACAATAAAACTTTTCATAATTTTTTACCAATAGGAAAAATAAGTAGTCTTTGATAAAAATGATAAAGTGTTGACTAATATTTAGTAAATGACGAGAAATGTTTATGGTCAATGGCAAAATAACAAGGGAGGTAAATGTCAACTTAGCAAGTACCCTGAAAATTAAATAGTATTTAACCAAAAAAATAATAAGGGGTTGATCAGTATTTTGCGAATGATAAGATAGATTTGCGGTTTTAGTATAAATGCCCAAATTAAATATTTAAAAGCTAGTGGAGACCATAAAAAATTTCGTAATCGTGAGAGGGTGCTATGAGTGACAAACCAAAACTTTTATATCTAAAATGAAACCTATTGTGAATGTAAGGGGTAATAAATGTAATTAAACTAATACTAGAGGTTGTGGCAGAATACCATTGGATAATATAGACCCCACTTCGATTTACCGGCTACCGGCTTTCCCGGTTATCGATATAAATACAGGAATACGATGGTCGTTCATCTTCAGAACAGGTTCCATCATTTCAGAGCGCTCTTTCATCCTTCTAGAGAGAGAGAGAGAGAGGATGAACTGGCCATGGCTCCGGCGCCGGCGCCAACCGGCGACGGTGAGTTTCTTTTGTTCTTGCGAATGTGTTTAAATTTTGTTTTGGGAAAATGCTTGGAAGAGAACTGTTGTGATTTTCCCCAATATTGAAGATGTTAGGATTTATTTAAAATTTCCCCAATGAAACTTTGTCCAGAATCTTGTCTATGATGCCAAACGTTCAGGTCTGTTGTCTGTGACCACCGGAAGCGATTTCTTCACCAATAAAATTTGTGAACACCGGAAGCGATTTCAGATGTGGTGCTTTCATTTGTTTCTCGCCGTCAACCCCATTCTCCTTTCCAAACCCTGAATTTCAATCTGAAATCACTTGAAATTCCTTAGAATAGGGCTTCCATCGAGTCACAAATCTTTAGGTTTCCATCTATAATTCTCTCTCAGTTTCTTCCTCTAGGTCTAGGGTTCGTTAATGGATGTATTAGCCTATTTCTATCCCATGGCAAAGCCAGACTTTGCTGTTTCTTTTGTCTAGAGCAACCAGTCTCAACAGTATCTATCTCTGATTTAAGGGAATAGCTAAATTTGCTCGTCAAATAACCAGTGTATCAATTGTGTTTTAATTCATTTACCTCAGGCTGGCTGACATGTAATTGAAGAGATTCATTCGTTATATAATAATGCCAATTATAATTCTGCTCGCGCAAGAGGACTAGTTGTAACCGTTGCTATCTTGTTGAATGTTGATTTGCTTTTCCAACTTAAACTCTTCACTACTTGGAAGCCAAGAAGAGGGGGAGAGAAGAGTGATGGTAGGTCAAAGTTAAGGTTTAACATGGACCCTCGACGAACAAAAGTGCTAAGCCGTGCTCTGGTCAAGAATGTAAACAACCCAACTGTTGCATGGCAGCTCTTCAAACGCTCCATCTCCAACACTGACCACGTCCTTCCATCAGTGCCGCTTCTTACTCGTATCCTTGTTCGCTCCAAAATGTTCAAGGAACTTGATACCCTCCAACAACTGCTTCTCTCGCTACCCCCTGATCACGGAACTTCCCATCACACACTGTTTACCGTTGTTCAGACCCTAGCCAAATTGGGTCATACTGAAAAGGCCATTTCTCACTTTCAATCGCTTCGAACCCAATTCTCTTCTAGTGCTCCACCACCTGCATCGTTATACAATTTGCTAATCGAATCTTCTCTTCGAAAAGACTCCGAACATTTGGTTTCTTGGTTGTATAAAGACATGGTCCTTTCTGGTGTTCCACCTGAAACTTACACATTCAATTTATTGATTGGTGGATTGTGTAATTCAGGCCGTCTGGAAGAAGCCCGCAAGTTGTTTGATAAAATGCATGAAAAAGGTTGTCGGCCTAACGAGTTCACCTTTGGCATTTTAATTCGTGGGTACTGTAGATTTGGGCGTGTTATTCAAGGTTTGGAGATCCTGAATAAGATGACTGATTTAGGTGTTGTTCCTAATACCATTATATATAACACGTTGATCTCAAGCTTTTGTAAGGAAGGCAACACCAAGGAAGCTGAGAAATTAGTGGAAAGGATGAGGGGGGACGGTCTTTCTCCAAACGTCGTCACTTTCAATTCTAGGATTTCAGCTCTTTGTAGTGCTGGAAAGATAATGGAGGCTTCTAGAATTTTCCGAGATATGCAGATGGATGACGAGCTGGGGTTGCCTCGGCCTAATTTTATAACGTTTAATCTCATGCTTGAGGGATTCTGCAAGGAGGGGATGCTAGAAGACGCCAAAGCCCTGGTTGAGACTATGAAGAAAAACGGTGATTTTTCCAAAGTGGAAACCTATAACACGTGGTTGCTTGGCCTGTTGAGGAACGGGAAGCTGTTAGAGGCGAGGTCGGTTTTTGAGGAGATGGGAGACAAGGGAGTAGAACCAAATATTTACTCGTACAATATCGTGGTGGATGGCCTGTGCAAGATGGGAATGCTCAGTGATGCCAGAACAGTGATGGATTTAATGAAAACCAATGGAATATTCCCCGATACAGTCACGCATAGCATCCTACTCCATGGATACTGCAGAAAAGGGAAGGTAAACATAGCCAGAAATGTTTTAAATGAGATGACGAGGAGTGGTTGTTTCCCAAACACGTACACTTGCAATATTTTGCTCCGCAGCCTGTGGAGAGCAGGGAAAATATCAGAAGCGGAGAAGTTATTGCGAAAAATGAATGAACAAGGTTATGGGTTGGATACCGTGACCTGTAATATCGTGATTGATGGTCTATGCAGAGAAGGAAACATGGACAAAGCAATTGAAATTGCGGGTGAGATGTGGACTCTTGGAACTGCCGCTCTTGGCAGCTTGGGTAATTCATTTATCGGCCTAGTCGATGAAGGTCATAACGACAAGAAGTACTTGCCTGACCTGATCACCTACTCAACTATAATTAGCGCATTGTGCAAGGATGGGCGGCTTGATGAAGCTAAACGAATGTTTCTCGAGATGATTCAGAAGAAATTGTTTCCTGATTCATTTGTCTACGATACTTTTATTCTTAGTTTGTGCAAACAAGGAAAAGTATCATCTGCATTCCAGGTTCTCAAGGACATGGAGAGAAAAGGTTGCAAGAAGAGCTTGCAAACGTACAATTCATTGATCCTCGGATTGGGGAGTAAAAATCAAATATTTGAAATGCATGGTTTGATGGACGAGATGAAAGAGAAGGGCGTTTCGCCTAACGTTTGCACTTACAACAACATGATTAGCTGCTTGTGTGAAGTAGGGAAAACCGAGGACACGGCTTTCATTTTAGATGAAATGATACAGAAAGGTATATTCCCTAATATATTTACCTTTAAATTGCTAATTAAAGCGTTTTGCAGATCAGGTGAGTTTGGAGCAGCTCGTGAGGCATTTGATACTGCCCTCAGTTTACGCGGCCACAAGGATATACTTTACAGTCTGATGTTCAACGAGTTGGTCGCTGGAGGGCAAGACCTTGAAGCTAAAGAATTATTGGAAACTGCACTCGATAGATGCTTCGACATCGGGAACTTTCACTACAAAGATCTCGTTAACAGTCTCTGCAAGGAGGAGGAGACGCTAGAAAGTGCTAGAGACGTTCTCAACAAAATGGTGTCTAAAGGATACGGGTTTGATCCTGCAACTTTCATGCCGGTAATTGATGGGTTAGGTAAAAAGAGAAATAAGCGTGAGGCTGATGAACTTGCTGCGAGGATGCTCGAGATGGCATCCGAGGGTAAGGTGACAAACAAAATCAATGCAAGTATTGGTGAGTTAGGCAGGCATAAACAAAACAAGCATGGCGGAAGAGATTCACGAATCATGATGAACAGGTATGGCTGTAAAAGAGGTCGTTCCGGTTTACTCTTTCATGAACAGGTATGGCTGATCCTGATCTATCTGTTGTCTAAAATTTGACAGAGATGATGGAAGTGGAATAGCATTGAAAATTTTGAAGCGGGTAGAAAAAGGATGGGGTCAAGGAAGTCTATCAAGTCTGAAGCCCCAAAGAAATGACTTTGCTGAAGATTGCCTCTAATAATTCCGACCCCTATCTTGGTAAGGTGTGTACAGGTTAGCTTATATACTAATCACCTCACTGGGCGATTTAAGGGCGTACTCCTTCACATTGGCTTGGTGCATTTAAATTCAAGATTTAATTCTCGAAATGTTTTCCAGGAAAGTCAAATTCAGGTTGATAAGAAAAAGAGACGTTTCCTTTGCCAACTAAACTAACACCTCTCGAGTCCTACACCTATAATTATATGGTTATATCAATTTGAATCCACCTATAATTATATGGTTATATCAATTTGAATCCTCTTCTTTGAAGAGGTCTGTTAGGGCCATGTGTTCTGATTTTTTTGTGGATTCCCCATTATAGATAGATGTAGTTTTTTAATTTTTCAGAATATGTATATATCTTTCTTTTATTTTTTGCTTCAATGAACGCTTGTTGTATAATTTGAAGAGAAAACTAGAGCCTTTTGCACTTTGCACCCTTGAAGTTTTAGAAAAAAATCACTTTGGCCGCATCCTTTTAATATGAACATATTAAATCCTAAAGTATCTAAATTGTTTCAAGTCAGTTCTTCTGTATGGAATTAGCCCCTTAGATATTTTAAAGTTTAATGTGTTCAAATTGAAAATAAAAGGGCTAAGGTGAAATGTTTTCAAAAATTCAAGGATGCGAAGTGTAAAAATCTAAAAAAATTATATATTTGGTCTCTGAAGTATGTGGTTGGGTGTCTATGTAGATAGTGAAGTTTGTCAAAATTATAATTTTTTTCTTCTGAGTTTCAAGTTCGTGAAATTGGTAGTCCAGAAGCATGAACTAAAAGAAGAAAAATGAATGCGAAAGGCAACTTGTATAATCCATTAATCAATGTGCTAAACATGGAAAAATAACATTTTTTTTTCTAATCATACTTTAATAAAAATTCAGATTTTTTTTTTCTTATTATTCAAACGAATTGTTATTAAAAAAAAATGTTCTAGATTTAATGGAATGATGAAATGACAAAAATATTCTTATCATAGGGTTACGTGTTAAGCGCAATCTATTTTCTGTCCAAAAATACTAACAATGTTTTAATTAAGGACATGTTTGATAACGTTTAAATTTTAAATGCTGAAACTTTGAAATGTTGAATTAAATTTTGAAATTATAAGTGTTAAATTTATTAATTGCTGAATATATTAAGTATTCAATTTTTTTAATGAACAAATTTTTGTTCTTAAAATAATTTTTACAACTTTATTTTTCAAAAATATTTTCTTTTTAAAAACTCCCTCTATTTTTTCTCAATTAGTATTTTCTCTACCTATAATTTTTTGTATATAATTTTATTTATTTTTTTTTTTTTTTTTTTTTTTTTTTTGAGATTATATAATGTTGATGTAAAATGATGGTTGTAATAATTAGATATTTTATAATATTAAGTGATAAGTGTTAAAAAATAACTGAATCACACATCATTTAAAATAGATGCTTATATTTTAAGAGTGTTAATTTTGTTATCAAACATATTTAATGTATTGAGTTTTTAGTACTTAATTGCGTTATCAAATGGAATTTAAATATACAATTATAAACACCCACTCCCTACCGTATGAATAAAAAATATAATTTTTCCACACATTTAATCATATTTAAATTTCTATAATAATTAATTAAAAAAGAGGGAAATAAATCATGTGGGCCGTGGGCGAAGAGAGGTCAATCCATGAAAATTTATTGGGCCGAAGAATCAATCACCTTTGATTTGAATCTACATTCCACACTAAAATTGTTCCAAAATTGAAATTATCACAAAAATAGATAGTGTGCACGAAAACTCCTGTCACTATAAGTTCCAGAGATAAGAAATTAACACCATGAAATAAAAACATTTACACTTGCAACATGACACCATTTACACTTGTAACAATTTTTAAATCTCAAAACTTCCAATAAATAAGAACTTCTCGATCTAAAAACTAGATTATGATAAGTTTTAGGGAAAATTATCAGTTAATCCCAAATTTAAAATGAAACTACCAATTAAATCCGTATATTTAAAAATAAACTTAATAATCTCAATCTACAGATTTTTTGAATCATCTAATCCCAAATTTTAAAAAATGCAAAAATTATATGACAAAATTATCACTGCATGATTCTCGTCTTTATTGCTTCCTTATTTGGAGATTTCACACAAAATTATTTTATTCAAATTAAAATAATTTTTATTGTACATATTTTTTTTACGATATAATTGTATATTTAGATTTGTCTCAATAAGATTTTCAAAATGATATCACATTCAATATTTTTTTTAATTAATTTCGAATTTGTATTACATGTAACATTATTATTATATGAATATTACATGTAATATTATTATTACATGGATATTACATGTAACATTACTACACTATGTTACATGTAACATTCACACTCATTACGATATCCGATTTAACACAGACAATATTACATTCAACATGCAATATACTCTTTGTGTGTAGAATATAACATTGCCTGTAATATTTCATATTTACTGTTAACACATATATTTTTTTTTTTGTGTGTGAAAATGTAACATTGTCTGTATTGAATTATATTTCATGTAAATATTACATGTAACATCTTATAATTCGTAGAAAACTAAAAAATCTGAAAATACTAATGTGGAATGTAACATGAATGTGAAAATTGAAAACTAATGAAAAAAATTATGAATTTGATATTATGTGTGGAATGTAACATTGTCTTTGTTGCCTATAACATTTCTTATTTACTGTCAACACAAATATTCTCTTTTGCATGAGA
The DNA here is from genome assembly GCA_016647705.1 of Eucommia ulmoides. Classification (NCBI taxonomy): domain Eukaryota; kingdom Viridiplantae; phylum Streptophyta; class Magnoliopsida; order Garryales; family Eucommiaceae; genus Eucommia; species Eucommia ulmoides. The sequence goes on from CM028341.1 coordinate 5,712,304, forward strand.
ATATAATATTATCTGTATTGAATCGTATTTCATGTAGATATTACATGTAACATCTTATAATACGTAGAAAACTGAAAAATCTGAAAATACTCATGTGGAATCTAATATGAATGTGAAAAGTAAAAATTAATAAAAAAAAAATAGTGAATTTAATATCGTTTTGAAGATCTTGTTGGAATATATAATTATATTGTAGAAAAAATGTGTACAACAATAGTTATTTTCATTTTAATAAATGGTTATCTATTACCTAAATTAACTCTGCAAGATGGAGATGTATTATATAGATACAATAATTAGGGGCATTTTTGTCACAAAAATGACAAAAGGACTGTTCAGTTCATGAAAAAAGTAGCGGATATAATCAGTAGTTTCCAATTATTTTTGAAATTTCACGGTAAGTGCCCCGTAGTTTTATCACAAAGATACGGACAACCAATGCCCTCAACTACAACTCAGTCAAAAAACCAATCTCCAACAGCTACTGCGATCCCCTGAAAACATAAAAAATTCTGTTTTTAAAAAAAACTATTTTGAAATTGCAACGAGTGAAACATGAATTTATAAATAACCCATTTTGTTTGGAGATTCAAAGGCTTTTTATTGCGTTTAGCATGTGATTCCTAAACCGTGCTCCAAAAATTGTAATTGAAAGAAAATTAAGTGGTGTTTGGTGTGTTCTCACTTTTCTCAATCCAACTGGGATGGATTAAGTTGAATTAATAATTCTATTTCTGTTTTAGAACAAAATTGCGTTTGGTAATGAGAATTTTTTTTTTTGTGCTGGGAATAGAATCGTGTTTGGTAACCACATTATTCTGGAATTGTTTTCTCGTCCAAACAAAAATTATCAAAACAAAAAAAATCATCAAAACAAAAATCAAATTGATGTGCGCAGATTGATCCTAAAGAACACTCATTCCCATCCTGTCCCTTAACCTTGAAATTGATGTGCGTAGATTGATTTCAGTAACAAAATCCAAATCGAAACACTAAGGTGGCGTTTGGTTAGTGTTCTCACTTTTTTCAACCCAACTGGGATAGGTTGGGTTAAGAATTCTGTTTCTTACTGGGAACAGAAATGCGTTTGATAACGACAATTTTTTTTTTGTACTAGGAACAGAATCGGGTTTAATTACGATATTATCCTAGAATTGATTTCATGAACCAACCCTAAAATTGATTCAACCAAACCCCCAAATTCAACCAAAATTCTCAAATCAAGAACCAATTCTAGAATTGATTTCATGAAATTCAACCAAACTCCCAAATTCAACAAAACCCCCAAATCAAGAATCAACTCTAAACCAAAATCAAGAACGAACCCTAAACCAAAATTAAGAACCAAATCGATTTCGTGATGAATTCAAAATCGAAAATCAATTTCGTGGTGAAATCGATTTCGATTTCAATTTCAAAATCAAAAATCGAAATAGAAATCAAAAATCAAAATCGATTTCGTGATGAAATCGAGATCGAAAAACGAAATCGATTTCGATTTCGAAATCGGAAATCAAAATGAAGAGCGAAATTGAACCCTAAATCGGAAATCGAAATTGAAATCTAGGACCAAGACGATGGCTTGCTTGGACGAAGACTTGGCGGGAGGCAATGGTAAGGAACGATGGTGACGACGATAGCTGTGGCGAGAACGAGGATGACTTGGTGAGGACGGCGACGACGGCGACGACGACGACGACTTGGCAAAGAACTAGTGGAGACGACGACATCTACAATTGCGTGGAGGTGGACTCCGGCAAGGACGAGCGTTGTGGCGAAGACGAGCGAAAAGAAAAAGAAATGCTTGGGATAAAGTTGGAAGACAAGCTCTCATTAACAATTTGGAAAATTTCAAGTGTCCTAAAAGTGGGTTGAGTTTTTTGGGCACAAAAAAAAACAAGCTTTTTTTGTTTCACATTTCTCTAGCTTTTAAAGAATTAATTCTCATTTTTTGGGTTGGGTTGAGTTGAGTTTTGTGTTTGCCAAACGCGTTCCCAAAAATTAATCCCATAATTTTTTAGTTGGGTTGAGTTGGGTTGGAATAAAATGGAAACACTACCCAAATGGGGCCTAAACCAACATCAAGAACCCAACCCTAAATCGATTTGAACAATGAAATTGAAATCGAAACCCAAACCACTAACAATCGAAATCGAAACCCCAAACCAAATTCAAGAACGAAATCGAAATCGAAACCCTAAACCACTAACAATCGAAATCAAAATTGAAACCCCAAACCAAATTCAAGAACAAAATCAAAATTGAAACCCCAAACCACCAACAATCGAAATCAAAATCGGAACCTCAAACCAAATTCAAGAACAAAATCGAAATCGAAACCCCAAACCAAATCAAAAATCGAAATCGATTTCAATAACGATTGTGAAGACAATTTCGATTGCGATTTCAGTAACGATTAGGAAGACGACGGCAACGAGAGGAGGAGGAGGAACGATTGCGATGACGAACGAAATCGAAACCCTAAATGGCGAGGAAAAACGAAATCGAAATCCTAAATGGCGAGGACGATGGCGATGGCGAGGACGACAACGATGGCAAGGATGACAATGGCGATGAGTTCGGCGAAGACGATGGCGAGGATGGCGACGGCGATTGCGAGGAGGAACGAGCAGCGAAGATGAACGACGAACGATAAGGAAAAAGAGATAGAAAATGATAAAGAAAAGAAAATGAAAACGAGGCTAACAAAAGTTGAACGGTGACTCTCACAAAACAATTTCGGTAGTGCCCAGCATGTCCCTAAAGTTGGGTTTAGTTTTTTGGGCACAAAAAATAAAAATAAAAATTGTTTCACTTTTCCTTAGAATTTTGAGAATCAATTCTCATTTTTTGGGTTGAGTTAGGTTGTGAACACTAACCAAACGGGGCCTTAGTGTTTATGTTCCCAGTTTTTTGTTTTTTTGTTTTTTTAAAAGAGTCATACCAGGGAAAAAGGATAAGATAAAAAAGAATGAGAACAATTCTTCTTTCTAAAAAATTTGTTCTGAAAAGAACACAATGGAAACTGATTTTTTTTTCCATAATTTAGTTTCTTGTTTCCAAAAACAAAATTGTTCTAAAAATCTGAGAGCACATCAAACTTTTTTTTTTTTTTTATAAGAACCAACATTTGTTTCTGTTTCTCAAATTCTTAAGAAATTCTTAAATTACTGTCAAGTTTTTGAGAATATTTGAGAACAAAAACATATTTACCAAAACACATTTTTGTATACTTACTTTAAAATTTTGAGAGCAAGAACATATCAAAAAGCTAAAACACTAAACAAATGAGGCCTTAAAGTTTTTTGGTCATCCCACATCCAATTCAATATCCAAACTATAATTTTGGACGGAAAATAATTGTAAACCATGCACCTGCCTGTTTTTTAAGATGTTTCATGAATAATTCCAATATTTTCCTTCTCTCTCATTTTCCTTTCCGCCCAAATATTCAAAACGTCATTGTACAATAGTAAAGATGAAACATTAGAATTTGGCAAATAACCATTTGCATTGCAATTTCTCAATCATCAATTCACAATGTAAAGATGTTTCATCTATATTCTTTATTCAATCCAAAAAAAAACTATATTCTTTACAATACTATGAAAATCAAATCTAAGTAACAAATTAGAGTATGATGGACTCAATACCACAAACCATGACCCACAAAAAAACACTTCTCAAAATATTGCACACAACCAGCCCCCCCCCCAACCAACCAACCAACACAAAAAAAAAAAAAAAAAAAAAAAAAAAAAAAAAAAAAAAATCCCATATCCATGCCCATTAGAGAGGCCTTCTTTATTTCTCATCATTATCTTGGGCCTGGCCTATACCCTCTTGATCCCCAACAACAATAGATTTGGGCCCATCATCTTGGGTTCCCTTCAAAAAAGGCAGCCCACTAATTGATTTGGGCTGGCCTGGGCCTTTATCTTGGGCCTTATATTTGTACCAAGAGGCCCAATAAAGATAGTTCAAAAAATTCAGACAACTTAGTATGGCCAAGAACCAGTAGAAAAGATCCAGGTTGTTCCTGTCCAAGTCCTGGCCGTGAAGCCACCCCTGCCGGCTCGGCGCAATCCTCCTTGTCACGGCGTTGATCACGTCGACGAACACCGTGCTCAGGAAGTAACCGAAGGACAGGGAAATCCACGTAAACGACGTCGACAGAGACCGCATCCCGGCCGGCGCTTCCTTGTAGAAGAATTCCAGAAGTCCGACGAGGGTGAACATGTCGGCGATCCCGAAAATGCCGTACTGAAACGACAGCCAGAACACGCCGATTGGTTTTAAAGGGTTTTCGATGGATTTATGGCGGCGCTTGATTTCCACGAGGGCCGCGACAGCCATGGAGACGGCGGAGAGGACGAGGCCGACCCCGACGCGCTGGAGCTGGGTGATGCCGGTGGGATGGCCGGTGATTTTTCTGGCGAAGGGGACGAAGAGTAACTCGTAGGCGGGGATGAGGAAGGACATGAAGAATAAGGGGATGACCGGAACGGAGGATGCCGGAACCTCGAAGGAGCCGAGGAACCGGTCCATCCGGTAACCTTGTTGGACGGAGAAGGTTTGGAGTTGGGCGAGACACGTGTTCATGAGGATGGTGCTGGCAATGATTGGGATCATTCTTATTAAAACCTTAACTTCCTCGACCTGGGTAACTGTACAAACGGTCCACTCATTGGCCTGGGGGTTGTCGCCAACAATTGTGGCTTTGTCCAAACACCTATGTTAGGTAGTATCAACATAAAAAAATTAGGGTTTGTGTGGTTTAAGTTTGAAATAATCTAATTTTATCGTTTGAAAATAAAAAAAAAAGTTTAAGGTTAAATAGCACTTCCATGCCTTAAATTTAAGTGCGTTTTCATTTTTTGTCTCTTGATATTTTAATTGTTATAATAAAATAATTATATTTTTGGTCTTTTAAGTTCGAGTTGGGTGTTTAAGTGATCCATGAGGTTTTTAGGGTTTTTCAACATTTGGTTTATCAACTTACAATTTGGTTTCAATGTAGTCCAACTGTAAACGTCGTTAGGAAAATTGGATAGAATTAGTCATGTATTATGTTAGTTGGGGGCACATTCATTGTTTCAAATCCAATAGACTCCTACATTGCAAATATATATGATCACTGTCCATTTGCATCATCTCTCCTACAAAAATTGCATTTTCAATAAATAAACATGACCTTGCTACTAAAATGGAAGAATGTTGAGACAGATGAAATATAGGAAATAGGAGAACAAGTTTTAGTCCTCAAAAGACGAACAGTGCCCTTGCACAAATGACAATACATTCAATTTCTCTAACAAATTTTCTAATTGGACCAGATTGAAACCAAATTATAAGTTGAGGGACTAAATATGTTAACTATGAAACCTCAGGGGTCACTCAAATACTCCCCCCAAACTTAAATGACCAAAATTGCAATTTTCTCTTGATATTTTAATTTTTATAATTTATTGTTTATATCAATTTCATCCAATTGATTTTTTCAATTTTATTATCAAAGGAGTCATTTGACTAACTTGCATATGAGCACAAAGCAATGCAATATATAAAATTTATATTGCATTTTGCACCTTGAAGTTTGAGTGTCATTGTATTTTATCCCTTCTTATTCTGGCAAAAAATGTACCAAAATCTATCAAATGGACTAAATTGTTATTAATATTCAATTTTAAATAACTTAATATATTTAAATAAAAAAAACTTTATATAATTTTTTAGATATATTATTTTCGAGTTGCAAATCAAACAGACCGTCTGAAAACATAGTAAACCATTATTTCAATATTGATAAGAATATATTAATAGAATAAAAATTACCGGAATTGATTAGTATGTGCAAGTTTTTGTTCCGCAGGATCAATGTCCTTTTCATTGATTTCAAATAGTTCTTCGGGGCTTTTCGGTAATTCTAATTTTCGATTTTTAATTGCTGCAGAAATAACCTGCAAAAAAAAGTTTAAAAAATAGAGAGAAAAAAACAAAGGAAAAGAAAATGCTAGATCATTATCTTAAGCACCACTTTATAATAATAATGGAAAAAATGATAAATTGTCAGTCAAATAAGTCATTTATAAGTTTTATCGTTATTAATTTTTTAATTTTTTAAATAATGTTTTTATTTTTAATAACATTAATTAAACTAAATTTATCGATTTAATGTTAATTTGGTATTTATTAATTAATAAAATAAAAAGAAATTAAGAAAGACTGAAAATAATTAATGCATAAATAAAATAAAAAATTAACGAAAAAAACATTATGTAATAAAAACATATCGAATGTTGTTTTTTCTTTTCAAATAATGATCGATTACTGATTCGAAAGAAAGTTGAGAGTGAGGGGAACCAATTGAAGGTCAAAACGAATAATTGAAGGACCAAATTGAAAATCGACAAATAGTTAGGGGCTCACCTGAGCAATTCTGATAATGGGTCCATCTCCGGGCACATGTAGGCGGTAGAAGGCTTTTCCGGCAGCGAAAACGACGAACCCAACAAAAGTGGCGACCGTAATTATGAGAAAACCCCGCCACCACCCCTTGTTGGTGCCGACCCAAACGACCACCGTGACTCCGATGGTGGCGCCGATGGTGGTGCTGAGCAGTAGCCAGTTGAAGTAGGTGGCCAACGCCTTCGCCTCCTTGGGGTCCTTCTGGTCGAACTGGTCGGCGCCGAGCGTCGGAAGTGCGCCCTTGACGCCGCCAGAGCCCAAGGCCAATAATGAGAGGGAGGCGTAGAAGAGCACCGCAACGCCGCCTTCCATGCAGCTGGATTTTCCACACGCGTCGGGATGCAGACTGGAGTAACGCGCTTGGATCGTAATCAGCACCAAAGCCTTCAATTATGAAATATAAAAAAATAAAATAAAATAAATAATAATAATGAGGAAAAGGAAACATGAGCTTATGATATCGCTACACCTAATTTCTAGACCGGTTAATGCAAGAACTATAAATAAAAGACCAGAATCTCCTATGAAATAGAAAAGATCATTCATGCATAGCATAGTCCAAGCGAACCCACTTAAAATCTTTACTAAACTATGACCGGCCATCATATTAGCAAATAAACGTATTTATGAGCTTAATGTGCGAAAACAATGAGGAATTAGCTCAAGGATAACAAAAAAGGGTGCTAACGGCAGTGAGATTCCAGCGGGTAGTAAAAAGCTTAAAAAATGAAGCCCATTATATTATCTTTTTACTCCCTCTAGCAAATAAACGTATTTATGAGCTTAATGTGCGAAAACAATGAGGGATTAGTTCAAGGAGAACAAAAAAAGTGCTAACGGCACTGGGATTCCAACGGGTAGTAAAAAGCTTAAAAAATGAAGCGCTTAAAAAATGAAGCCCATTATATTATCTTTTTACTCCCTCTAGTTTGTGTGGTTATTACTTTACTCCCTCCACTTCAAAAAATTAAATTATACTTACTTTTACTTTAAATAAAGTGATTTTTTTTTCTATTTAAATGAACAAAATATGTTTAAAAATTGATATAATTAAAATTTCCATTTGAAATATACGAAATTGTCAATTTCTTTTTTGATTTAATATTTTGTCATAAATATTAAAAAAATTGTTCTTTTATTCCTTTTATTTTCCTTCAGTTTCTCTCTCTCTCTCTCTCTCTCTCTAATCAGATTCCTTAACCCAAATGCTCCAGTGTCACCACAACGCAGAAAGTTATTCACTTTATTTAAAGTCAGGGGGAATAAAGTGTAATTTTTTTAATGGAGAGGGAGGCAAAAAACAATTTAACCTAATAATATATAATTATTGAATTTAGCAAAATAATTTTTATGTACGATAAATATATTCAATTTTCGTAAAAAAAATTACTTTCAAAACGAAAATTTTACTGCCAAATACAAATTTTGATGATGTTTTTGTTCTTTTATTCCTTTTTCTTTTTTCAAAAAGCAAAAACAAAAATTGAAATATAAGATTTTTTAATTTTTATCTTTTTTATTTTTTAATTCTCACATCCACTCAAGGTGTGAGACTAATCTTGTTCGAGATTCCGTAACTATCTCTGCCAACAAGTGTCTTTCTGCAAACTCGAACTTCTGAACTTGCAGAGACCCCTCAACTACTTTAACTCAAGTGTGTTTGTCGCTTAAGCCACATTATGTTGTTTCCTTCTTGATTTCTTAAGTTTAATTAAAAATAAAATTTTGAAATCAAACAATTTGTTTTTTAAATTTATGTTCCTGCTCTAATTTCCAAGAAAATTGAAACGCTTGAAAAATGTGAGTCAAGATTCTCCACTTAACTTCCCTCTTTAGCTTGTGTCGAGCTAATTTATTGTCTCCTTCAAATTGACCCTTATATATATATATATATATATATATATATATATATATATATATATATATATATATATATATATATATATATATATATATATATATATATATATATATATATATAATTTTAAAAATATTTTTATTAATATAAAATTAAAAAAATTAAAGTTGGGTCAATAACTCTAACAACTATTTTTCCAAAGGATATTTTCATGAAAAAAATACAATAATATATAAAAAAATTAGAAATATTAAAAGGTTCGATATTCTAATTTGGTCGTTTTTGCAGGATTCTTATTATACAAATACAAATATATAGAGAGAATGTTTTAATGCGATTAAAGAATGCATTTTTTAAACTTTTTGGTGGGTTTTAATTTTTTTTATTTATTTTTATTTTTTATATATAAAATTATCTGTGACCCCACTCAATTTTTTTTAGCTATATTTTTTTTTTTTAATTAATGCACCGATATATGATTAATTAATTTTCATGGATCATATTTTAAATTACTTCAAAAAATAATTGTGATTCAAATAATATTTTCACCTAAAAAAAAAGATATAAATTAATTAAATTAGAATTTGTTGACTTGTAAAAATTGATAAAATTAATCTTAGTTTATGGTTATTTGTTTATTATTTTATAGTATATTAGTAAAATTAATTTGTAGAAATATTATTTTACTTTTAGTTTTTAATAATATATTTATTTTTTATATTTAAAAAACGTAATTATTTACTAAAATTTATGTATTTGTTCTCGGATATTGTTACCAAATTAGTAACCAAATAATTCCTATGTGTTTTATACTTCAATATTACGAATTTATTACAATTTTTTTTTCCAAACCCGCACAATGCATGAGTTTAAGACTAGTTCATCTATAGAAAGAAAGATGAGTTGATAATTAAGTATGGAGTAGGTACGTACAAGGACTTCGAGAAGGCCGAAGATGAGGGAGGTGGTGAAGCGGTTGAGGTAGGTGTCGGAGATGAAGGCGCCGACAATGGAGAGGAGGAAGATGGAACCCATCAGATTCGTGAGCGTGTTGGCGGAGCCGGAGAGATCGAAGTGCATCGTGCTTGAGAAGTACAACACCATGCTCACCATGTTCGCCACAAACCCCATGTTCTCCAATCCCACCAATGCTATACATATATACATACATAAATCATCATCATATATATAATATACCCATTTTTGGATAGTTTTAAGAGGGTGAAATATTTTCACTTACCATAAACAAAGGAGGAAGCTCTAAATCCACCCTTTTCCTTGTTATTAGACCACTGGTTCAGAAACTTGTACCCCATCTTGCCGTTCTCCTCCTTAATTCATAATAAACATGTCTTATATATGTCACTAAATCACACACACACTCACTCACAAAATCAAGAGAGAGGAACACATATTATATATATATATATGGAGAGAGAGAGAGAGAGAGAGAGAGAGAGAGAGAGACAGAGAGAGAGAGTGAGAGAGAGCAAATTGAAAAAGTGCAGTTTACTTTGTGAAACCAGAGAGAGAGAGTATAGATAGAAAAGAAGGCCAGTTTGCTTTGTGAAACCACACACACACACACACAGAGAGAGAGAGAGAGAGAGAGAGAGAGAGAGAGAGAGAAGAAGAAGAAGAAGAAGAAGAAGAAGAAGAAGAACAAGAAGAAGGCCAGTTTGCTCTGTGAAACCACACACACACACACACACACACACAGAGAACTATATATATATATATAGAGAGAGAGAGAGAGAGAGAGAGAGCAAATTGAAAAAGTCCAGTTTACTTTGTGAAACCGGAGAGAGAGAGAGAGAGAAGAAGAAGAAGAAGAAGAAGGAGGAGGAGGAGGAGGAGGAGGAGGAGGCCAGTTTGCTTTGTGAAAACACACACACACACACACAGAGCTATATATATATATATATATATATATATAGAGAGAGAGAGAGAGAGAGAGAGAGAGAGAGAGAGAGAGAGCAAATTGAAAAAGTGCAGTTTACTTTGTGAAACCGGGGAGGGAGAGAGAGACTCACCATGGCTGGTTGGGACTTTGAGATGCTACTGGAGTGAGAGGAATAGAGAGGGGTGGTGGTGGTGGCTCAATGATATAGCCTAGAGAGAACCTTGTATATAACGACCCTGCATGGCATCAGATTCATCGCCTGACTTCTTGTTGCGTCTTTCTCTCTAATTCTCTCTGTCTCTTGATGATGCTGATGATGATCAAGATCTGGCTGATAGAAGCTATATATGCCAGTTCACTTCTCACTACAAGTATGTAAGTGGACAAGACAGTATGGGACACACATTGTCAGACAAACATTTGCTTAGGTTTCCTCACTTTATTAATTAGGTTGATCCATGGATATTCAGTAGTATACCATAGGGGTGGTCATTGGCTGGACCAAGGTCGATCTCTACTTAGCGTATTTCAAAAAAATGGTAAGTACGAACCCGATCTGACCCTAAACAAAAATGGTTGTCCAAGTTTGACCCTAAAAATGAACGAACCTAAATTTTGGGGGCCTAACCATGTCCATGGGATAAAAAATCAAGCCTAAGCCCTAAAAAAAGACAATGGACTAAGCTGGTTGGACGGGCCCCGGACCCAAGCTATTACTGCATTGTCAATTATTTAAAACACCTGTCGCCAACCCATTGGTTCATTCATCACTATAATAACTAAATATATTTTTTTTAATTTTTTTCAGATTATTAATAAATTATTTTTAATTATAATTAATATTTTAATAAATTTTAATCATAATATATAAATCTCATATCTAATTGACACCAACTAAATAAATTGTTGTATTAATTTTAAAAACTAAAAATTTATTTATGATAATTTCTAGGAAATATAATGATTTTACCAGTGATAAATCTAATAGCTTTCATAAATATCAAGTATCCTATAAAAAATCTTATATTATATACTAAAAGTGGAAGACAACTCTTGAGACAATGAATGGTTGAGATTAACTCATTTCACCATTTAGTATTCAATATTTAATAATTATCTATTTACACATGCATCAATACATTAATGTTCATCTAATTTGGTGCATGCATTAGTTCATCCAATCCCCACATTGATATTGCCAACACCGTCAATTAATATTTTTTTCATTGCAAAAAAATCTCATCCACCTTCACAATATTCTAGATCTGTATATTATACGGGTCTAAAATTAGTATAATTAAAAATTAGATCTTCATACTTCGAAAAAATCGACTATGTACTTTAGTCATTTTGTGGGAGAGATTGGAGTCAGCATTGACCTTCAACTAGGGTTTTGAGGGCAAAAAGGGAAATGGGTTAACAAAAAAAACCCAAACGAATTAAATTGAGATATATATATATATATATATATATATATATATATATATATAATTGAATTTATGTAGAAACTTTTGTCCAGCTATGTTTGTACATATATGCCTCATTAATGTCCAATAATGCAGATATTACGTGGTACCAAATATATTTTCTTGTCCAAAATAAGCCTTCAAACAACTACCCATTATCCTAAAGATGGTTCATTTATGGCGTTCATCAATCAATTCTTATGTCCCATCCACTTTCTGTAATTAATTTGACCTAATTTTATATTCCGATTTTTATTTTTATTTTTTTTATCTCTAAAGTATTCCATGGGTGCCTATGTAAACTCTTAAGTTTAAAAAATTACACATTTGATCTCTTCGGTATTTGTTTCAATTAATCCTCCAAAATTAAAACGTTATTAATGATTTTAAACGAAAAATGTGTTATTCTCAACACATGACCTTCTATTGGAGATATTATCTCCATTTTATCACCCCGCTAAATCGAAAATATTTTGTTTTTCTCAACAATGATTCTACTTTTTCTCTCTCATTTTTCAAAAGAACATTTATTAGAAAAGTGTTAGGAAAAAACATTTTAGGTTAGTGTGGTGATGAAATGAAAAAAATATCTCTATTAGAAAGCTACCGTGCTGAACACAGTCCATTACTCATCTAAAATCATTAACAACGTTTCTAATTTTATGTGATTAAAACAAATGTGAAACTTAAGGCACCAAATGTATAACCGTGGTGTATAACTATTTTGATGTTTATTTTGTTTTTGTGAGGTCGAGCCCCGGGATACCTATTTGGGCTCGTGTTAGGAGTTAGCGGTACTAAATATTTTGTGTTGTGATTTGTCGGGATTTTGCAGATTATATAGTATCTTGTTACTGTGTAATAAGGAATATCTTTTCCCTCGTTAATATATAATCATATACCTAAAAAAAAACTTTATTCATTGTGTCAAATTTGTGCATTATCACAATTGTATGTGAATTGGCTAGGTGGAGGGGATTGCTGGAAGGGAAGAGCTAAAAATAATGGCGTGGTTGTGATTGTATGAAAGGAGAACTAGGGTGGAGGACTAATAGTTGATTAGATGTCAGTGGAAGGGGCCTGAGTTGAAATGGGGTTGGTTGAAGGGCAAAATGGGCATATTATTTATTTAAATTGATTATATTAAAATTTGAAGGGAAGAGTCTTCCTCGTTATACATTAAAAAAGAAAAAAAAATTAGTCCTTATCACAAAGTAGAGAGCTCAACCAGTGTTAACGGGCTAACACATAGACAAACTTAGAACCTAACATACCCCAATATAAGAAACCCTACAAACGTATAAACATACAAAGCACTAACCAGTAAACCTCACTTCCAAGAAAGCTACATAACACCAAACTTAAGAAACAAAACATTTCCTACAAAACACTAACTAGCAAACCTCACTTCCAAGAAAGCTACATAACACCAAACTTAAGAAACAAAACATTTCTTAGGTCTTGTTGATATATAAGACGCCTAAACGTTGTCAGAAGACACTCCATTAGCAAACTTGTCTCAATTTTCGGAAAATCCACCTTGAGCACTAATTTGTCACACTTCTTATTTTACGAATTAGCCATCTCCCTCGTTGGACTAGCCACACCAGCTTACAGCTCCTCCCCAAACTTCTCTTTACTGGGAACAGATATTAACCCTATGTTTGGGTAAGGAATTTATAGGAGAAATTTCATTTAGTTAAGGGATTTCAAAATCTTTTTTTAATAAATTCCTTATTTGGGGAGTGAAAGGATTTTAGGAAAGAGAATTTGTCAAATCCTTTGTGGAGTGAAATGAAGGATTTCGAAATTATTTTGGGAGAGGCTGAATTTGCCAAATCCTTCGATCATCGTCTTCTGCTTCGTTCTTCGTTCTTCTGTTTCTGCTTCTTCTTTGTTCTTCGTTCTTCTTCTTCGTTGATTTCGTTGTCGTCTTCTTCGTCGATTTTGTTCTTCTACTTCGTTCTTCGTCATCGATTCTTCTTCGTCGTCAATTTCTTCTTCTTCTTCGTTCTTCGCTGATCTTCGATTGATTTCGATTTCATTTTCGAAATCAAAATCGAACAACACAATCGATTTCAAAAACGATATCGATTTCGATTTCGAAATCGAAATAGGGTTCGAAATGGAAATAAGGTTTCGATTTCGAATTTGTTCTTGGATTTCTTCGAATGGTGAGCGGACGGCAAACTGTTTCTTTGATCTGTTCTTTTTTTTTTTCAAGAAATGGGATAAAAAAAAAATAGATCAAAAAAAATATTTCAAATACTTTAATTCAAACAATTATCCAAATAATAAATTTGTAAAATGACGGGATTTCAAAATTTAGAATTTCGAAATCCCATTATTTTACAAATCTCTTGACTTTGTCAAATTCCTTACCGAAATGCAACCTATTCTCCCTCCTCTGTTGTCAACTCAAGATAGTGTAAAGAAATAATATCCCACCCTTCCTAACTTCCATGATGATCCTTCAAAAGGAAAGACCCCTTAGCTTCCTCTGCTACTAATCTTTTTTGAGGTGGTCTCTGCTACCATTCTTGATGGCACAATTTTCTGTCAAAGGGAAACCAACATATGTGATCAAGGTCTTCAAGAGAAGAAAATCAGCCTCTGGAGCTAAACTGCGTAAAGTCGTTGTTTCCCTGTTCTAACAAGATTCAGAAAGGAAGAAGATTCCTCAAAACAAAGTAACCTTGCAAACCCTCCCAACTCCCAATATTCCAGGATTACAAATCCATTGCATCAAACTGAAGTACAAATCTCAAGAGTCAACTAAATATTCAAGTGATACTTTTATACTATTCATATACCATACCCGACAACTTTTCACGAAAATCCAACTCTTTCAATAAGGTTATTCTTTAGGCCTAAAGTCTTCCCGACCTCTATCGCTATTACCCCATCTTCGTAAAATAATCTCTGCACAATTAACAATCTTTCTATCGTAAGACGATATTTCGCGTATGAGATCATTGTACTCTTATCATTTCCACCGTTGATATTTATCTTATTTTTTCAGTTTAATTATTTAAACTAAAAGGGTATACACTAGCTACACTCTATAGTAGCTAGGGTACAACTGCAATACATCATATATATATATATATATATATATATATATATATAGTTGCTTGTTCTTTGAAGGAATAAAAGAATGTGCAGTAGTATCCCTCTGTAAATTCCTTACAATAGCAGGCATATATGGGTTAAAAAAGTGTGCAATATTTAATGATTGCCTTATCTTCCCAATGAAATTGTGAGTTGTAGGGACAAATAGTTTGGTGGATATAGAGCATCTTTTGGGCACCCCCCCTTACATGGGGTGTCTATTTTGAATTATTAGGACACAAACAGCTAAAAGTTCATCTTGGGCCTCACCTCAACAAGGCACAAGTTCATCCCCCCCCAACCAACCCATCTCTCTCCATTTTAAAGGTAATTTTTTTTAAAAAAAAAATTAGGGTTTCGATCTATTGGGTATTTCGATACTGACATGAATAAGGTGACAATATCTGATTAAATTGAAATAGTAAAATAATTATGTAATCAATATACAGTACTGATTAGACTGCACGCCGGGCATCTCTCTCTTGCATACACACACATGAACAAAAGTAAAGAGAGAAAGCAATCAATTCATGTACGTAGGGTTCACAAACAAAGCTCAAAAAGAGAAGATGTTTCCATATGGAAGAAAGTTGGAGATGCACCTCCTCTTGCAAAAGAAGATGACCCAATTTCCCAATACTTTCTTTCCTTCTCTTTCCCTTAAAGTTACACTTTCAACTCTCCAAGTTTATACTTAATTGCACTTTATACCCTTAAACTTTTCTTAAAAAACGACATCCTGTAAAAAATTTCAAAGAAATGTAACTGATCCACCGAAATCTCATGAAAATATATCCTCCCGAGCAATGTCGCTTCGAAGAGAAATGTTAACCGACTGGAACCGGAAATTGGAGGTGTAAACTACAATTGAGAGAAAATTGAAGGGCGGAAAGTGAAATTTGACCTACTTTTGGTTTTCAAACATATAAACGATATATACAACTCAGAGGATCTTAACCTTTGGGTGTCAACCTCACTTATAGCTATGGATAATCAAGCTTTACCCATCTTGCTTGGATTCTCTAAACGTCTTTTTCTATGTGTTACATCTAATTTAATTATTGAAACACAATAGGAAGTCTTTATCACAATGAAAAAATAAATAAATATTTTTTTTTTTTTATTTTGTATAATTTGGTCATTAACTTTGGGACTGGGAAATTAGATTCTTTTTCTTGTTTAGGTGACGGATTAAGCAAGGTTTAGTGACTAGAGGTTATCATTGTTTTTTAATATTTTAAAGAGTTTTTTGCACTTTGCACCCCTGACGTTTCAGAGAAATCCCATTTTAGCCTTTATCCTTTCAATTTGAACACATCAAACCCTTAAGTATCCAAAATAGTGTCAAGTCAGTCATTTCATTATTATTTTTTTATGTAAATCAGCCACGTGTAATTACTCACGTAGGTGAATTCCATCACAAAAATAACGGAATAACTGACTTGACGAGATTTAGATACTTCAAGTCTTCAAGGTTTAATGTACTAAAATTGAAAGAACAAGGGCAAAAGTGAGTTTTTCTAAAACTTCAGGGGTGCAAAGTGCAAAAAGTTCTATTTTAAATTTTATTACACTTTTAAATTTTTATGATTTTGATATATATATATATATATATATATATATATATTCACGGTTTTTAGGTCCAATGCACCATGCTCTGTTTGTTTAGTGTTTTTTCCCGAAATTTTACTTTTATTCTTAAGAAATTAATATTAAAAATAGAAATATGAAAGGAAAAAAAAATATTTGTTTATATTTTGCTTTGTGATTTTTTAGAGAATTTTTTTAGAACATAATTTTTTTTTTCAAATTTGAATTTTTATTCCAAATATTTTAAGAATAGAACAAAAAACATGAAAACGAAAAAACTAAACAAACACCACTTTTTTAATTTGATTTGATTTTTTATTTTTTACCTTTTATAGGGAAGGGACCAAGAAGAAAAGGAAAAAGGGAAAGGCAGGCAACCAAATCCCTTTTGTTAAAACTTAATATCACTTTCGAAAGGGCAATATATATATATATATATATATATATATATATATATATATAAAAGCAGAAGACATGCCCTTATATTCAAGTATGTTTAATCTTCTTCATCTCCTTCATTCTTTATTCATTATCATTGATCTTCACCATCATCTTCATTTCCTACAATAAATTCTAAAGCTCTTCATCTTCTACAATAAATTCCAAAAGCCTTCATTTATTTTTTAATTGACCATTATTCTTTTTTTTTTCTTTTTTTTAATATATTCCGTACATTTTTGTTTTTGTTTTTTAATATATCAAATACTGGGTGGCTTCATTTAATTTTCTAATCTTTTTTATTTTAGTTAATTTATTTTTTTCTTATTGATACACAAATATATGATTAAATTTTTTGATCCACATTTTAAATTATTTAAAAAATAAAGTATAATTAAAAAATTTATTTCTACCCAAAACAAAATTCGATACGATATAAATTAATTAAATTAACATTTGTTAGAATTATAAAAATTGAATCCTAATTTATGCCTGTGTGTTATTTTATAGTATTTTATTAAAAAATAATTTTTACATATATTATTTCACTTTTGAAAATATATATTTTCAGCTTTTCATTTTTAGAAAAAAAAAATCATTTAAAATATTTAAAATTTCATATACTTATCCTCTAATTTATATAAATTTCAATTCAACTTTTAAAAAATTTATCCTTTAAAAAATGTTTTATGTTTTATATTATATATAGATCAAAAATCAAAATTATAATATCAAAATATTCAAATTACAAAAAAAAAAAAAATATATACTAATATTTTTTTTCTAAACTCGCATATTATGCGGATCTAAAACTAATATATATAGGGATTATAGTTCTACAATGGACTATGAATAAAATGGCGACCTAATAAAAATGGGTAATTCCACATAGACCCCCTCAATTTTTTATCAAAATCACAAGAATCCCCTCAACTTTCAAAATTACACGGGACACCCCTTGAATTATTTGGTCAAATGATAACCAAACCCCCATGTCATTTTTTATTCCAAAAATGCCCTTTGAAAAGTCAATTTCAACTCACTTATTCTTATTACTAAACTAAACTCCAATTTCATTATGAAAAGACAAAAATAACCTTGGACCCTTCTCCATCTAACACTCTTTTCTCTCTCTCATCCCTCACCATCGGCGGACACGGACGAACCTTGAACTCTTCATCTTCACCATCGTTTTCTCTCTCCCTTCTCCATCTTCAATACTCTTTTCTCTCTCTCATCCCTCACCATCGACGGACAAATTCTCCCCCCCCAACCAAGTTGAACGAATTTCTCATCACCATCGATGGACGACCGAAACCCTGCCTCACCACCATCATTGAACGAAATCCCTCACCGCCATCGACGGACGAACGAACGAGCACCGTCGATCGATCAAGAAGCCTTCACCATTGCGATCCTTGTTGTGAGAAATTGAATTAGTTTTGTATTTTGAAATCATCTTGATGGTCAGATCTGAAATCCACCGTTGGTTTTGGTTTATCTCTTTGTTAATCTTGGTGGGTTTGCATGTTCTGGTTTCTAGATATGTTGATTTAGGCACTGGCCGTTGTGGAATTTCATTCTCTTTGCTCTCTTTGCTCTCATTTCCAGATGTGGTGTTTCTGCGATGTTGTTTCGGCGGTGGTGGTGTTTCGTCAGTGGTATTGTTCGGCGGTGGTGATGTTTGGTTCGGTGGTGCAGAGAATCGATGGAAACGACGTTGGATTTTGGCTTGTTTCTGCAATGTTGTTTCGTCAGTGGTGATGTTTAGTTCACTGGTGCAGAGAATCGATGGAAACAACGTTGGATTTTGGCTTGTTTCTGCGGTGTTGTTTCATTGGTGGTGTTGTTTCGTCGGTGTTGTTGTTCGGCAGTGGTGATGTTTGGTTTGGTGGTGCAGAGAATCGATAGAAACAATGTTGGATTTTCCTTTGTTTCGGCAATGGTGTTTTGGTTTGGTGGTGTTGTTCAGTGATGGTGTTTTGGTCCGATGGTGTTTTGGTTAGGTGGTGTAGAGAATCAATGGGAACGACGTTGGATTTTGGCTTGTTTCGGTTGTGGTGTTGGTCAGCAGTGGTATGTTATTGAATTTTGCAGAGAAGTCAAAAAGAATTGGGTAATATGGTGAAGGTAGTTTGGTCATTTATCATTTTGGATTATTTTATTGTTTTTCAATTTTGAATGAGTAAGGGCAAAATGGTCCATTCAATAAAAATTATTCCGGCGGGGAGTCGGCGTGGTAATTTTGAAAGTTAGAGATGTATGTGAAATTTCACTATAGTCGAAGGGATCTAGCTGGTATTACCCCAGTAAAAGAGAGGAAAAAGAATTGTTGAATTTTATGCAATTAAAATCCATCAAAATGAGCCCTATAAAATTGATGAGTGGATAAGCCATGAAAACCCTATGTTGAGCATTTACTCAATGTTTACAGTGCCAAAAGTAATTGCTTTTTGGATAAATCACATTAAAAACCCTTTATATTTTGAACATTTGCAATTTCACACCCTTTAGTGTCTAAGGTTGCGTTTGGGTATAGGAATCAACGATTTGATAAATTCTTGGAATTCGTAAATGATGGGATTTCCAATTCTGAATTTTGAAATCTCATCATTTACAAATTTCTTATTTAAATAAATATTTTAGTTAATAATTTAATTGTCTAATTTCATGATTTTCTCATTTGGATAAGCAAGTATTTGTATGCAGAATTTTGAAATCTATTAAATTTTAATAATAAAGTGTGAAAATATACTTAATAATATACTTTTTATACTTATTTTAATAATATCATTTTAATTATACTATTTTTTTTATTTTTTGATAACTAATATTATTTTATACCTACTGTATACTTATCATAATTTTAATTGTACTATTTTTATACTATTTTAATTATACAATTTTTATATCTATTTTAATAATATCATTTTAAATATAATATTTTAATTATACTATTTTTTATGTCTATTTTAATAATATCATTTTAATTCTATTTAATGGAAGAAGTGAGGGATTTCGAAATAACAGTAAAAATTCCACTTTTTCCATTTGAAAATAAATTTAATGAATTTTACAAATCCCTTTTAGTATTACCCAAACTAGAGATTTTCGAACAATAATTTGTGAAATTTTTTTCAAAGTGAAATTCCTTACCTTATCCGAAAGCCACCTAATTGTACCAACTGCAGACTTCAAAGCCTATCTTTAAAAAAGTGCTCGTCGGCACTTATCATGGAGTGTTGTCCTACTTGTTCGCTGGATTTATATATTAGGTGAGCACATTTAGGAAAAACTCTTGGATTTGGTGATTGATGGCATGATCAGATTTGCAGATTTCAGTTCTTGTTCTCAGATTTTAGTCTCGTATTGTTGTAGATTTCAGTTATTGTCCGTTAGAGTCAGGAATTTTTGGCTCTCAAACTTTGGATCCACCATTGTTGGGGTTCTCTTGTTTTCATATTAGATTCTCAATATGTAGGGTAATGTTGTTCACTATCCATTCTCTCTTCGGTGGTTTGTTTAACTGTTTCCATTTCAAAAAATTTCATTTTATTCCCAGATTTTTGGGAATTCTATTTAGGAGTAGCATTTGGAAATTTTTGTTCTCGTTCCCATTGTATTCTCATTTGAGAATTGTGTCAATTTTTTTCTTAAGAAATGAGAAACAAAAAAAAATTGTTTCTCATAATTTCTATTTCATTCCCAGTCACTCTTTATCGCCGGCCGACCACCGGCGGCCATCTCCGGCGACCGTCGCCTGTCACCTCAGGCATTGCCGGCCAGTCACCGCCGCCGCCGGCCAAAACAAAACAAAACAAAAAAAAAAACTAAAAAAAAAAAAAAAAATTAGTTTTAGGATAAAATCGTTATCAAACACGATTCTCTTCCCAAAAAAAAAAAAATATCGTTACCAAATGCGATTCTACTCCCAAGAAGGAAACAAAATTCTCATCCCACTGCTGGAATGGAAACGGAAACGGTTACCAAACGCCACCTAAGTGTTCCGGTTTCACCATAGTCTAGATTGAGAACAAGTTTGATTGGGATTTTTACTCTTTTAGATGTTTTTATTTCTCGTTGGGGTTGATGGAAAAATTTAGAAAAATTTATTCTACATCTTTGTTGACGATTTTCCAGAAAATGTGAATTACTGGAGCATGAGAAAAATATTTCAGTGGCATGGGAATCTTGTAGATGAATTCATTCCTAATAAAATGAGGGTTGTGGGGAGATTAAAATTTGGATTTGTCAAGTATGCTACAGTGGAACAAGCTACAAAAGATGGAAGAACTCTAAATGGTGTGAGAGTTATGGGTTTGGCATTGACTGTCAAATTCGCTTATGGGATGGAGAAAATAAAATTCAATAGGTTAGGAAGAGAGGATATATATGATAAATGTACTTTGGAAAAACTAAATGGCAATATGATCTATTGGATCTAGAGTCCACAAGGATAGCTTGAGATGCCTTTGTCGCTGGTAGAAGTTAATGAATCCGATTCTATTAGCTGGGAGGTAGTGGAAGATCTAGAAGAGATTATATAAGCTGAGTTTTATCTTAAGAACTTACATTCATCAGAGAAAAAATTTATATCCATTGAACCAATAGGAATATAGAGCTACCAAGTTCTAATGGGTTTATCTTACATCGTATGTGGAATGGGCTAGTGGACAGGTTATAAGTGTGAGGAAAAACTTCACCTCATGAACTAACTTCTAGGGTTGAGAGAGGCCTAAGACCACCCTCAAACATCAGGCATTTGGGCAATTAACCATCGACCAATCTCTCCCTTTGTTACTATTGGGTTAGAATTGTTGTAACCTAAACTTTGATACCAGTGCAGGGTGATCTTGTGCCTCTCTAAACCTTAAAATTTAACTCATGAAGTGAGACTTTTCCTCACACTTATAAACTGACCACTAACTCTTTCCACATTCAATATGGAATAACCCAACAATCTCCCCTTACACAGTGGGCCTTTGGTCAGCTAACTTTAGATTAGTCTCTCCCTTTTTGACTATTAGGTCAGAATTGTTGTAACTTAAGTTCTGATATCAGTGTAGAGTGATCTTGAGTCTCTCTCAATCCTATAAACTACTTCATGAGGTGAAACTTTTATACATAATAATTTCTTTTTGCGTCATGAGTTTGCGGAGGTGGCTTTACTTGGGGGTTCAATTGCTTGGATATTTTATAATTTGGGGTTTCCATTTTATATTTGGAAAGTGTTTGAGGATACTCTTTATTTGTTGTCTACGGAAACAATAAGGGGAAAAAGATTATTGAACTTCTCTGATGTAGAGACAAATGTCTGGGATTTAAAGGAGTGTCTTATTGACTCATTTCTGGCTGAAAGAGGTGGAGAAAATTTGAGATTTATCAGAAAAGAGAAGGATGAAGTTTGCAGTTCCTATCTTTCAATAGTGGGGGTTCTATGCTTGTTTGACAGAATGGAGAAACCAAGAATCAGGTGTCAAGCGGAATAAGGGGATGGTTCAAATCTAACTAAACATACAGAGCGGAGACCGTGGGTATAACTTTGTTTTAAGAGTTTTTATTCAGAACTTTTGGCATTGGATTGACTTTGAATCCAGGAATTTGGTTACATTAGAATCTAATTGAGTAATTCTTGGTACCTATTTTGCGATTTTTGTACTTAGAGAAAGATCATAGATTGTAGTATGTGATGTAGTATTTCTAATAAGATTTGTTTGTGATCGACCCTGACGCTTAAGTAGGGAACTTGTGTAAGGTTGTACTGAGGTGTTAGAGGTCTTGAGAAAGGTTTGTTCGAGGTCTTGTGAGGTACAGCATAAACTCTGTGACTCTTTGTAGTAAGGGAGATGTTTCTCCTTTTGTTAACATATAAATTTATTTGCCTATGAAAAAATAGAGAAATTGGTGACATTATTGTTGATTCCAAGATTTTGATGAACAACTAAGTATTGATGTTTTAGTAGAACTAATATTTAATCAAGTGTTTCGGTGATTTAAAGTTTCAGTAATGAAGATGTCAAATTGAATGGATGCTAAATGAAGATGTCAAATGAAATGGATGCTTAGTGAAGATATCAAGACAATGAAGAAATATTAAGAGTTTGAAGAAATTAGGGAAAACAACTTAGGTAAATATTAACTCTTAATATCTCATTTAGGAACACACATATGGTACAAAATAAATCTTATCTTTTACGTGTGTTTTTGTTAAAGTATATTTATTTGCTCCTATGTGAATTAAAAAAAAATATTTTTGAATAACTAAAATGAAATATAAGAATATTAGTGGAACTTATTTAAAGATAAAAATGGATAAAGGGACTAAATCATAAAAGAAAGTGAGTTAAAAACGAGATTAGAGAAGTTATTCAAAAGAAGGCAGTCGACTGAGGAGTCGACCGGAGAAGGAAGATGAAACATTCTGAATTGAAGAGTCGACCTATGAAAACATCTGAACTCTCTGAATTTGCAAGTCGACGGAGCGGTCGACCGGTGAAAGTATGACTAACTCTCTGAATCTGCGAGTCGACCAAGCGGTCGACCTATGCTCACTGCGGCGATGGTTTGGCTGTAAGCTGAGTTGGGCAGTCGACATAATGTGCTGATTCAGGATATTGTTTGATCCAATTTTAAATCCAAAAGTAGCATTTTTTGTTAGGATTTGGGAGAGATTTCGGGGATATTCTTACAATTTAAGATATGGTTCATATACTAATTAAATCATTTCAATATGGTTCATTAAATGTTAATGTTTCTCAATTTCGTACTTGAAATAGATTCTATACTTATTTATTTTGATTGAGAAAAGTTTTGGGGGTTTAATTGAAAGATTTGAAAGATGATTTTAAGTGAAATTGAACATAAATGAAGTCTTTATGTTGTAAGAGGTCTATAAGAATATTTTATTGTCATGACACTTATAAACTAGCCGTTAGGAGGCTGATTACATGTGCCTTTATATAGACCTGTGAATTTTCTAAGTATAACTAATCATTCTAAGAGAGAAAATAAGTCTATATTATTTTGAGAGAGCTTTTATAAGAGTTATCATTCTACAATACTGTGAGCTATTTTAAGAGTTATTCTGATAATCAACTGCGATCTATTCTTACTGATACCGGATTTGAAGTTATACTGTTCTAATCATTATTTCTGTGAATTTCAGATGAGATCTTTCTATATTATTTATTGTTTATTATTTTATTTTGGAAATTGATCTTAGAAATTATTTTTGATCTTTGAAGAAAATATTCTTTCAAAAAATTTCTTGAATCTGATTACGTGCTTCAATTTACTACCCATATTCTTGTTAAAATCAGATTTCTGTATCTCACGTATTTCTATCACTAGTTGGGATATTAATTAAGTTTTTATTTGACTGGGGTTGTAGAAACTCCGAGTGAGATTTACTTATCAATTTTTGTATTGGTGAGTTGTGACGGATTAAATATCATTGGGGAAATTTAATCAAGGGTAGCAAGGTTTTAGTCTCTTCCTGTAAAGAGATTAAGGTAGTGATTCTTCCTGAATAAGAATTGCATTTTTGTTTTAAGTGATTTTATAATGGTTCAATCCTTACCGGGTAAAAGGATATTTGGAATGTTTTGGTGAGGTTTTGATTCTTGAGCCTAAGTGTTAAAAAGAATTAGGTTATTCTTTAACCTGTAAAAACTAGAGGTTTTTTCTTAGTCTGAAAATTGTAAAGGTTGATTCTGAACCTGTAAAAGAATCAATGTGCGAATTTGGTTCCTACTTTTAAAGGAATCTTGGTTTTAGTGGGTGCGACCTCCGTGGAGCTCGGGGGACTGGATTAGTCAAGAGTATAAATATCTGGTGTGCTGCTTTCTTAATTTGTTTATTTTTGTTGTTTGGGTGTGCATTTAGATTTATTTTAATTTCGTTGTGGTATAAAAATAATAATTAATTTAGACATAAAATTAATTATTTGATTTATTCAAGTATATTCTAATAATATTTTTTAATTATTCAATTCACCCCCTCTTGAGTATTCTACTGGGCCAACAATATACTATTAAATAAGCATGCCAAATGTGTAAATTTTGGTCATGTTGAAATGAGTTCAATACTTGGAGATGCATTATGCTAAAATTTAAAACTTTATAGTGTAAAGTGTCAAACATCATAAATATTGAGGTGCAAAACGTAATTTTATCTAATTTCTCAATGGTTTGTGAAGTTTGGATGAGACCTTAGTTTTGATTAAAAAGGTAAAAGGTAAGAGGCCCATGCCCCTAACATGCAACAGACCCCACACCCTTCTTTTTCTCCATATCACATTCTTGCTTTTTGGACTCTCATCTCTCTTTACTTTTTCCCATTGAAAAAAATTGAATGCTAC
Source organism: Eucommia ulmoides (assembly GCA_016647705.1). Classification (NCBI taxonomy): domain Eukaryota; kingdom Viridiplantae; phylum Streptophyta; class Magnoliopsida; order Garryales; family Eucommiaceae; genus Eucommia; species Eucommia ulmoides. Next base: position 5,737,497 of record CM028341.1, read on the forward strand.
AACTTTTTCTTATTTTCACAAAAAAATAAAAATAATATATATATATATATGGTTTTGGGAGTTGTTATTGGCACTCCAAATATATCCATATGCACATTTTTGTTTTAAATTTTCGAAAAAAATATCCTTATGAATTATCTTTTATAAATATATTATCAAAATTATCTTCAATTAATATTTTATTATTTTAATACGAGAACAAAAAATATATCTAGAAACAAAAAATAAAAAAACTACCAATATAAAAACACAAATATAAAAATGAATTTAAAAAAAAAAGAATATATTTAATTTTAGAAACATAAACGAAAAACATGAGGATAAAAAATGTGTTTTGTTTTGAGATGGAAAAAATATTTTCTAGTTTTTTATATTTCTATTTCTATTTTGGGAAAGAGAACCTAGTTAGGAGCAAAAAATCATTTTTTTAAGATTTTATTTATATTTTCAATTTTTTTTGCTTATGTTTCAAGAACAAAACTAGATTTTTTTGTCATTTTGTTCTCATTGAGGATAGTTTTGGCACCAAACTTAAAAAATCTTAAAATCATTCCAGAGGGGTATTTTTGTCAAAACAAGAAGAGAAAAAACTTAAGGAAGAGTGTAAAAGCATATAAGTGAAGTGCCAATAGCAACTCCCATAATTTAATATTTACTCTCTACAAATATGTATAAAAGTCTTTAGGTCATGGGGAGTCCAACAAGTTGGAATTTAGTTTCTCCAATTTTAAATTGTACATCTTCTATGTTAAATTCATTTTACTCAATTTTTTGTTGGTAATGATGAATCGCATATTAAAATTATAAGCTTTACGTCACGAAATATATATATAAAAAATTACATGTAATATCATGTTCTTTAAAACAAAATCTATCCGTATTAACATAAAACAAATAAAAACAAGAGATATAATTAAATGTAATTTAATCAATACACTTCTTTCGGTACTTTAGCCTCAAGGCCGATAGTATTGGAGATGTGATTTGAGTGAACTCTTCAAAGAGTGGCTAGATTTAATCTCATTCCAGCAGTAGAGAACAAGTTTTCTTAGAAGCAACACAAGTGTCTCACCTCTAACAATATCCACATAGAAAACTCTGCATCGATAGTTCTGTTTTGATTCTAAATGGTAATAAGAATCGAAATGTAGCACGAAGATCGAAAGAATGAGAAGCAGCACAAATGGTAATGATGGTCGAAAATTTCCTTTCAGGGGGCAGCCATGATGGCCTTCTCCTTATATAGGCATTATGCAGGGTTTAAAGCTTTGAACCCCTTCTTTACATAATTGTAATTTCACCTCCAAACTTTTAAATAGTTCAACATTACTACATATTTCTAGTTCAACGGTGCTACATATTTCTTTTAAAGATCTTTCTCAACTTTTGTTTTCTATTGTGTGTGACTCATTAAGTTCATACCAAAAATTGGATGGTGAAATTAATTAATTAAAACTGGAACGATTTCAATTTTGCTCTTCCAGGATAAACACTTTTCCCAAGGTATCCAACGGTGAGTCACGTCTACAAACATATCACAACTATGTCTAGTTGATAAGAATTTCACCAAGACAACCTCTTCAGTTGTATTATACGATCTCTCTATCTTATGTTCTCGAAATGACGAACATGGTATGGATAAATACAAAAATTTATAATCCAATCGTATATACATTGATTGATAATATAATTTCTTGTAACACTAATTGGAATCTCATTCCAATTATCACACTGCTCTAACCATAGGTTTTGGTGAATCATATTAAATCGAATCACATAGGACACGCCTCTGTTTTCTAAGACTACTAAATCATATCCTACATACCCGTATATTTACATGTATATTCCACTATACCCAATGAATAACTTTAAAGTTTCGTGATTAGAATGTAACACTTAATATGATCAAAATATAACAATCCATATATATAATATACAGTACATCAAGTTAAAAAATCACAAATATAATTATATCTCAGACATTTGAGTAAAGCAATCATGTAGGACATCAATGATAATCACGTTTGGTCCCCCACTATACACTACAAGTTCCCATGTGATTGTTTTTAGTCTTTATTTCAACTTTATATTTAAGATCTACAACAATATTGATATACTAAATAATAGTATCAAAATTTTTATTTTTTTATTAATACTTGAGATTATAATAATTTACAGATAAAAGTCAATAAATGTATGAATACAAGATTGATCATAAAATCTTGTGGTAATGATCAATATTCGTCGTGGTGGTGAATGATTGCAGTAGCAGTGGTGATGGTGGTGTTTTTTTATGTGATGGCAGTTGTATTTGGCGGTGGAGGCAGTAATAGCGAATGTTTATTTGTTGTGATTTTTTAAGTTTTGCGTAATTTTGCTACAATTTTCACAGTTGATTTATTGATTATGTAATTTTTTTTCACTGAATATTTTTTTCCCTTACAATTTTTTGTTAGGGCAGTGAATGTTTGTTTTGGTAATAGTAGTTGTTGGCCATGGTTGCAGCGACTTATTTTTGTGGTAGTTGTGGTTAAGCGGCGGTAGTTTTGGTAGTGGTGAATATTTTTTTGTGTTGGTGATGTTTGTTTTAGCGGGAACAAATTGAAGATGATTTTAGCATGAAATATTCTCCAATAGAATTTGTATTTTCGTTTAAAAAATAAATAAAAAATGGGAGACATACCTTAAAGTTCAATATGGACCTTGGGGCTCAATGCTGAATTTTTGAATCCTTCATTTGTTGGGCTTTTCTTTGTTAATCAAAATTAATGTAGGCTTCATTTTAAGAAAAGGAGGAAGCTAATGGGGACCGGCCCAAAATCAAACACAATTCATAAATATAGGCCTATTTCTTGATCCAATGGTTTAACTTTTGGGTAAATTCTATATGTACTTCTTCTTCTTCTTCTTGTTTTTTTTTTTTTTTTTTTTTCAAATAAATAAAAATTATCTAATTTAATTATTATTTTACCCTTTAAATTACTAACACAAATAGTTTAATTTTTTTAATCAAATTTATGTTCTCCACACACTCTTGCAGCCAACAACGGACGCTGGATTTTTTTTCTCTTCTCTCAGTTTTTCTCTCTCAGAAGAATAGGAAGAAGAAGGGAGATAATCGAGGGTGGAGGTTAGGACAGCCGGGGCATGGGGGGTGGGGGGGGGCTCGGGAGAGGTGGTGTAGGGTATATTAGTGAATTTTATAAAATGAAAGGAAAAAAATAAATTAAAGTTATTTTAATAAAGATAAAATAGTAATTTTCAAATTATTTAGACTTTAAAAAAAAAATAGTATGTCTAGTAAAAAGAGAGACGTACATATAGAATGAACCCTTTTTAAGTTTTCTTATTTCCACATTAATTCCAACTCTACCCCTTTCCCATGATGCAAATGTATTTTTTTTTTCTCATTTGCATGTAATAAGATAAATTAATAATTAATTGTGAATTGTTAACAAATTATAATTAACGATAAAAATGAATCTACTTAAAGTAGAAGATATCCACATAAAAGTAAAAAATAACCTACAAGATCTAAAAACAACACTAAAATATGAACCATGATTATTGAAACTCTGATTTCTGACTTAAATGAGATGTAGGTGTCATACAAGAAAGTGTTGTTTTGGTGAATACTATACGAAATTAAAATTTTAATTCATGCAGTCCACACACTACAATAATTTTTTAAAAAATTCAAAATTATTATCAAAAATATAAAAATCACTATACGCCATAAAAGTTATTGAGTCACTGAATTTCTTTACATGTAAAAATTATAATAACTGTTATGTAATATAATAACTTTAGATTTTTAGAAATATTATTATAGCGCATAAATTGTATAGAATAAAATTTTAATTTTGTGGACGGTTTAACAAAGCCAATTAAGAAAACTGTATAAAAAAAACTTTTGATATATTTTTATTTTTATGTTGTAATTGAAATGCAACTTGAGGTGGAGTTTATGAGAGTAAAAAAAAAGTTTATAGGTGGGTAATATATGGAAAATGATATTTCATCTTCAACATTAAATTCAATGTCCAAAAACACCATCTCACCCACTCACCCACCCTCTCCCAAATCATGATTCCTTGTTTTAAAAACAGGAAGAATATATATATATATATATATATATATGATCACTTGATGATACACCAACCAACCCCTATATAAATTACATCAATTGGAACACTTCATTACAATGTTCTTTTTGAGATGTTGGTGCAAACTTTAGCACTCTTAATTATTAATCCAACATAAATATGTCTTTATTTCTCACCTAATTTTCTTAGAGCAATATTAAATATTACATTTATAAATCACCATCCATCACCATTTTACCATTTTAAATTAATATATCCATGAACTTCTAGGAGTGACTTGATGGTATGACGTACTTTTTCTTATACAGATAATTTTAGGATTTCAAATCTCACTCAGTATGCAATGGTAGGTAGAGAATTTTTTAAAAAATAAAATAAATATTTTAAAAATTCAAACAAATAACCATAAAAATTAAATTATACATACACATGTTAATTTTAATAATGTACTATAAAATAGTAACCTATTTATCCAAAAAAAAAAAAAAAGTGTATGGGGCCAATTCTCCCACTAGATGCTAGCTAAATCTGCTTGAGGAGATCTTTACATTAATAATATTAAAATATATATATATATATATATTTACCTGACAGGGGTAGATTTCAAATTATTTATCACAATAAGGTAAATCGGTCGGGGGTGCGGCCATTTTATTTTTCTCATTCAAAAAATCAACTCAAATTAGGTATTCATTTCTTTACCTTTTTTTTTTATTTTTCTCAACCGGAAAAATATTTACTTGAAAGGACTCGTCCTTCTGGTATGTGAGTGGATGTGTAAGTAAAAAATAAAAAATAACAATAATAATAATATAATCCTGCAACCGAATACTCAAACTCGAACGCAAAATGTCGATTGAATATTGACGTCAATTCAGATGTATAATCTCCTAGGTAAATTTACTAGAATATTTAGAATTTGTTTTGTGGTACAAAAATATTATTTTGCATATTTAATTTTATTTTATTTTTATTTTTTTTAATTTTATGAGGAGACATATGTTTGTATGTGTTGCAAAGAATTTATATAATAAATTAAGACAGCACGTCTTTTTCAAATGCCTTTTCTATAAAAGTTACACTATTTTTTTTAAGAGAAAATTAAATTTTAAACCTTCCACAAAGAAGTGAGCTACATATCCACGCGGTTATCTAACCTCTCTACGTGTGTTTATATAATATAAGTATTTGTTAATTCCATGGCCCTACACACACTGCCAAACATTAACAATGACCTATACATTCCATGCAAGGCAATTTGTTAAATTCTACAATTTTATTTAAATTAATTAATTAATTTCCTCGTTTTCTTCCACGTTCCACTAAAAGACAATAGGAACGTAGAAGGAACAAAAGATTAATTGATCCACAAGAAGAGTAACATGTATCAAATATTGATAGGGATTCTGGGGCCCAAAATTTAGAATTAATTTATAAAAATACATGTTTTTATTCCCAAAATTTTAAGAGTAATTTGAGATTATTTTTTAAATTTTTTAAGAATAAGAGAAACAAAAATTTAAATTTTTATTCACTCCTAAAAAACTGTTTCCACTACCACCACCAACCGTCGGTCACCATACATTTGAAAAAGGAAAAGAACAAATGTTGCAACCAAATATGTTTGTTATTTTTGTTCTTATAAATTAAAAGAAACAATTTCAGGATGATGATTATTACCAAACATATTTCCATATCCGGAATACTACATAATAAAAACAAAATTCTTATCCCATCTCATTCCAATTTATTGGAAGTAGTAACAGAAACACTAGCCAAATGCCACCTTGGTGAACATTACACGGAGTTAAAATTACATTCCACGCACTACAGTAATTTTTTCAAAAGTCCTAAATTATTATACTACGTGAAAATTACTATAATTTTCTATACAAAAAATTACAATAACTTTTATGACGTACAGTGATTTTGAACTTTTGACAAAATTATTGAATTACAAAATTTGAGATGATAGCCAAAAAAGACATATATATATATATATATATATATATTATAAAAATTAAGCTTTGGGGTTACTATTTATTTGCCTATGTAAAATTACATAATTGCTTTTAAAATTTTTGAAAACTAAATATCCATTTTTCACTTACTACTTTTTTTTTTCTTCTATATATTAACTAGGTTTTATAAAAGTCAAACTTTTTTCTTATTCATTTGTATGAGAAAAATTTGTAGATTTATCCTTCATTATAAAATAAATATTTAGCCCCTAAGTTTTTGAATTGTATAAAAACAGTCCATATTAAAAATTTTGAAGGGTAGATATGTCATTTAATATTAATTAACAGATTTTAGATGACTTTTATCTATTGACCACTAAAGTTAACGAAAAACTTCACTGTTGCAATTAAGTCTTAGGCACAGGGGGTGTAAGTAGTGACGAAAATATCATAAGGGTACAAAGTGAAATTCTATCTAACCACAGGGGTGCTGAGTATAATTAACCCTAAAAAATTCAACATGGATTATAAAATTCACAATTTTTAGAATTTAACAAATCAAATGGTGAGGTAAAGAATGATTGATCTGTGACAGGTGTTAATAGAGGTGTGTAGTGTGTTGTTCGAGAGTGAGACAACGGATTAGGAATTGAGAGAGAAAGAGAACGTGAATTTTAATAGATGAGATTTTCATATTTACAGATTGAAAAATAAAAGAAAATTATGAAAAAAAAAAAATTGAATTAATTGAGAGATTTCTATGTGCAATGACACATTTTTTCTTTTAATATTTTTCTTAAAATATGAAAGCAAAATATATATGAAAATATATATTTAAAAAATAAATGATGACCTATTTTATTACATACATATATGTGTAATATAAATATATCTTTGTTCGTAAAAAATTTATACACTAAGTAAATTTACAAATTGTATTTAAGCGATTAAAAAAATAATATACCAAGTTTTATATTGTTTACTTTAAAAAAAATATTATTTGATGTAAACGAAAATACTCGAACTATTTAACAAAAAATAAAATGTGAAAATAATTAAATAAATATGTAACCACAAAAATAAATATAGATATTTAATTTAAGTAATTTTATTATAATTAACGTTTTTTTAGTACATCCAATTAGGAAAAATTATTGATATTTTTATCTCTACATACTTATAAAAAAAATAAAATTACAAACATCATTCAATAAGGTTTAATTTAATATTTATTTATATAAGTAATATTACCAAAGTACCCTTCAAAATGTTAAAAATAAAATAAACTTGCCTGGCACACTTTTTCGATTTTTTTTTTTAAATCATTTAACATATCTATATATTATAATTTATATCTATATTTATACTCTTATATAAAGAAAAGTTTAGTTTATTATTCATTTGATGTAAAATTATCCAATTGCTCTTTAAAATTTTAAAAGCAAAATCAACTTATCTTTTAAAGTATACTTTTTCAAATGTTTAAAGAAAAATTACTTAACGTGCAAGCACACACATATATTATAAATAATTGAATATATGTATAAAAATTATTAAATATTTTTATTAAAAAAAAAAATAGACTTCTAAATTGTAATTTTTTAAAAAAAAACTAAAGAGGCTCATTTGGTTTAAAAAACACTTAAACTATATATAGAAACATAAAAAAATATAAAGAATTATGAAAAATATGTAAAACCATAAACATAGTCTTCCAATGTTTTCCCTCTAGTTTATATATATATATATATAATCACCTGAAACACTAAAAAGACTTTCTAAATGGGGAAAGTTTTGTTGTTGGTACTTACCTTTTTATTATTTTTTATTTTTAATAATTTAAAAATCATTAAATTAGAAAAAAAAAAATTAAAATACACTTGAGAAGGCTTCTAATTCTTCTCAAAAATAGTAATGTAATTTTACATAATAGAATCAAGGTGGGACCCAAAACAGGGGCAAATGTTTTGAATTGGACCCCACATATGCCTTAATCTCGTCCCTTTACTTTGGGTTCAAGAAGCCATGTTTGTTGGTTCCATACATTTCAATGTTTTAGTCAAAGGAATTGAAAAAAAATATATATATATATATAAAAAAAAATTAAAAAAAAAAATAAAAAAAAAAAAATATATATATATATATATATATATGTTTTCGATATTTTGTCCACATTTTCCTCTTTATTTTTCGATTTTTCTGTTAAAATCGACTAAATTTAACTTTATTTATTCAAATTTAATTCATATTAACTAGTGACGAATTTGTATTTGACATCATAGTTAACGTTAACAAAAATAACAGTAATCATAAAAAACTAAATTGATATAAATTAAAAAATAAATTCTAAAAAACTTCAACAACAATAATAATTAAGCATTTGTTCCACTTAAATAGATCAATTACATGAATCCATTTACGCCACAGTAATCGATCAAAAGTCATCCCTTCAGTCAGATAACTTAGGTTTAATGTCATCAAATCAATTTTAATAAATCTTCTTAAACTTGTCTCTCCTTCTAGTAACTCCGTACTTAAATTAAATCGCAGTTTCTCACTGATATTTTTATGGGTCTTCTATATACATATCGAAATTATCGTAAACGGTTTTCTCATTATCTTCTTCAATGGGTGGGTGCTATATCTAAAAGGATTCAAAAACTAGAAATAAAGGACCAATAAGAACCCTTAATTTTTATTTGTTTATTTATCTATTTATTGCTTCTAGTCCAACTTTTCGTAAAAAGAAAAAAAGCCTCATTAAACATCACCAACTTCCCCTTATAAATTGGCCAACCACTCATTGTCTTCTCATTCAAACCCACTCTCTCTCTCTCTCTCTAAAAATCTCTTCCTCTCTCTCTAAACACAGAGATGGCAGCCATGGGAGGAAGGGGTAAGGTGCTTGCAATGCTAATGATAACAGTCATTTCCACGATGAACTCCAATGCAGATCCTGACTTGCTTCAGGATCTCTGTGTTGCTGATCTCAAATCAGGTACCCCCTTACTATTTCCAAATCTTTTACATTTTTCCCACCAATTTTCACTAATAAAAGGGAGAAAACTCATATTTTAGAATTAATTTCAAATTATTTTATAATTTAAATTTAATATTTAAAGATAATAAACAAAAAAACTAACATTATCTCTCTCTACTTCTAAATAGAGGTGGTCATGGGCCCAGGGTCCGTCAAACCCGCCAAGTCCGGCCCTATTTTTTTATGGCTTAGACTTTAGTTTTAAGCCCATGGACATAACTTGGGCTTTGATTTTCAAACCCAATCAAATTTAGGGCTGAGTTTAGGCAAGGCCAATTTTTTTTAGGACTGACCCGGCCAGGCCCGAGAACTATTAATTTTAAATATATATATATATATACATATCAAACAAACTTAACCTTAGTTGGTTTAACAATGTTAGTTTAGTTTGATTTCATGTAAATGTGAATGATAATACTAGTTTGGCTTGATTTTATGTTTTAGTGTTTATATTTATGTTTTAGTATTTATTTTTTAAATTAAAATATATATATATAGGCACGGGCTCGGGTTTGAATTTTTTTTTGTAAGATCAGGCTTAGACATAAAAATAGAGCCCGATCATAGGACTGGGTTAGCGCCTAGTATTTTTTTATAATACCCTAACTAAAGTCCAGCTCAAGCCCGGCCCAGTCCAACCCTTGACCACCCCTAGTTCTATACAGTAAAATAAAATAAAGGGTACTTTTGTCCATTTTATTCGGTAAGTTAAACAAAAATAAAAATAGTTTTTAAATTTACTATAAGTTAAATATATAGAAAAAAACTTAAATTTATATTTATAAAATCATAGAAATATAATATTAATAATAAAGGTTGTGATAGATTGAATATTCCCCGCTTATTTTTCCAATGTTCAAAATCAGACATAAAAGTGAACGGATTTCCCTGCAAGAAGAACGTAACGGAGTCGGACTTCTCCTTCGCCGGAATAGCTAACCCGGCACCCACCAACACCACCACGGGGGCGGCAGTAACCCTTGCCAACGTCGAGAAAATCCCCGGCCTAAACACCCTCGGCGTGTCGATGGCCCGCATCGACTACGCCCCCGGTGGCCTGAACCCACCGCACACCCACCCCAGAGCCACCGAGATCGTGTTTGTCCTGGAGGGAAAGCTCGACGTGGGGTTCATCACCACCGCCAACGCCCTAATCTCGAAATCGATCAAGAAGGGAGAGGTGTTCGTTTTTCCTAGGGGTTTGGTCCACTTTCAGAAGAACAACGGGAAGGAGTCGGCGGCGGTCCTCTCCGCCTTCAACAGTCAATTGCCTGGAACGCAGTCGATCGCCGTCACTTTGTTCGCGGCGGTGCCTCCCGTGCCGGACGATGTTTTGAGTAAGGCATTCCAAGTGGGGACCAAGGAGGTTGAGAAGATCAAGTCCAAGTTTGCTCCTAAGAAATAAGACTCCTAAAACCTAAGGATGGAAAATTGGGGGGTGCAAAGGAGTATATTTGTTAAAGGAAAAAAATGATTTTGTTTTCATGATCACTAATAATAAAAATTTGAATTTTTCACAAGGGGGTGGTTTTTCTAACCTAGCATTACACTTTAGCCCTCATGTACTTTACGCATGTCATACTTTGTTGTACACCGAGATACACTATTAATAAAAGTGTAACGGTTAACTTTTCTGTCAAAATTGTCGAATGACAAATATACCGCTCACAGCAAAAATATTCCTACTCTTTCTTATTTGGTAGCACTTAAGCACGGTTTGAGATTGATTGAGTGAAATGTTGGATGAAATTAGATTATAAAATGAGATATGTGCACTTTGCACCCAAGTTTCGGAGAAATTTCACTTTAGCCCCTATACTTTCAATTTGAATACATTAATTAGAGTATCCAATTTATGTCAAGTCAATCCATCTGTCATGACGAAAATCAGTTATGTGTCAAACACAAAATCATCCACATGAATTAACTTCGTCATAAAAAAATGACTTGACATGATTTGGATACTTCATGGTCTAATATGTTCAAATTGATAAGACGGAGACTAAAGTAAAATTCCTCTAAAACTTCAGGGGTATAAAGTGCAAAAAGCTCATAAAATTAAATTATATTTTGTATACTTCAAATTTTATATTTATATTTAACTGACCAATTTTTTTAATTTTTTTTTTTATATTTATAAATTAAAAAATCAATACAGCGCCTTTAGGTAAGGAGAATCCTAATAAGTAACTAAAATGCATAAAATATCCTAAACAGTGCAGTCACTATCATATAATGTAGTAATTTTGGACGGTAAGGAGAATCCTAATAAGTAACTAAAATGCATAAAATATCCTAAACAGTGCAGTCACTATCATATAATGTAGTAATTCTGGACTAGAAAAAATTATTGTCGTGTTAACTACATAGGTAAAAATTTTACCAAGGACCCGAAATTAATTTTGGTAATTTTAGGAGTTCATACTATATTGTTCTCTATTATATTGGTAATTATGTTCTCTATTTTTGTTTTTTAAAGTTTTTATCTAGTATTTTAGTTAGCATTGACTTTGATATCATATGAAAATCTAATATTAATTAACATTAACTCGATAGATTCAATCTAATTAATATTAACTAAAAGAATGAAAAAGAAGGAGAAAAAAATATAGACAAAATATTACAAGCGACTTCGCTGAAAGATAATCTAACATTTTCCCTTAAAAGAAAATTTAACAATTACACATTCATTAATTTAAGCCTTTTTAGTATATCAGGGTTGAAGTGTAATTTTCTATATTTTCGGATCACCAACTCCCATTCCACTACCCAAAAGAACATACTCCCTTTTGTTCAGTGTTTCAGCTCCCTGAGGTTCTGTTCTTACTCCCAAATTTTTGAGATTAATGTACAAAAATGTTTTTGGTAAACATGTTTCTATTCCCGAATATTATCAAACTTTGAGAGATCAAGAATTTGAGAAACAAAAAAATATTGATTATTGAGTCCTATTCATTTCTACCGAACTAATTCCCAATCAATTTCACAAGAGTAAACATTGAGAACCACCATCGTACCAAGCACCACCACGCGGATCTACAACCACACACACACATATATATAATTCATTTCATTTCTACATAACTAATTCCCAATCTATTTCACAACAGTAAATGTTGAGAACCACCCTTCAAGGTTAATTGCAACCAAATGCAATTTTTTGTTTCTTTTATGAGAAATTATAAAAACATTTTCAGAATAATTATCACTATCAAACGCGATTCTATTCTCCAGATACTCTAGAACAGAAATAGAATTCTTGTCCTATTTTATTGAAAGTAGAAACACGAAATTGAAATGTTACTCAAACGCTACCTAAGGTCTCCACACTGTCCAACAAACGATGCTCGTTTCACAATAAGAAATAAACCGGGAAACGACTCAAAAATATCATGTGAAAAGAAACAAATCAACAATGTGAATCCTCAGAGTAATCAAAATCTCTGATAAATAGAACATATATAAAAAGAGTTGAATTTTTTTGTGCTTTACTTGGAAACGGTTTGCTGCCTACCATCAGGAATGGCGAATAGAACTATTGGCTTGGACGGTCTTAGGAAAGGGACGTCGCACCTGAAATAGCCTTTACGCTCAAGCTGCAATGCCTCGCCCTGTTTCAAGTTCCTCATGTTTGAGTCCCCAATAGCCAAGGTTTCCTTTTTTGTTACTGGGTTGAGGACATCAACGAAATCTTCATCCTCTTCGAGCTGCAAATTCAGATAATTGAGATATTTAAATAAATAAGAGAGGGACGATATTAATTTTTAAAGGTTTTCATTCATTTCCTAGAAAAATATAGGGATAAAAGTGTGAATTTTTTACGTCACTTTAGTCGGATTATGGAGAGGGAAAAAAATACACGATACACACATTGTAGGTAATTGTCTAGGTAACGTTTGTTTAGTGTTTCTGATCTTAGATTTATGTTCCTGTTCCCAGGAAAATGGAAAATTTCTAAATTGTTCAGGAAATTTATTCTAATATTCTACAACACAATGTAAACAGAATTTTTTGTTCTAGTTATTCTGCTTCTGCTCCTAGGATTCCGAGAACAGAAACCAAAAAAAAAAAAATACAGAAATATGAGGGGTTTTGACATTTTGTACCCCTGAAGTCTGACCAAAATCTCACATGCATATCGCACTTTAAAGTTTCTTGATCATCCCACTACAGTTCAAGTCGTCATTCCCATTATAATTTTGGAACGAAAACACCTGTCATGCCAATGATAACTTTCAAGAGGCTTTATGGACAAATTTGAATCTCCTCCTTCCCTCCCATTCCCCTTCCCGTCCAAATACTTAGAAATATACATATTACATAATATATATATATATATATATATATATAGATTTTTGTAAAAAAATTGTAAGGGGAAAGAAAGAGGTTGGTAATCCCTACAAAGTCCCCTTAAAAAAAATTGGGTGCACTGCAGTTGATGTTTGTTGTCCAAAATTGTAATGGAATTATTGATTTGGACTGAAGTGGGATGACTGCCGAACCTCAGGGTGTTATGTCTTTGAATTGCAACTTTGGGGACCAAAGTGAAATAATGGTGAAACTTTATGGGGTACAAAGTATCAAAACCCCAAAATTGAAATCATAAGACCCTGTGTGTTTTCCCCATATTTCTGTTTCCGCCCCCAGAAAAATTGGAACAGAACCAAAATAAGGGAACGATTGATTCCGAACATCAGTTCATTGCAATTGAGCAATAAAACATTGCAATAGGAATCTTAAAAAAAAAATGTGGTAAATGTGCGTTACTAATCTAGCACATACCTTCTTCTTCGCGATTAAATAGTCAAATTCCACCAAAGAAAGAACAACAAGCTCACTCGTGTCCGGAAGCCAAGTCAACTTCAACTTGGTAGTCTTCACCGAGCCTTCAAGATGCAAAACACCGATTAACTCAGTAACAACCCCGATCTCGTTCTTTTTGATTTCTTTAACAATGGCATTCCCCCAATCCATCAATGTTATCTCCTCATCAACTGAGACCGATGCAGCATCAGCTTGGTCTAACCATATTTTTTTAGTGAAAGTAGTAGCCTTATCACCAGCCCCCTCATATTTCTTATGCCTTGGTATAATCCGGACAAAAGATTTTTCAGGGCCGTTGGTGAGAGTAAATAACACTCGTCGATCTTCAATGACAGCAGTATGCCTAGGACAAACTGGGTCTATGATCTTCTTATTGATAGTCCAGAGTTTGTCCCATTCCATGAGATTTAGATTCTTTGATGCACCCTGAAATAAAGAACGAACGAACTCAACCAGCAATCTTACTTTACTCATCAAAATTTTAGCTTTAGGGTGTATTTGGGTAAAAGATTTGGGAGAGAATTTGCTTTTGATAAGGGATTTCTGAAATTCGTAAGTCCAAATTTCTTGTTTGGCTACTTCAGAAAGGAAATTGTAAAATTCTTTGGAATTTCGAAATGGAAATTAAAGGCTAAAATTTCATCTCCAAATCCCTCCTAAAACCCTTGGAACAGAAACAATATTATGGGAACAAAAACAGTAAACAAACGGGGCCTTACTTGTTCAAGAATAAACTGTATCAATGCCTCGATTTTAAGACCTCTGCGAACAATTCCTTGAACAGTTGGGAACCTAGGATCATCCCACCCATCTACTTTTCCATTTTGAACGAACCACAAAAGCTTCCTCTTGCTAAGAAGAGTATAAACCATATTCAACCTGCTGAACTCATATATAAGAACCTTTCGAACACCCATATCCTCTTGAATCCTGTAATACTGAGCATTACGATCATGATATTCACTAGATCTCAACGCATGCGTAATGCCTTCAAAAGCATCAACAAACGGGCACGCAAAATCATATGTCGGGTATATCTTATACTTCGACCCGATTCTATGGTGAGGCATTGGATTACAACGGTAATAAACCGGATCCCTTAGTGACTTGTTTGGATCCTGCATATCCAATTTCCCCCTTAGACAGCACTGCAAACCCTTCTCCGATCCAGCAATCATTTCCTTCCACAGTTTCATATTCTCCTCTTTACTCTGATTTCTACATTTAGACTCGATCCCATCCATTCTTTCCTTCTGCATTTGCTCACGGGGTGTATCATCAACATATGCCTTACCCTCACCAATCAATTTTTCAGCCATTTCCATCAATTTCGGGAAGTAATCAGAAGTATAAGTAACAGATTCATATTTAATACCTAAAGTTTCGATATCCTTCAGAAGGTTATCAACGAATTCGTTGCTTTCTTTAGCAGGATTTGTATCATCAAATCGAACAATGACTTGACCTTGGTACCTTTGGGCGAAATACTGATTTAAAAGTGCTGCTTTTGAATGGCCGATGTGAAGATAGCCGCTGGGTTCAGGAGCAAATCTTAACCGCACGTTTCCCATTTCAGCATCGGGGAGATCCACTTCGAATGTTGATTTTGTACTCGTTTTACCCTTTTCGTTAGCATCAGCATTTACGTTCTTGGAGCTATTGGCAGCTATTGGCTTTCCCAAGCCTCTTTTGCCAACGAAAGTGGCAGTGATTTCACTCAATTTATTTTCTGAAAGAATTGAATTAAACCACCGTACTAGATTTTGGTACTTCTTTGATTTCCTTAGACTTTCCCACCTCAGCCCAGTCCCTATAAAGAGCCAAGTATTTATAAACTTCTTAAGTACAAAGTTACATGACAGCAGACATTTAGCATATATACAATGTTGTAAAAGTCAAAATAAATCTCCATGTTGAAAACGAGAACAATCACAAAACACTTACAATAAATGGATGGTTTGTCAGAACATGAAGACACAAAGATAGCAAGAAAAAAGAAACATAGTGCTTGGCATCCATACCACAAAGGAGAATGAGTGAGAGCCATTTCAATATTTTAGGCACTGCTTAATAACATTTTTAAGTACTTTTTTTTTTTTTTTTTTACTTTTAAGCAAAAAAGTGCCTAAAAATAAAAGAATTTGTTTTGTGTTTTTAAAAAGTACTTTAAAAAATCACGAAAGTGTAAAGTGGTCATTACCAAACATTGCCTTAGTCAATACTTGGTTGAAAAAAAAAAGGTAGCCAAGAATAATGAAGTTAATTACATGAAAGAATAAATGCATATAAACGTTAGAAACATGAATCCGGGGTGGGGGCAGGGGTGGGAATTTTGTTAAATCTAAAAGATTCACAGGTTTGGAATTTTTCTGATAAACGTAGGAAGCAGAATGATTAGTGAAAAATATTTTGGTTCGAAAAAAGATGTATTGAAGTATAATTTGGAATAGTACCGTAGTTCTTTATAAAACTATTCCTTTTAGGCTAAAATATTTGAAAATATATATATATATATATATATATATATAAACTTCACCGTTTAGTTTCAATAGAACTTTGGTGGGATCGAGATTCTTGGTAAGAAATGCAGAATCGCAAGGCTAACAGAAGATTGTCACCATTTTTTAAGAGGACTCCGCTACTAAGATATGAGGGAATTCTGACAACTAAGACATGATCCTCTATTGGACAACAAAAATTTGTCAAGCTAATATGAGACAAGTCTGTGATTATAATTCAGAACCATGCAAGATCAAAAACCTTTTACCTGCGAGAGCTGACCAGATTGCTATGTCTGCAATTGAAAGTGAATAACCGACCAAAAATGTCCGATGCAACAAATATCCATCTATGTAGCCACATGCGCCCTCAAATTCAGAGCCAGATGAAAAAATGGAGGAATAATCTAGCCATTGGTCAATCTAATCGAAGAAAAAAATGGAAGAATACAAAGTCGTCAGCAACAAAATTAACCAAATGAAATTATCTAGCAATAACAAGGAAAAAACACAGGTGAACACTCTAGGTTTGAGCAAAATCAACTATAAGGTACCTGCGTAGATTCAATGTGATCCCGCACATAAAAATTGGGAATTTTCGGTGTTCGACCAACATAACGAAGAAGCACATTTGATCCTTGAAACTTAACTCTGGATTAAGAAAAATGAATCATATAATTCCAGAAAAAGAAAAGAAAAATCAATTTTTTCAGAGGTTTTATGATATATTATACATATTGAGGAATTGCAAATCATCCTAAACAGTCCACTTCTGCACTAATTAGGCAAAATCTGAAGAAATTGATCTATAGAAGGAAAAGTAATAGCCATAAATTGCTATTTATAGTTTATACTATCCAGTGATGTTCTTCTACACATGAGCATATTGTGTATAAATACATAAGACTTCAGAATTTACCCGTTGGGAAGGAGTAAAGTCGGCGGAGAGCCGGCGCTAAGCGTTGGATCCATCGATAAGGAGATATCGGCAATCTTCGCCGCGACAATGACAGAGAGCGGTGGGATATCGGGCGGAAACAATAGCTTCATTTCCATATCAACCTAATGAGAAGAAAACAAAATTAGGCTGCGTTTGGGTAAAGTATTTGACAAATCCAAGGGTTTTGTGAAATGATGAGATTTCAAAATTCTGAATTTTAAAATCCCATCATTTCCAATTCCCTTATTTGGATAACTATTTTAGCTGAAGTATTTCATCGTGTAATTTTACAATTTCTTTGTTTGGATGTGTGAAGTATTTGTAAATGGAATTATCAAAATACACAAAAATTTACAAACTTCACCAAACAACAAAGAATCCTAATTGACAAAAATTCTCAAAATTCACTACATCGGATCTTCACAAAATGCACAAATTGGATGACAACAAATCTGAGTAGGCGAAATTCGGCCCTAAGTTTTAAGATTATAAACAACAAATCTGAAATTCTTACACAAAATTCGAACAACACTTGTAGTAGGGTTTCAAGCTTCTTCCATACCAAGAAGACAATGAACTTAAAGCAATAATGGACGACGTCGATGGACGTCTACAACCTCTGTACGACGAAGAAGAAGACGGCAAAATTTGAACCCTTCTCCTCCGCCGTCAACTACCAAGGTGAAGCTCTACTTTCATGGCGGCCGAGCTTGAACGATTGCGAACCCTAATAGTTGATTGCAAACCTTAATTGCGAACCCAGGAACGATTGCGTCAGCAGTCGTCGAGAGAAGGAGGGTCGGCGCGAGAAGGAGGAGAAGCGAAGAAGATGGTTGCGAAAGAAGATGGTAGCGATGAGATTTGTGAAATCCTCTTTTGAGTGGATTTGGCAAACGCAATCTCTCCAAAAGGATTTGAAAACCCTTCTTTCCACCCTTTTTTTTTAAGGTAAAAGGATTTGACTCTGTGTGTGTGTGTGTGTGTGAGAGAGAGAGAGAGAGAGAGAGTTCACCTGAGAGTAGTGCAGCACTGCAAGTAGGGTAGGGTTGAGCCACTGAGTTCGGGAAGACGAAAATGATGCTTGAGGTTTTTGCAGAATATGAAAATAGACCTTATTTATTAAGTTTACGAATTTAACTAAAAAATTAGTAAGAATTCATATGATTATTTTAAGGTTTTTTTGGTATATGCCCCAAATCTCATACATTAAACAAAATTATTTCTATTCTAATTTTTTTAAACGAAAAATTCAATTCTGAAAAATGTAATTTTACATGACAACCATCATGGTTATACTCACATCAACCATTCATATCATCGTTGTCACGACCAATGTTTTTAAAACCGGCCAGGACATTGAACCGGTAAGATCACCGGTTCAACTGGTAGATGAACCGCGGTTGAACCGGTGACGTCAAAATTATTTTTATATATATTTATTTTTAAAAAAAAAATACAATATATATATACACATTTGAAGAAAAAATAAACATAAAAAATAACATATACCAAATTCTATTAACTTTAAAGACTCAAACTCAAATTACCATTTATCAATATATAATTCATAAACAAAGACAACCATTTTTCAATAAAACAACACCACATCAAACAATTCATGAGTTCAAACTTCAAAATAAAGAGTCCAACCACAAGAACAACTAAAGAGTCCAAATCATCCAAAATACACAACATGAAAAATGAAAATAACAAGCTAAAAGTCTTCAATCTTCATGCCCAGACGAAGACATTGATTAAATTGATCTTAATCTGAATCATGTTAACAAAAATTATCAATTTACATTTTATAAGTTATAACAATTATATAATTGAAAAGTGAAAACTAAAGGGCCTGAAGAACTCAAGAACACACCAACCGAAACACTGTGAATGATGAAGAACTCAAGAACACTCAATCAAAATGAACGATCAACAAATCAATAACAATCAACAACTCAAGAGTCAAGAACAAAACTCCAAACATTTATAAATTTTAAACAAAGTAACAAAAAAAATATAAATTTCAGAAAGAAAAAAAAAAAAAAACATTTACAGTGCTTCGCTGGTCCAACGTGTGTCGTCCGCCGTCTGCCGTCCTCCGTCTACCGTCGTCGAAGGTTGCAGTGTTGCACAAGCAAGGGAGGCCACCGATCGTTCGTTCGTCGTCACTCGTCACTCGTCCGCCTTCGTCGAAGGCTGCAGAAGTAAGATTTGGCAATTGGGAGTTGGGAATGGCTGAAATCGGGACAAGAATTGGGATTTTAGGGTGAAATCGGTGATGAAATTGAGACTTGAGAGAGAGAAATTTAGAAAAGGGAGGCAAGGGAGGCGCCGATTGTAATGGGGTGACCGATCGGTAGGGTTTTTTTGGGGGGAAGTCATTATAAACCGGGCCGGTTCGATGAAACCGGACCGGTTCGCCGGTTGAACCGGTTCGACCGGCTGGTCCGGCGAATTTGTTGAAATTGTGTCTATTTCTCATTCATATCAATTCAATCATACAAGAGGTATATATATATAGCTTGATTCTAGACATGAAACCCTAAAATCAAGCTATCATATCCCCAATTATCACAATTACAATCTCAATCAAATATCTATAACAAATATTTATTATCACCAATAGTAACACACAACAAATATTTGTTATCACAATCACCGCCATAATAAATATTTGTTTTCTTCATTACCACCACTATAATAAATATTCTTATGGATACCTCCGCCACATCAAATATTCATTGTTACCACAACAAAAAACGAAGTATACTGTAAATATCTATTGTAGTACATTATGCTTTTTGTTTTTTAACCAACGAAAATGACTATTAGTTCATATTTAACGTGGATTAAGATGAGAAAATATATTGTTACACGTTAAAAGAAGTTTATTGAGCAACAACTATTCTAAAAAATATTTTTTTTAGACATTATAAATAGTTGTTGCACAATAATTTAGGTATACTCATTAATCGTATATTATGCTATGTTTTTCTACAGAATGAAACGATAGTCTGTTTATATTCAATGTAGATTAAGATGAGAAAATATGTCGTTACAATTCTTCCAGCACAAAGTTTACTATGCAACAACTATTTATACTAACTATAAAATATTATTGTTAGTAAATATAAATAGTTATTACATAGTAATTTACGTATATATGCCCATTAATTGTATATTATGCTCCATGTTTTTCTACACAACAAAAATGTCTCGTTGATATTCAATGTTGATTAAGATGAAAAAAATATGTTTTTACAAGTTTAACACGAGGGTTATTGTGTAGCAAGTATTTGTGCAATCTAAAAAAATAAATCTGACTGATTACGGCAAAATCTATGCCACTACCACCAGATCTACTAGTGGTCGATCACGATCTGGCTAGCTACAATCAAATTGAGATGTGATACTGCCAAAAATTCTCTGTCACGTGCCAATATTTACATGTACCAAAATATCAATAATCTTTTTCTGAGACCTACAAAACCTTAAGTTCTAATGAAAGACACTGGTGTGGTGTCGGTCAAATAACCTCCGGCGTGAGAATAAGTTAATCTGAATATGATCAAAATAAATGCAGGCTAAATTCAGAGTAGTATATCTGATGCGAACCTCACCAAGGATTAGTGAGACCCAAAATCAACTTAGGGTTTCTTCGCGAAGATCGAAACTAAATTAGATTTTTGAACGAGCCAAAAAATACAGAAATTGAAAGATAGATTACCTTGACCCAACGTTTATGAACGAACGCGAACCAATGGTATAATGATCTTGACCCAATGATTATAATGAATCACGAATCAAAGATATAAGTTTGAACACCATAAAAAACTCTTGATAAGTTCAGGAAAAGTTCTCTGAAGAACTAAAGAGAAAACTCTCACAATTTTTATTAATCAAAGTAATGTGAAATTTGTAGGTCTACAAAGTCCCTTAAATAAGTGGCCAAGAGAATAAGAAAAGAAACCCTAATACACTTTGAAATTCGTGGGTCTACATGGAGGAAAAAGGAAACCCTAAAATCTAATTGCTAAATAAAGAATAAGGAAGTTTCCTAATTTGCCTTACATTCCTAGTTAAAAAAGAAAATAATTTACTTGGCAAGCAAACTTACAAATCAGCCTAAAAATAATTAAAAGACTTAAAATAATAAAATAAATATGATAAGAATTTCGTGGTCCTCAAGCCTTAGTCCATTTGAGCTCATGTCTAAACCCATTCACTTATTTTGATGAGATGGATTAGGCCTTGATCGTCATTTGGGCCTAATTTGGGCTTTATTGTTTTCGATTCAGCCGAAAGCTCTTAAATTAGCCCATTAAGCGCTTCTTTGATCTTCTTGGATCTTGCCCTAGTAATGGGCCCAACCGATGTTGCTTGTTGGTTCTCATCATCCCCCCTCTCTTCAAAAGGATTCGACCTCGAATCTTCACCTACATCAAACGGAGAAAGATCAGAAACATTAAATGTAGCACTAACGTTATACTCACTTGGAAGATCCAACTTGTACGCATTATCATTGATCCTTTGAAGGACTTGAAATGGACCATCCCTTCTAGGATGTAGCTTGGTCCGCCTATGGACTGGAAATCTTTCTTTTCTCATATGCACCCAAACCCAATCACCCGGTTCAAAGATGACTCGTCTACGGCCCTTATTTGCTTTCTTTGCATATTTCTCATTTTTCTTCTCTATGTGTTGTCGTACACTTTCATGGAGTTTCTTCACCATCTCAGTCTTCTTTTGTCCATCCAAACTAGCCCTCTCATTGACTGGCAAAGGCAACAAATCCAAAGGAGTTAGTAGATTAAAACCATAAATAATCTCAAATGGTGAAAAATTAGTGGTAGAATGAACACTCCGATTATAAGCAAATTCAATTAACGACAAACAATCCTCCCAATTTTTCAAGTTCTTTTGAATTATAGTACGCAACAAAGTAGATAAAGTTTGATTTACTACCTCGGTTTGTCCATCCGTTTGGGGGTGACAAGTAGTTAAGAACAACAATTTAGTTCCCATCTTTCCCCACAAGACTTTCCAAAAATAGCATAGGAACTTAACATCACGATCAGATACAATACTCTTAGGAACACCATGGAGACATACTATCTCTCTAAAGAACAAATTAGCGACGTGGGTCGCATCATCAGTTTTATTACAAGATATGAAATGTGACATCTTAGAGAACCTATCAACAACCACAAAAATCGAATCCCTACCTTTCCTTGACCTAGGCAAGCCTAAAACAAAATCCATGCAAATATCCATCCAAGGCGCACTAGGTACAGGCAAGGGAGTATATAATCCATGTGGTAAGACTCTAGATTTGGCTTGCCTACACGTAACACACCTAGCACAAACTCTCTCCACATCATGTTTCATCTTTGGCCAAAAGAAGTGTTCATGTAACACGTCTAAAGTCTTTCTCACACCAAAATGACCCATCAAACCACCCCCATGTGCTTCACGCACGAATAACTCACGCATAGAACTATTAGGCATGCAAAGTCTATTTTCTCTAAACAAGTACCCATCTAGTCTATAGAACTTACCAAACGCTGTCTTCTCACATGCACCAAACGCACTAGCAAAATCATCATCATTAGCATACAATTCTTTAACATATTCAAACCCCAGTAGCTTTACATTTAATGTAGAGACAAGGGCATACCTTTTGGAGAGTGCATCAGCCATAATATTTTCCTTACCTTGTTTGTATTTGATTACATAAGGGAATGTTTCAATGAATTCCATCCACTTGGCATGCCTTCTATTTAACTTACTTTGTCCCTTCAAGTACTTCAAGGACTCATGATCGGTATGTATGACAAACTCTCTCGGCCACAGGTAATGTTGCCAAGTCTCCAATGCTCTTACCAACGCAAAAAGCTCCTTATCATATGTTGGGTAATTCAATGCTGCCCCATTTAGCTTTTCGCTAAAGTATGCTATTAGCCGATTTTCCTGCATCAAAACTGCTCCAATACCTATTCCTGAAACATCACACTCAATCTCAAAAGTTTTAGAAAAATTAGGTAATGCTAATAAAGAAGCACCACATAACCGTTCTTTAATCTCATTAAATGCACGCTCTTGCTCCATACCCCATTTAAAACCCACGGATTTTTTGACAATTTCAGTGAGTGGTGTGGCTAGTGTACTAAAATCTTTAACAAATCGACGATAAAAACTAGCCAAACTATGAAAACTTCTTACCTCCGTGATTGACTTAGGTGTGGGCCTTTCTTTGATAGCCTTCACCTTTTCTTTATCCACTGCAATCCCTTCCGAACTAACAACATAGCCAAGAAACACAACTTTGTCCAAGTAAAAGGAACATTTCTTTAAATTTGCATATAATTTTTCTTTTCTCAGAACATCAAGCATACAATGCAAATGATCAATATGCTCATCTAAGCTCTTACTATACCCCAAAATATCATCAAAATAGACCACAACAAACTTGCCTATAAACACACGCAATACATGATTCATTAACCTCATGAATGTACTTGGTGCATTTGTTAGCCCAAAAGATATTACTAATCACTCATACAATCCATATTTAGTTTTAAAGGCAGTTTTCCATTCATCACCTTCTTTCATCCTAATTTGGTGATACCTACTTTTCAAATTAATTTTAGTGAAAATACATGACCCATGCAACTCATCTAACATATCATCTAGCCTAGGAATGGGATATCAATACTTTACCGTAATATTGTTAATAGCTCGGCAATCAACACACATACGCCAAGTTCCATCCTTCTTAGGCACAAGTAGTACCGATATTGCGCATGGACTCATGCTCTCTCTTACGTGTCCCTTGGCTAGCAACTCATCTACTTGTCTTTGAAGTTCCTTCGTCTCCTCTGGATTACTCCTATAGGCTGGTCGGTTAGGAATTGTTGCACCTGGCACAAAGTCAATTTGATGCTCAATGCCTCGAATAGGTGGCAATCCACTAGGCACATCGTTATGGAACACGTCCTCAAATTCCTGCAACAAAGAAACAACAACACTAGGCAAAGATTGGTCAAATTCGTTAGCACTAAAACACGCATCTTTATACAATAGTACAAATATAGGCCGGTTTACATACAAAGCACCCTTGATATCACTTGCCTTAGCATAAAAGCTCATTTGTTTCTCTGTTTTTCTCTCATTTTTTCTACTTATTTTTTGTTTTTCACTCTCTTTTATGTTTCTACTCTCTTTTTTCTCATCTTTTTTTGAACTCTCAGTCTCACAAGTTTTTTTCAACTCATTCTCTCTTTTCAATTTCATTTGATCCTCATACACTTGTTTTGGAGTCAACAGCACAAGAGTAATAGTTTTATTGTCTTTGACGAATGAGTGCCTATTCTTGAACCCGTCATGAATAACCTTCCTATCAAATTGCCATGGCCTGCCCAACAATATGTGACCCGCATGCATTGGAACAACATCACAAAGTACTTCATCCTTGTACTTCCCAATCGAAAATAAAACTAACACTTGTTTATTTACCCGAACCTCCCCACAATCATTCAATCACTGCAATTTATAAGGTCTAAGGTGTTTCAAGGTATGTAAATTCAGTTTCTCTACTAAAGTAGTGCTAGTCACATTAGTGCAACTTCCCCCATCAATGATCATACTACATACCTTGTTGTTGACGTGACATCTAGTATGAAATATATTCTCTCTTTGTTGTTCCATGTCATCCTTCGCAACTTGGGCACTTAGAGCACGTCTTGCCACAAGTGACTCTCCCTCCACCGGGTACTCCACATCATCATCAAAAGCATCTTCAAGTTGTGGTATTTGGTTATCATCACTCCCACTTTCGGTTTTCACCTCTCCATCAACACGTGCAATCATAGTCCTCTTATTTGGGCATTGTGAGGCTATGTGACCTACTCCCAAACAACGAAAACATTTAATATCACGATTACGAGTTTGGGTTTCGATTTTACCTTTGTTGGCAATGGGAATATTATCTCTCCTTTTTGGGGGTTCGATTTTGGACTTTGAAATAGCCCATTCGTCCTTCCTCCCATTCGGCCTCCATGAATTAGAGGAGCTTGAATTTTGAAATGACCGAGTTTCTTTCCTTTTAAGCTGTCGTTCCACTTTTATGGCCATGTGAATCATGTCCTCCAACTCCACATAATGTTGCAACTCCACCACGTTGGCAATGTCCCGATTCAACCCATTTAAGAACCTTACCATAGTAGCTTCTCTATCCTCCTCGACATTAGCCCGGATCATAGCGACCTCCATCTCCTTGTAGTAATCATCCACGCTCTGATAGCCTTACATAAGGCTTTGTAATTTCTGATACAAGTCCCTATAGTAGTGACTAGGGACAAACCGCCTTCTCATGATGGCCTTCATTTTCGCCCACGTCACGATAGGCCTCTCATGGTTCTTTCTCCTGTTTATCACAAGTTGATCCCACCATATTATAGTATAGTCAATAAACTCAATCACAACGAGTTTTACCTTTTTCTCCTCGGAGTAGTTGTGGCACTCAAAGATTAACTCCACCTTCTTCTCCCACTCCAAGTATGCTTCAGGATCGTTTTTCCCTTGGAATGAGGGTATCTTCACCTTGATACTTCCCAAGTTATTATCAATCCGCTCTCCATGTCTATCTCTTCTATTACCATGTCCACTCCCAAATCTGCCCAAGCTTGCATTAGAGGCCCGATCGTCTTCATTTAGGTCATCCCCATAATCATCTTCATACACGAACCGAGGCTGATTCCTCTCTCTTCGTTGCACATTAGAAGCTCTCGATGGCTGCCCCTTTTGTGCGCTAGATTCAACTTTGTCAAGCCGCTCATGCACTTCATCAAACCGCAAGTTCAACTGTTGAAACTTTTGTTCCAAGGCCTTGTAGAAAATTTTTGCGTCCATTATGTCCATTCTTTCATGTGCTTCATCGGACGAGCCTTTATTTATTTCTCGAGACATGTTTAGTAACCTGCAAAACAAAGTTAGCAAACCTCACAAACATTCCCTCACGTATTTGCACTCAAACTATATCACTCCACTCGTGTATCACTCAAATTCGGTTTTTACCCTCTTATAAGCTCACACTCTCTTGCCTTTTTCCACTCTTTAGTTCCCTCTTTTAGTTCTTTATTGAACTTAACCAATTTCAATCAGAAATTTGCTTGTAGTAATCCAAACTCAACAATTTGATTTACTAAGAATGAGATTTTAGGAACGAAACAAAGGGAACAAAAAGAGCACAAAAAAAAGTTTATAGAGTAGAACAAGAAGAAATTATTCTCAATTTTTATTGGGAGGGCTGCTGAATTTTCTCAAATTTTTTTTTTTTCTGTTTCTGTTTCTGTTTTTTTTTTTCTTTTCTGTTTTTTTTTTTTTTTTTTTAAACCAGCAACTTTAAAATAAGATTTGAAGAAGCACAATATTTAAACAAAAAATATGATCAGAACAAAGATGTACCGTGTTTTTTTTTTCAAGATTGGACCAGATTTGAATTAGAACAAAAAGAAAAAAAAAACGCAATAGATCTGATGATATAATTTGGTCAAGAATTTTTTTTTTATGAAGGAATAGATATGAAAGAACGAAAAAGAAAAAAGATAGATGAAACCTGATTTAAACCTTACTTTGATACCAAATTATGCGAACTTCACCAAGGATTAGTGAGACCCAAAACTAACTTAGGGTTTCTTCGCGAAGATCGAAACTAAATTAGATTTTTGAACGAGTTAAAAAATACAGAAATTGAAAGATAGATTACCTTGACCCAACGTTTATAAACGAACGCGAACTAATGACCCAATGATTATAATGAATCACGAATCAAATATATAAGTTTGAACGCCACAAGAAACTCTTGATAAGTTCAGGAAAAGTTCTCTGAAGAACTAAAGAGAAAACTCTCACAATTTTTATTAATCAAAGTAATGTGAAATTCGTAGGTCTACAAAGCCCCTTAAATAGGTGGTCAAGAGAATAAGAAAAGAAACCCTAATACACTTTGAAATTCGTGGGTCTACATGGAGGAAAAAGGAAACCCTAAAATCTAATTGCTAAATAAAGAATAAGGAAACTTCTTAATTTGCCTTACATTCTTAGTTAGAAAAGGAAATGATTTATTTGGCAATCAAACTTACAAATCAGTCTAAAAATAATTAAAAGACTTAAAATAATAAAATAAATATGATAAGAATTTCGTGGTCCTCAAGCCTTGGTCCATTTGAGTTCATGTCTAAACCCATTCACTTGCTTTGATGAGATAGATTAGGCCTTGATCGTCATTTGGGCCTAATTTGGGCTTTATTGTTTTCGATTCAGCCGAAAGCTCTTGAATTAGCCCATTAAGCGTTTCTTTGATCTTCTTGGATCTTGCCCTAGTAATGGGCCCAACCGGGACATGCAATGTGTCCTTTGATGTTGCTTGTTGGTTCTCATCAATATCAGTTACCTTCTATCCATTTTTATAGGGTAATGATCCTACTATGAAAAAATCATGCCGTTACATATCATCACCATTATCTCCATAATTACCGAAAATATCTGTAACGGCTTCCATTAATCATAGGCAGCCACAGTCAATTCAGAAAGGATGAATATCTGTAACGGCTTTCATTAATCATGAGTTGCTACAGTCAATTCAGATAAAGTCCATGACTTATAACTGTGGGTCTACACCACTTAGATATGGAAAAGACTGCTTTCTTATTTGGGGCCATCAACATATTGGGTCTATGTACACCCAAATATGGGTCTTATATAATGACAGCCCATGCACCTATTATACAAGTATGAGAGAAATTAGCTTATACTATCTGAGCCCATTAGGTAAACGGGTTTACCTGACTTCAGATCGGAACTCAAGAGGTCAAACTCGACCCATTTGGGGTTTATATTTAGATCAGGCAGGAGCGACTATTTTATACGTATCAAGATCAGATATGATCGACTATGGTCAAATCATGCACGACCACTATCAAAGCTAGTGGTGGTGAGAGTGTTTTGATGAGGGGGAGAGCGAAAACTTCCAATATTGATGTTGGTCGCCAGTGGCGATGTCGCGGGGTGATGGCTGGTGGTGAAGTCATAGAATCGACCGTAGTGTGAAGATCGCTAGTGATGTGGAGTTGCAACCGATAGTGGTGGTGGAAAGAGCCAAGTTAAGAGAGACAGAGAGAGATGATATCGGTATAGAGAAAATTTTATATGTATTTAGATAAATTATATATGTATTTATAAAAATGAAAGTTCTATAATATCAAAATTAGATAATGGGTTTATCTTAATATTTTTGTTATATATATATATATTTTACTCCAAATTAAGCGTCGAAATTCAACGAAATCAAATAAAAAATAATCATAAATATACATCCAATAACATTAATAACTTTATATAAAGAGGTTGTACTAACAAAGTGTAACTCAAGTAATCACTTGAACTAAAATAGTTGAGGGAGTCTCCGCAAGGTCAGGGGTTCGTATTTACAAAAAAATATTTGTTAGGAGAGACAGTTAAGCACCCGAAACGAACTAGTCTTTCACCCTATATGGGTAGGGAGACACTTGTGTATATACAAAAAAAAAAAAAAAAAAAAAAAAAAAAAAAAATGAAAAAATTGCACCTTTACATGTACTACGTTGTAATAATAGTCTTATTTCATGTGGCTAGACATATTTTTGATGCTCCACCATTAACCACTTGATAAGATGCTCATCACCTCCCATTAACATTGCAAATTTCATAAAGCATCTATTATAGTCTAGATGCCAATAATTTTATTCTTATTCAATTTATAATTGATTTTAGAATTTCAAATTCCACTAAAACAATAAGTACTTTTTGAACAAATGTAAATATCTAGTTTGTGACAAGATCACACAATGCGAAAAGGCAGGGGCATCACATCAAGTAAAGACAATGTGATCCAAAAAAGAAAAAATCAACCACCTACGGGCCATATGCTTTGCCTCATTTATATTCTTTTTTTACTTTCGATTTTTTTAAGGTATCCCGCATCACGGTCGGTAAAAATTAATTCTTCGAGATATGATCAGACGCCAAAAGCAAGAATCCCTCCCAACAGAGCATTTTCTATATAAAACCCCCAATGTTTGATCCTAAAAGATGTTAAAATCCCTTCCGTGAACCATTTATATTCTGCTCTCAAGTTTTAATAGTATTTTTTGATTTTTTTTTTAAAATTTAAAAACTAAAAAAAAATATTGATTCCTATTTTATTTATCATCATATATTTAAAAAATATAAAAAAATAATTTTCTTGAATCCTTTATTTGAAATAAGTGTTCAATTGGCCTTTATTATATATTTAAAAACACTTACTAATTAGACCAAATTAAAATAAAATTTAACTGGGAAGGAACAAATTTATACCCTAAATAATAGGAACTAACCGAAGACAACCTGGGTAAAAAAAATAATTATTTTCCCTAGAGAAAAAAACATCTCTCTCTCTAAAGAAAAAAACATCTCTAAATTCTATAAAAAAATGTGTGTTAGAAATTTCAACTTTCTTGTATACATTTTGGCCCCAACCAAAAAAAGTAAAAAACACTTACAGCTAAAAAACAGAGTACCCATGAAGCCTACAATTTTTTTCCCCAATAAAAAATTGAAAAAAAAAAAATTGAGAAAGGAAAATCAATGGGTATTGCAATCCTTAAAATAAAAATCATTATTTTCAATGAGAGCCCTCAACATCCCGTGTGTAAATTTGGGACTGTTAGGATCACTCGTCGGCGACTCACCGGCGATATCCAATGTCTGTGGTCGTTTCAAACAGGAGAAACACCCGCCGCCACCGCCGCCGCGAACCCTCTTCTCCAAACACCCCAAAATCCCAGAAAAATTTCTCTTCTTCTTCGTCCTCTGAACTTGATTCTTCCCCTTTCTGAACCGAAAAATAGCCGCCTTTTTGCCCTTCCCGAAGTTCCCTTCACACCCATGATCACTCTGTTTCTTCCGAACATTTCCATCGCCGCCGTAACCACCACCACTGACGTCGGAATCTGCTTTATCGGGATCAGACATAAAATTTCACGAATATTCTGATCAAACGGTTACATAGAATCAATATGGGTAAAAAAAAGGGGATGAATTTGGATTAAATTCAAATTTACTCCGACGGAATATATATATATATAGAGAGAGAGAGAGAGGAGAGAGAGAGAGAGAGAGGAGAGAGAGTGCCTGAATGAGTTGGGTTGTCGATTTATACGACGGTTGTTTTCGGGCCTACCCTTGAAAACCTAGGCGACGACACGTAATTATTATTTTATTATTTTATTTTTATTTTACATTCGTGGTTGGCAAAATGGGTCTTTGCCACGTGTTAGTTCATCAATGGTGTAGTTTTTGGCCTTTCATACATCTACCATAAACGTTTGGGGTTTTTAACACTTTGTGCCTCTGAAGTTTGACGAAAACCTCACTCTGGTTTCCATGGTTTCAATTTGAACATATGATACCTTAATGTTTTCCATATTACAATTTTGGACATGAAATAATCACTCGCTATGCATGTAAATGTTTTTACCTAATTGGGTTTAAACACGATTAATTAGGCGAAATCATGTATTTAGCCAATAATATAGGGCGTTTAGGAGATAATCACTAGGTTTGGGCTTTCGGACTCGTCTAGTAAAACCCGTGGATCTCTGTCAGGCCTGTGGAGGTGAGCTGGTAGAGGAGAACGGAGATCCGTGGAGTTCTGAAGAAGAAATTGACTGAAATGGTGAGCTGGTCGAGACAAACGGTTAAATCCCTGAAGTTGGTTGTCCAGAGGCACGACACAGAGTTCTGGACGGCAGTGTCCCTGCGAGGCACATTGCTTCTTCTTGAATGCAAATGATATTCTAGGGAAGGAGCCCTCGTCGGCGTATACTTCTGCATGGCATTGTGAATTTCTGAATGTGGCCAGGTCACAGTAAGGGTGGACACGTGGCCGGGTGCTGACTGGTGATGCCCGAAACTACCCTCATCAATAATTTTTGTAAGACCCCGATTTTTATATTCAAACAATTTTAAATACCCTAATTTTCTATCAAGTCGTATTTTATAATAATTCAAATTATAACGGGATTGATGATGTAAATTATTATTGATTTAAAAAGTTTGGGGACCAAATTGAAATAATGAAAACATGTATCTTAGAGTTGGGTTTAATTAATATCCTAATTAAACTAGAGGGGGGCTTGATGTAATTTAGACATTTTTTTATACATATATATATATAGCAAGCGGTGAAGTAGGTAGGCCACTTGGCCGGTTGATGATCACACACGCATTTATATAAGGGAGTACACGCGGCGTTTTCATCTTGTTCATAAATATATACACCCATGCACACACACGGAGGGAAGGAAAAGAGAACCGAAACAGAGAACGAGGGAGAGAGAGAGAGAAAGGTTGGCCGGCGGTGATGGGTTCAGAGCGACGGCGCTGTTCTGGTGTAGGTGTGTCTGTCATTGTTGGTGAGTAGCTGTGTGTGTTACTCGTGTGTTCTGTGCAAGTCGACGTTGCGTGGGTATATGTGAAATCGTCATTGCTCCTCCGGCGATTTTGTGGGTATACATGGGTGTGCCGTTCGGCTCTTTTGTTCATGACAGTGTGTGTGTGTGTGTGTGCATTTTCTGATCGTTTGACGGTAACCCTCAATGTTGTGAGGGGGTGGGATTCGTCGGTTTGGTTTGGTCAGAGGTACGATTTTGTCCGACGAGTGTGTGTGTTTGTGTGTGTTTCAGACGTTCGTGTTTGTGTGTGTCTAGGTGTGATTTGCAATCTGTATGTGTGTGTAGTCTGAAGCGTGTGTGGGTGATCGTGTTGTGTGGGCGTGGCGTGGACGGCGGTAGTTGTGTGGGTGTCGCCGGATGTTCGCTGGCGGTAAGGTAAGAGAGAGAGAGAGCAGTGCATGTGTGTGTCTGCTGTGTGTGGGTATGTATGTGTTTAGTCGTGGGTACGTGAACGGTAGTGTAAAGCCCAAATTATAGTACATACGTCATTAATAATCGCATTTTAAAGTATTGGGAAATTCGGGGTAAATTTTTGTTAATGAAAAATAAAAATTAAAAGTTTAGGGGTCAAAGTTGAAATTTTGAAAAATGTGGAAATTATATTTGAGATCCAAATGGATAATTAAAAATCAAAAATTGAAAATAGAAGTGTGAAATTATAATTTTAGGAACCTGTAAAAGTTAGAAATTATCAAAATAGGATCTTAAAGGAAGTTGGGGGAGGAAAGTGCATTTTAACTTAATAATTGTTTTATAAACATATATATACATATATCGTGAGTTGGAGTGTGCAGTGACATCGCCGGCGACAGAGAGAGATGAAATGAGGAGACGTGGCAGGCAACGATCCACCTTTACCACTCACTTCATGCATATAAAAAGAACACACGCAAGAAATATCGGGATAAAAACACTACCAGAGGAGAAAATCCAGAATTTTAGAGAGAAAGAGGGTTCGGCACTGACGGGTGTTCCGGCGAGGTCGTCTGCGTGGGTGATCCGTTCCATTTCAGTGTTGCATGTGTGTATTGATCTTCGTCTATGGGGAAGGGAGTGTGATCAGCTGTGGATTTGCTGCCGTGCATGTGGGTTGGATCGGCACTGTTTCGGTATCGACGGGAGTGTGCCGAAGCAGGTTTTCTGTTCCGGTTTGGTGCAGCGGTGGTTGGGTGTGGGTTTCTGTTCAGATCTCCAGTCTTCCATCATCTACGATCGTATGAGGGTCGTCGTCGAACAGTGGCAGGCGGTTGTGACCGGCGTAGGGTGGCTGGCGGTGAAGGGAAGTTAGTGAGAGAGAGAGCATCGGTTGCGGGTACATGGGGGTTTCCACTGCTGTTCGACGGTGGCGTTCGACGATGAGGGTAAGGTGGTTGGTTGCTGCCAGTGAGGGGGGTGGTTGGTCGGTCGGTCGGCAGGGAACCCGAACAGAAACAGAGGAACGGGGAAGGAAAAAAAAAAAAAAGACAAAGAAAAGAAAGAAGAAAAAAAAAAAAAAAAAAAAAGGGAAAAACAAAAGAAAAGGGAAAAAAATTACACGAACACCCCCAATAAAAATTCAAAAATTTATCTCGTAGCCGACGGACGACTCGGAGCAGGTAAAAGTCTAAATCAATTATCATTGTTGTTAAATTGAATTATTAGCAAACGGGATTATAATTGGGAATCGTCAATTCTAATAATTTTTGTCACCGTTCATACTAACAAATGCGTACCGTAGTTATTAACAAAACGAAATTTACCAAATAACAATTTCCCGTAATAAAAAGGAGGTACGAGGAAAATTATGGAATTTAGGGCCTGCATTGCACGATTCGATTATTTTACATAAAATATTAATTTAGACCCTGTCATTATTAGGCTCGCAGACACTGGAGTATCGGTAGAAGATAGTCAGTAAAGACTGTTCAGAACGGGTGGCCAGGTGAGTGTACTGTCTTCTTGCTAAATTATTTTTGTATATATAGGTTGAAATGTTGGTTTACTCAAACCGTACGATTTTATAAATTATATGGATCAAGCAGGAGGTGGGTGAGTGGGTAAGCTAGATTTCCAGAAGATTTCAGTGGTTTTCGAAATGAAGTTGGAAATGAATTTTTGTTGGATTTGGTAAAATCAGACGGTGTTTTAAAAAAAGAATAGCAAACATCTGTTTTTCTAGAGATGCCTGGTTTTCAAAAAAAAATAAATAAATAAAAAGAGATGGAGAAATGGTTTTAACAAAATCAGACGTTTTCTTTAAAAGATAGTGTGATATATGATTTTTGAATTTAAAAGTCGGTTTTAAGGAAAAAGGGATAAGCGTGGTAATTTGACGATATTGAGTAGACGCTATTTATTGTGTTGTGATTCGATGATGCTGTATTTTGATTTGACGGTACCATAGTATTTATCTGTTTGGTAGAGTGATGTTATCCGCTTCGGCGGAGTGATGTTATCCGCTTCGGCGGAGTGATGTTTATCTGCTTCGGCAGAGTGATGTTAGACGTTTATACTGCGCAGTGATTATCCGCTCCGGCGGAGTGATGGGTGTTCGTAGGAAGGCATATCCTACGGATGGTACGGTACCGTTGCAAACTCCCGATCGTGAGGTTAAAACGATCATTAGGGCTGGCCAGTGTGTGTATTTGAGGTGTGTGTTTGGGATGGGTGCTTGAGATATGGTATTTTCCGTATATTGGTTGATTTGATAGTTATTATCATGGTGATTAGTATGATTTTTATATTAGCTGGATTTGAATGGAACTTAATTATGTCGTTTTATTTTTCCTGCTCATATACTGAGGATTTTACAAGCTATGTGGCATTTATAAACTTACGCTTGATCCATTTAGATGTTGTAGAATGAATTATTATTATTTTAAAAAAATATTTTTACTAAGAAGGCAGTACACTTGCAGGTGAACAGCTAGGAGTCGGTCGGTCCCCTACTGGCGCTAAATAGAGTTATGCGGGTTTATGCGATGGAGTCATTTGAGAGTAAATTTTGAGACGAGGTGTAGAAAATGAATCTAAGTGAGATTCGTGGGTTTTGTTTGGGTGTTCTTATACTTGGGACTGTGTGTCCCTATCAGTTAGAATTGTGTATATGTGGTTTTGATCATTTGTTTGTATATTTGTCATAATTGTGGTTGTCTGGTCAGTTAGGTGATGTCATGTCGACGTCACGCCGGCCCCATGGTGACGGGAGTCCGGGACTGGGATGTGACAATTTTGGTATCAGAGCCTAGGTTATAGGTTCTGTAGACTTTCCAGTGGTGGTGTCAATAGAGGATCATGAGATAGGAAGACGTGTCAGTCGTCTCATCAGTAGGGGACTTTGAGATAGGGCGTCGATAGGTGGTGTCGAGCCAGTGGTGGACCATGAGATAGGATTGCGATAGGTGGGTTAAGCACGTAAGTGATGGTAATTGCATTGCATTAGATGGTACATCGGCATCGTGCATGGTTATTTGTCTTGTGGGTGATTAGTGGGTGCGATGAAGTTGTGATACTGCCCGTTAGTGGTTCGGGTAGTGTGGTGGGGAATATTAAATTATAACTGATAAGTAATTCTATTGGTAGTATTTGACATTGGGATCCCCTGTCGATAGTGCATAATATTTTTATTGTTAAGCCAACAGTGTGGCAGAACACACTTAATTCGTCCAATGCTAAGTTATTCATTGAATTAACTTGGTAGACAACACCTTATTTATGCAATTACACAACACACTGCGTTACTCATTAAGATACGCAGATTCTATCATAAAAGGGGTGGGTGTGCTCGTGATTTTATTAGAGGGGGAGGTTCATAGGGTTAAAGCAGAGAGACGACCATTCGGCAGTATGGAATTAAATCAGATTTGGTAAAAACGAAAGAGACAAAACGTAGGCTAACCTAGAAAGGATTTACTTTCGAAATACGTTTTAGGTTAAGGAGTGGGCAAATTTAAAAGTCACACGGAATGGACAAACGCAACGAGAATTAATAGAGAATGATATGTAGGAAGTAGCCGAGAATTTCGAGTCTGTGTTAATAATTAGTGCGTATAAATAGAGTTCACTTCGTATTGGTGGATTGTTTTAAGAAGAAAGTGATATGTAAAATCTCAAGCGAGCCAGAATTTGTATTCTCGGGAGACAGAATTAGCATTCCTGCTAGTCTGATTTCAGCCCTAGAAGCTAGAAAATTATTGCAGAAAGGATGTCAGGGATACCTTGCGCATGTAATTAACACCAATTAGAGAAAAGTCTCAATAGCAGATATTCCAGTGGTCAGAGATTTTTGTTTCCTGACGCACTTCTAGAAGAATGGCCAGGGTTGTTAGTAGATAGGGAGGTGGAAGTCATTATTGAGTTGCTTCTAGGAACTGTTCCTATATCGATTCTCCCTTATCGTATGGCGCCTACCGAGCTGAAAGAATTGGAAGTGCAGTTGCGGGATTTCGTTGCAAAAAAAAAAATTATTACTAGATCGTGGATTTATCAAATCTAGCATTTCCCAAGGGTAGCCCCAGGGTTGTTCATGAAGAAGAAAGGATGGCACGTTGGGAAGGTGTACGACTATCGGCAGTTGATTAGGGTAATCATCCGTAATAAATATCCGTTACCTAGGATTGATGACTCGTTTAACGAGCCCCAGAAGGCTAAAGTGTTCTCCAAGATAGATCTTCGGTTGGGTATCACCAATGGAAAGTCAGGGACAGTGATGTGGCGAAAACGATGTTCGGTACGAGATATGGACACTATGAATTATTGGTTATGCCCTTCGGTTTAACAAATACTCCTACTGCCTACATGGACTGGATGAATTGGGTCTTTCAACCTTATTTGGATCAATTTGGCATCATATTCGTTAACAATATATTGATCTATTCCCAAAGCAGAGGCGAGCATGCAGAATATCTTCGGATCGTGTTGCAGACGTTGCGGGAGAAGAGGCTATATGCGAAGTACAGTAAGTGTGAGTTCTGGTTAGATCCTGTAGTATTTTTGGAGCATGTTATTTCGGGAAATGGTATCCAAGCGGATCCAAAGAAAATTGGAGCTATTGCTCAAAAGGAAAGGTCAAGGAAGGTGACGGAAGTGCGAAGCTTTTTAGGGGTGGCAGGTTACTATCAACGGTTTGCGTAGGGATTTTCTGTTATAACTGCTCCGTTGACTTATTTGACTCCCGGGGGATCCGAGTTCGAATGGACCGACAAATGGGGGGCAAAGTTTACAAGAATTGAAAAATAGATTGATATCAACACCAATTATATCCCTCCCGATAGAAAGAGGGTGGTTTTATGATTTATAGTGATGCGTCCCACCAAGGGCGAGGATGTGTTCTGATGCAGCATGGTCATGTAATCACATACGCATCTCAACAACTGAAGAATCATGAGCAAGATTACCCGACGCATGATCTGGAGCTAGCCGCGATTAGATCTGCCTTAAAGATTTGGAGACACTACTCGTATGGCAAGATGTGTGAGATCAACACCGACCACCAAAATTGGAAATGTCTGTTTACTCAGAAGGAGTTAAATTTGGGGTAGAGACGTTGGATAAAGTTGATTAAAGACTATGATTGCACTACCCACTGTCACCCGGGGAAAAGCTAATATTGTAGCAAATGCGTTGAGTCAGAAATCGGCGGGTTCGATCACGTACCTAAGAGTCTTTTATACTAATCTTTATGCCGATTTAAGATCGTTGTGAATTCAGTTAGCGGTTGGTCAAACGGCTGCATTGCTTACAACTTTGACTTTGAGACCGACGTTGATTGATCGTTTTATCGAAGCTTAGAAGTCAGACGTTCAATTGGGGAAAATTCGAGATGAAGTGAGAAGTGGTCACAGAGCAGATTTTCATGGTAGGGAGAATGATGAGGTGTTGAGGATGAGAAATAGACGGTGTGTGCCTAACAACACCAGTTTGAAGAACGATATTTTGAAAGAAGCGCATAGCTCAGCATACGCGATGCATCCAGGCGGTACCATAATGTATCAGGATTGCATGAGCATTATTGGTGGATCGGATTGAAGCAAGAAATCGTGGAGTTTGTTGTCAAGTGTCTTTCTTGTTAGCAAGTGAAGTTTGAGCATCAACGACCAAATGGGTTGCTGCAACCTCTATCTATTCCAGATGGGAAATGGGAGCATATCATGATAAATCTCATTTCGGGATTACCTCGTACTCAAAGGGGCATACTTCCATCTAGGTGATCGTTGATAGGCTTATCAAGTCCGCTCATTTTTCTGACTGTAAAGACGACGTATTCTCTTAAAAGCTATGCGCAATTGTATATCAATAAGATTGTTAGGTTGCATGGCGCACCGGATTCTATAGTGTCGGATAGAGATTCGATATTTACTTCGAGGTTCTGATTGAGTCTCCAGACTATTTTGGGTACTAACCTCAAATTTAGCACCGTTTTCCATTCCTCAGACAGACGGTCAATCAGAGCATACAACTCAGACGTTGGAGGATATGATAAGAGGAGTTGTTCGAGAATTTCCTGGTAGCTGGAATGATCATTTGTCGTTGATGGATTTTGCATACAACAACAACTACCATTCGACAATCAATATGGCCCCGTATGAGGCGTTGTATGGTAGGAGATGCAGAACCCCAGTCTGTTGAACTAAAGTGGGTGAATGGAAATTGTTGAAGTTGGACATAGCCAGATGACAACGGACAAAGTGAAGGTGATTCAAAAAAATAAAATAAAAATAAATAAATAAATAAATAAATAAAATTTCTCAAAGTTGACAAAAGAATTGTGCAGACAAACGCTGGCGGGACTTGAAATGCGAAGTGGGGGATCATGTGTTTTGAGTATTTCTCTGTGGAAAGACATAATGAGGTTCGGGAAGAAAGGAAAATTAAGTTTAAGGTACGTTGGACCATATGAAATTTAGATCAGGGTTGGCCTGACAGCTTGTAAACTTAGTTTACCGCCAGCGTTGTCTCGATTATACGACGTTTTCCATGTATCAATGCTTTAGAAAGATGTGTCTGACCCTTCTCATGTGTTAATTTCACAGCCGATCGAACTAGAAGAAGATTTAACATACGTTGAGAAGTCATTCCAGAGTTTAGGACGTAAAGACCAAGCGCTGTGAACGAAAACGATCCCATTAGAAGAAGTGTTGTGGCGTAGTCAAGCAGTAGAAGAGGTGACGGGGGAACGGGAAGACGAAATAAGGAACAAGTGCCCACCTTTGCTCATTTAGGTAATAAAAATTTCGGGACGAAATTTCTTTTAGGAGGGAAGAGTTGTAAAGCCCAAATTATAGTACATGCGTCATTAATAATCGCATTTTAAAGTATTGGGAAATTCGGGGTAAATTTTTGTTAATGAAAAATAAAAATTAAAAGTTTAGGGGTCAAAGTTGAAATTTTGAAAAATGTGGAAATTATATTTGAGATCCAAATGGATAATTAAAAATCAAAAATTGAAAATAGAAGTGTGAAATTATAATTTTAGGAACTTGTAAAAGTTAGAAATTATCAAAATAGGATCTTAAAGGAAGTTGGGGGAGTAAAGTGCATTTTAACTTAATAATTGTTTTATAAACACATATATACATATATCGTGAGTTGGAGTGTGCAGTGACATCGCCGGCGACGGAGAGAGAGGAAATGAGGAGACGTGGCAGGCAACGATCCACCTTTACCACTCACTTCATGCATATAAAAAGAACACACGCAAGAAATATCGGGATAAAAACACTACCAGAGGAGAAAATCCAGAATTTTAGAGAGAGAGAGGGTTCGGCACTGACGGGTGTTCCGGCGAGGTCGTCTGCGTGGGTGATCCGTTCCATTTCAGTGTTGCATGTGTGTATTGATCTTCGTCTATGGGGAAGGGAGTGTGATCAGCTGTGGATTTGCTGCCGTGCATGTGGGTTGGATCGGCACTGTTTCGGTACCGACGGGAGTGTGTCGAAGCAGGTTTTCTGTTCCGGTTTGGTGCAGCGGTGGTTGGGTGTGGGTTTCTGTTCAGATCTCCAGTCTTCCATCATCTACGATCGTATGAGGGTCGTCGTCGAACAGTGGCAGGCGGTTGTGACCGGCGTAGGGTGGCTGGCGGTGAAGGGGAGTTAGTGAGAGAGAGAGCATCGGTTGCGGGTACATGGGGGTTTCCACTGTTGTTCGACGGTGGCGTTCGACGATGAGGGTAAGGTGGTTGGTTGCTGCCGGTGAGGGGGGTGGTTGGTCGGTCGGTCGGCAGGGAACCCGAACAGAAACAGAGGAACGGGGAAGGAAAAAAAAAAAAAAAACAAAGAAAAGAAAGAAGAAAAAAAAAAAAAAAAAGGGAAAAACAAAAGAAAAGGGAAACAAATTACACGAACACCCCCAATAAAAATTCAAAAATTTATCTCGTAGCCGACGGACGACTCGGAGCAGGTAAAAGTCTAAATCAATTATCATTGTTGTTAAATTGAATTATTAGCAAACGGGATTATAATTGGGAATCGTTAATTCTAATAATTTTTGTCACCGTCCATACTAACAAATGCATACCGTAGTTATTAACAAAACGAAATTTACCAAATAACAATTTCCCGTAATAAAAAGGAGGTACGGGGAAAATTATGGAATTTAGGGCCTGCATTGCACGATTCGATTATTTTACATAAAATATTAATTTAGGCCCTGTCATTATTAGGCTCGCAGACACTGGAGTATCGGTAGAAGATAGTCAGTAAAGACTGTTCAAAACGGGTGGCCAGGTGAGTGTATTGTCTTCTTGCTAAATTATTTTTGTATATATAGGTTGAAATGTTGGTTTACTCAAACCGTACGATTTTATAAATTATATGGATCAAGCAGGAGGTGGGTGAGTGGGTAAGCTAGATTTCCAGAAGATTTCAGTGGTTTTCGAAATGAAGTTGGAAATGAATTTTTGTTGGATTTGGTAAAATCAGACGGTGTTTTAAAAAGAGAATAGCAAACATCTGTTTTTCTAGAGATGCCTGGTTTTCAAAAAAAAAAAAAAAAAAAAAAAAGAGATGGAGAAATGGTTTTAACAAAATCAAACGTTTTCTTTAAAAGAAAGTGTGATATATGATTTTTGAATTTAAAAGTCGGTTTTAAGGAAAAAGGGATAAGCGTGGTAATTTGACGATATTGAGTAGACGCTATTTATTGTGTTGTGATTCGATGATGCTGTATTTTGATTTGACGGTACCATAGTATTTATCTGTTTGGTAGAGTGATGTTATCCGCTTCGGCGGAGTGATGTTATCCGCTTCGGCGGAGTGATGTTTATCTGCTTCGGCAGAGTGATGTTAGACGTTTATACTGCGCAGTGATTATCCGCTCCGGCGGAGTGATGGGTGTTCGTAGGAAGGCATATCCTACGGATGGTACGGTACCGTTGCAAACTCCCGATCGTGAGGTTAAAACGATCATTAGGGCTGGCCAGTGTGTGTATTTGAGGTGTGTGTTTGGGATGGGTGCTTGAGATATGGTATTTTACGTATATTGGTTGATTTGATAGTTATTATCATGGTGATTAGTATGATTTTTATATTAGTTGGATTTGAATGGAATTTAATTATGTCGTTTTATTTTTCCTGCTCATATACTGAGGATTTTACAAGCTATGTGGCATTTATAAACTTACGCTTGATCCATTTAGATGTTGTAGAATGAATTATTATTATTTTAAAAAAATATTTTTACTAAGAAGGCAGTACACTTGCAGGTGAACAGCTAGGAGTCGGTCGGTCCCCTACTGGCGCTAAATAGAGTTATGCGGGTTTATGCGATGGAGTCATTTGAGAGTAAATTTTGAGACGAGGTGTAGAAAATGAATCTAAGTGAGATTCGTGGGTTTTGTTTGGGTGTTCTTATACTTGGGACTGTGTGTCCCTATCAGTTAGAATTGTGTATATGTGGTTTTGATCATTTGTTTGTATATTTGTCATAATTGTGGTTGTCTGGTCAGTTAGGTGATGTCATGTCGACGTCACGCCGGCCCCATGGTGACGGGAGTCTGGGACTGGGATGTGACAGGTAGTGTGTATGTGTGTGTTGTGTGTGCATGGTGGTGGGAAGTTGTCGCCGGAAAGTTAGAGAGAGAGAGAGAAAGCAGTGGGTGTGTGTGTGTGTGTGCCGCTACTGTGTGGTTGTGTGTATAGGCGGTGCGTGCGTGACTCCGTGTTTGAGTCGGCTATCGGCGTCAGCGTTTGGGTGTTCCTCGCCGGCAGGGTGGTTGGTCGGCTAGTGGTGACTGTGATAACCTGAACGAAAAATACAAACAGAAGCGGGAGAAGAAGATATGGGAAAAAAAAAAAAAAAAGGAGATGAGAGAAAAGAAGAAAATTACAGAAGGAACCCCAATAGAATCCAAAATCCATCTAGCGACCAGTGAACGATTTGGAACGGGTAACGTTTTTCGTTGAATTTATTTTAGTTTATAAAATTAAATTAACGCATCGAAAATTTAGTAGCGGGAATAATAAATTTGGGAATGCAGTAACTTTTAATGAAATGAAAATTTACCAAATAATAATTTTACATAATAAAATGTGGGGAATGAAAAAATACGGAACATAGGGCCTGTATTTGCATGATTGGGTCATTTTTTTACCTAAAATATTAATTTAGGCCCTGTCACTAATGGGTTCGCAGGCACTGGAGTAACGTTAGAGTATAGTTGGTAAAAGTTTTTGGGAGCGGATCACGAGGTGAGTGTATTGTCTTCTTACCAAATTATTTATATATATATATATATATACGTATAAAATGACCTTACTGAGACTAGATGATTTTATAGACGATATGGATTAAGCAGGTTTTGGGGTGAGTGAGTAAAAATAGATTTTCGTGAAATTATGATAGTTTTCGAAAAAAAGTTGAGAATGATTTTCGTTGGATTTGGTGGTTTTAAAAGAGAGTGAAAAATACCTGGTTTTCTAAAAATAAAAGGTGGAAAAATGGTTTTGGTGAAATTAGTTTTTTTTTTTTAAAAAATGAGAAATATGATTTTGGATTAAAAATCAGTTTTGGAAATAGAGGGTGATATTTGAGATTTGATGATATTGATTAGATGATATTATTGATTTTTCATTTGATGATGACGTTATTGATTTGATGATACTATAGTATATATCTGTTTCGGCAGAGTGATGATTATCTGTTTCGGCAGAGTGATGGTATTGATTTGACGATATTATTAATTTGACGATACCATAGTATTTATCTGTTTCGGTAGAGTGAGGTTATCCGCTTCGGCGGAGTGATATTTATCTGCTTCGGCAGAGTGATGTTAGACGTTTATACTGCGCAGTGATTATCCGCGTCGGCGGAGTAATGGGTGTTCGTAGGAAGGCATATCCTACGGATGGTACGGTACCGTTGTAAACTCCCGATCGTGAGGTTAAAACGATCACTATGGTTAGTCAGTGTATGTTGTGGTGGAGTGGTGGTTTGAGATATGTGTTTGAGATGTGGTGTTTTATTTATATTGGATGATTTATTATTCATTATGGTGATTGGTATGATTTTATACTAAATGGGTTTGAATGAAACTTATACTTATTGCTTTATTTTCACTGCTTATATTTACTAGCTATGTGATATTTATATACTTCCGCTTAATCCATTTAGATGTTGTAGAATGAGTTTTATTATTAAAAATATTTTTACTAAGAAGGCAACACACTCGCAGGTGAAGCAGTTAGGAGTCGGTTCCCTACTGGCGCTAGGTAGGGTCCTACGATGGAGTCGTGTAGAGAGTTGAGATGAGCTTTCTGAGACAAACCTGTGAGGGGTTCATGGTATTATATTTTGCTGTTAGTATATTTGGGGAACGAGTGTATTCTCATAACAAAAATATGTATAGTTTCATATAAATGATGGTTTATTTATATATATGCATATTGTTGTGTAATAGATGGTTGATTGGTTGTTTTCGGTGATGTTATGATGTCGTCACGCCAGCCCAGGATGTTGGGATTTCGGGACGGGTCGTGACAATTTTGCTATCTTAAATTCTCTCTCATTTTTCTCCTAATTTTGTGAGAAAAAAATTACTTTGAAAATTGTGCATTTTTCTTCTTATTATTTTTCATCTCATTTTTCATACATACCAAATAAGTTTTTTTTTTTTATCCTATTTTCTTTTTCATTTTCTTATCCATTTTTTTTCCACCCAAGCACACATACTTTTATAATTCAAAAATATAAATTATATCATAATATATGTACGAATATTGAGATTTTTTTACAAAAAAATTATAAAGATTGAGGGAAGATGATGAAAATACCCTCA
This sequence comes from Eucommia ulmoides, assembly GCA_016647705.1. NCBI lineage: Eukaryota > Viridiplantae > Streptophyta > Magnoliopsida > Garryales > Eucommiaceae > Eucommia > Eucommia ulmoides. The sequence continues at coordinate 5,781,650 of CM028341.1, forward strand.
AGATCCTCTTAAAAGTAGTTTGGTGCACTGAGGGTGACGGTTTGTAATTTAAAATTGTAATGGAGCTATTGATTTGGATTGATTTGGGGTCATTATGATACTCGATGGTGTCATGTGTTTAAATTAAAACTATAAGGACAAAAATGAAATAATAATCAAACTTCGGGTGGACAAAGTGTCAAAATCCCTAAAAGTTTTTTAATATATTGCACGCAACCATCAATAAAATAAAATAATATTGAAAATTTTATTTCTTCTAATAAATTCGTGCATTTAATGGAATTTTGGGAAAAATTATACTTTTTACCCCTAAAGTTTAGGTTATGTGCCTAATTGCTCTCTATAGCTTAAGAAAAGACACATATGACCCTAAGCTTTGGGTTTGGTGTCCATTTGGCCCAATTATTATTCGTCTGTTAAAATTTGGGCGAAAATGGCTAGTTGTTGTAGAGTAATGACATTAACCAATTCACCGTCGAAGCTGCCCAGTGATAGTGGAACTACGAAGGATAAAAGGGATAGGTTTTTTTTTTATTAAGATGAAGAAAAAAAAAACTTATATTTTGTACCATTAAATTTATTATAAGTGTCCAAATTATCCCTGTGAGATTATGTGTATTTAGACTTGTCACTCCTAAAGTTCTTGTCAAGTGCTTTTCACATGCACATTTCTGTCCATATTTTGACATACCGTCGACAATTGGACTAATGTATACCAAGCTAAATTTTAAAGGTCAAAAGTGTTGTTTTTCAAACTATAGGTTCAAATTAGACACTCATCCCAAACTTCATAGGCCAAAAGTGCAATTTTTCAAAAATTTTGTCCTTTTTATTATAAAAAATTGCATATTCATCAATATCCAATGAAAATTGCAAGACATTAGTATTCAAATATCAAATGATTATTTTCCAATTAATATTCAAAATCATAAGATTGACATTAGTTTTGCATTTATATAATTTTAAAATAATATTTTAAAAAAAAATCTTTATACATTTAATAATATGACGTGTTGGTGATAGGTCTCTTATTTTATCTTTAATTTAAAAAAAGTCACATACTTAATTGTAATTTGTGTTTTACTTAAGCACATTAAAAAAAAGGTAGAGGACTCAATACACACACCTACACCCCCCGCAATCGTACTGAACAAAAATATTATTTCGGCGTAAACAAATTTATTACATATATCTAGTTTGTCTAAATATTTATTAGATGTAATAATATTAAACGATTTCATCCAATATATACATCGTTTTCTCAGTTTTTTGAGTGAATAATCATATTTATATGTAACTACAATTAACGATTCGGTCTTAAATTTGAGAGAAACATATAATTGTAGTTTTTTCTGCATAAAAATATTTACATGTAACTAATATTACACAACTACATGTAATATATATAGGTACATATGATTTTTAATTATTAATTTGTAGTTAATTTTAGTTATATGTAACTAATATCTATTTATTCAGGAGATTAATGAAAAAATATAGAGAAAAGAAGAGAGATTTACATGTGGTATTTGTGGACTTGAAAAATGCTTATGATAAAGTATCCAGAGAAGTTTTGTGATGGGTGCTAGAAAAGAAACATGTATCCAATATATACATCGAGGCAATTAAGGATATGTATGAATGTATAGTCATTAGTGTTCAAATAGGAGGAGACGATATTTGTACATTTCCTATTAATATAGGCTTACATCAAAGATCATCTTTAAGTCCTTACATCTTCGTTCTAGTGATGGATGACTTCACAAAATATATTCAAGATGAAGTACCTTGGTGTAACGACCCAGTTTTCCAAAGTTGCCACTTGATTTATCCCATTGGAGAATTTATACCAAAACTGATTGACCGAATTTTTTTATTTTATAAAATCTGGTAAATTTATAATGCGACGGTGACAAGAGTTTAATAATTCGTCTTATGAAAATATTTTAATTTACAATGCGACTACGAAACTTATAATTATTGAATTCACCGATTTTACAAACAACGGCAATAATTTTAGTTGTCGATTTTACAACGGTAACTAATAAATATAATAATTACAATTTAAATACAACCTAATAACCACTAATTTATTCCGAATTAATCCAAGAAATTTTACAAACAATTGCGACAGTTTTATTTGTCAACGACGATAATTTTACTAAATAAATAATATTTTAATTAATAAAAACCTGATAAATTTTACACGAGATGATGATAATTAGAATTATCAAATTTATAATTTATCAATTTATCGAATCGAATTTTTTACAATGCGACGACGACGACAATTATAATTATCGAATTTAACGATTCAATTTTTACAACGGGAAACAATAATTTATAAATACAATTATTACAAATTAAATATAGAATTCAACTAAAATTTGTATCGCCGTTTCGCTCCCACCGGGTTTGCAATCAAAACTGTGGGGTTATGAGCCAATGCTCAGTAGAACTCCAACCCCTATAATACGTGCATTTAATTAATGCAACAAATAAAACACATTAGTATGATTTTCACATACTCATAATTATTTTATAAAATTTGACAGGTAAATTCAATCACAAGAATAACATAAATCACACAATAGGAAAATTAAATACATATATTAAAAGAGTTAGAAATTCTACCTAAAATTCGAAACCAAAATTCGAATCAAAATATTCCGAGCTGACCGCTCAAGAAAAAAAAACATTTCAAATTCTATTGTCTCTAATTTTTTTTCCCTTCTCCCTCACGTTTTCTGTTGTGATCCCATTGAATATATGTATAATTAATTAATGATATTGATAATATTATTATTATTATATTATGTGTCAAGCTACATGTGTGTTATATATATTATTTGGTTTGAAATTGTTGCCTTCATCGCGAAGGCAACAATTTCATTCAAGTATTTATTTATTTAAACAATACCGCTTTTTTAAATAAAAAAATATTAATTATACCCTAAAACTCTAAAAAGTATATTTTAAATAACACAATAGGCCCAAATCTTTTAACGTCAATTTAAAATTAACATTTAACCCTAAAAAAATTATGAAATATTATTGATACCACAAATTTTCATAATATACACAACACTCCAAAAAGATTAAAATAATATTTTCAAAAATATAAATTTAACATTTAACTCCAAAAATTTATTTATACCTCACATTCACAAAACCATTTCCAAAAATATTAAAGTAATATTTTTTAAAAATATGAATTTTCGGGGTATTACACTTGGAGTATGTTGTTTGCGAATGACATTGTATTAGTGAACAAAAGTAGAATAGGTCTGTCACAGCCCGTCCCGGACACCCGTCATCTCGAGGCTGGCGTGACTATAACATGACATCACCAATACCCAAATAACCAAATAAATGACGATATACACCCACTGTAATAATACAAACATCTATTATGGGGGACACACCCGCCCCGAAATTTTACTAACAAAAAGTATTTACCCATGAACCTTTTATAGGTTCGCCTTTGACAGCTTTTCTCAAACGCCTATATGACTCCATCACGTAGCTCTACCTAGTGCTAGTAGGGGACCGACTCCTAGCCATTGTACCTGCGAGTGTACTGTCTTCTTAGTAAAATATTTTTATAGTAATAATAGTTTATTCTGCAACATCTAAATGGATCAAACTTAAATATGTAAACATTACGTAGCTCGCAAAAATTTTCATAATATTAGCAGTGAGAATAAAGCACTACATATAAGTTCCATGCAAAATCATTTAGTATAAGAATCATATCAATCACCATAATAAATAATAAATCACTTAGTATAAGCAAATTACCACATCTCAAAACATCTTCTCAAACACACACATGCTGGTCAGCCCTAGTGATCGTTTTAACCTCACGATCGAGTGTTTGCAACAGTACCGTACCATCCGTAGGATATGCCTTCCTACGAACACCTATCACTCTGCCGAAGCGGATAATCACTGCGTATTATAAATGTCCAACATCACTCTGCCGAAGCAGATAAACATTACTCCGCCGAAGCGGATAACATCACTCTGCCGAAGTGGATCACATCACTTTGCCGAAGCAGATAAATACCATAGCATTGTCAAATTAATAACGTCATCATCAATTCACAAACCAATATTATCGTTTAATCAATATCGGCAAATCTCAACCATCACTCTCTATTTCTAAAACTGATTTTTTAATCCAAAATCATATATTTCTTTTACTTTCTAAAAAAACGTCTGATTTTTTACCAAACCATTTTTCCACTATTTTTTTAAACTACCGAATCCAATGAAAATTATTCTTAACTTTCTTTCTAAAACTATCGTAATCTCACGAAAATCCATTTTTACTTACTCATCCTAAAACCTGCTTGATCCATATTGTTTTATAAAATCATTTAGTCTCAGTAAGGCCATTTTATATGAAAATAATTTAGCAAGAAGACAGTACACTCACCTTGTGATCCGTTCCCAAAAGCTTTTACTGACTACTCTCTACTGAAACTCCGGTGCCTGCGAACCTAATAGTAACATGGCCTAAATTAATATCGTATTTAAAATAACCTAATTAGACGAATGCAGGTCCTAATTTTCCATAATTTTCCCATTCCCCACATTTCATTACAAAAATTATTATTCGTTTAATTTCGCTCTGTTAAGTTTACTGTACCCGTTTATTAAAATTAGCGATTATAAAAATGTTATCACAATCACGACAATTACTATTACGAATGCGAAAAATCTTAATGCTCAACAATTTAATTTAATCGATAATAGTATCCGATAAAAATGTTACCTGTTCCGAAACGTTTATGGGCCACGGGATGAATTTTGAATTTTATTGGGGTTGTTTTTGTAATTTTTTTTTTTTTTTTTTCTGTTCTGTTTCAGTTTGGAGCATCCGCCGGACCACCTCTACGCCGGCTGAGCTTTTACTTCTCCTGCCAATCTTCACCGTCGACGCTCATGCACACGCACACACAACGCCGAATACATCAAATACCCACACATGCGCAGTTGCCGGAGGAACGACGACGAACTCACCAATGGCGGCAACCGAACCCGTCACTGCCGATCCTCTCTCTCTCCTCTCTCCTTGCCAACTCTGGCGACCACTACCTATATAGCTCACTGACGATCACCCCACTCACATGTACGTTGAATCCGAACACCCACGTGCACACATACCCCTGTAACCGGAACACCCTGCCTCGCCGGAGAACCCTCCACCGTCAGCGATCCCGAGCAGCAACCCTACACACCCTCACGTCTGAACACAACAACTATAATTACACCCTCTCACACCTACAATCGCCGGCTGATCAGACAAAATCCCATCCTACCGTAGATCACGAACCCCCCTCCGATCTTTTTTTTCTCTCTCTCTAGATTTTTCTCTTATTTTCAGAATGGATTCCCGACCCTCGATCATGAGTTTCTTGATCCTCTCACATGCATGATTTTAGTGGGTTGATTTAATCCAAGTGTGCCACATCGTTTTTCTCTCTAACTCCTTGCCGGCCAGCTGCTTTTCCGACCGCCGGTTTATGTGTATGTATATATATATGATAAACTTTTTTTTTTTTTTTTTTAATTGCTCTTTCTTCCCCCAACTTCCTTTAAACCTTGATTTTAATCCATTTCAACTTTTAAAAGTTTCTAAGATTTTCAATTTCACCCCCTAAAAGTTTCATTTAAAAGTTAAATGTCAATTTACCTCCCTAAATTGGGATTCACTGTTTCTATATTTTCAATTTGACCTCTAGACTTTCTATTTGAGTTTTTAATTGTCCTAGTTTCACCCCGAATTTTCACAATTACTCTAAAATACCACTGAAATGACGTACATGCTACGATTGAGGTCTTACAAGGTCTTAATATTAAATTAGAAATATGGAGAAAAGTGTTAGAGTTTAAAGGTTTGAAGGTTAGCAGAAGAAAAACGGAATACATACATTACAATTTTAGTAATGTCCAGAGAGACGGTGGTGCGGTGAAAATTGGAGACGAAGAGGTGCCGAAAATTGATCGTTTTAGATATTTAGATTCAATGATTCAGAGTAATAGCGAAATCGAGGAGGATATTATGCATAGAATCAAGACAGGTTGGTTAAAATAGAGAAGTGCAGTTAGGGTGATTTGTGATCGTAGGATTCTGTTGAAACTTAAAGAAAAATTCTGCAAAACTGTTATAAGACTAGCTCTTCTTTATAGTTCAAAGTGTTGGGCAGTAAAAAAGAATCATGTTTAGATAATTGGGGTAACAGAAATGAGAATGCTGCGGTGAATGAGTGGGAAGACGAGAATGGATAAAATTAAGAATGAAACTATTAGAGAGAATTTAGAATAGCACCCTTCGAAAAGAAAATTAGAGAAAATCATTTACAATGGTTTGGGTATGTGGATAAAAGATCCATAGAAGCACCAATAAGAAAATGTGATTTAGTTCAAGTTTAGGGGACTACTAGAGAGAGGAGTAGATCTAAGAAGACGTTGGATGAGACTATTAGAAATAATTTGGAGACATTAAACCTGACGAAGGAGATGACCTTTGATCAATCTCTATGACGCAAATGGATTTATGTAGTCAATCCTACATAAGTAGGACAAAGGCTTAATTGTTGTTGTATATGTAACTAATATTCACTTTAATACGGAATCACTCATCAATCTCTCTTTACGCTCCACATACAATGTGTGAGTACATGCTGGACTGATAGGGAACTAAAAACCAATTTAAGCGACTAATTCTAAACTTATGTTTTAAATTAAACAAATAACATATTACACCTTCTATTTAGGACTAATTGCGGATTATCCCTTAATAAAATAAGTTTATTGGTGACTGCACAAAGTAAGATCCCATACACTCTACTCACTCATAGTAACTTTTTAGAAGATTAATAATTTTGTCAGAAATGCAGTATATGAAAATCACTACAATAAATCAGCACACTATTTTAAATGTAAAATATTCTAGTGCGTCATATTCAATTTCTGATACAATTTTTAGATTTTTTGATAAAGTGTGTTTGAGTCAGTTTACGCACACCTCAACTAATTAACTCACCGGACAATCTTAAAGGCATACTCCCCCACATCGGTCTGGTGCATTCAGGGATTAAATTCAAGATTTAATTCATGAAGTATTTATTAGAGAATCAAACCTTAGTTTGACAAGGAAATGAGCATCTCCTCTTAATTAGCAACCGAACTAACACCTCTAGGCAAACTTTGTATATAATTATTATGAGCCAATAGAGATTGAGTGAATAACGAACCACAAGACAATTGCTCATTTTCAAATATATTAATACTAAAACATTAAGAAGTAAATGCCAACTATGCTCAAATTTTGAGAGTAAAACTAATAATTTATTCTTTAAGAATTGATGTGTTTAATTATAATGCCAAATTAAGTTTCTTTCTTCCAATTTAAAAATTAATAGAAGAATATAATATAAATTACAAGAACAAAAAATATAGTTATTTTGTTAGAATTATGACTACTAACAGATAAGATAAACCAATTCTATAAAAATGATATATTTCAGACTAATATAAAAATTGTAAAAAGTTGAAAGTAATATATATTTTAAAGTAATATGAAAATACTAAAAGTTAGGGAAGAAAATATAAATATGTTTCAACTTCTAAGAATGTATTTCTAATTTTAAATAAACAATATAAAAACTTTACAAAGAGGACAAAATTGAAAAGGTAATTACACCTTTGCCACTCAATTAAGCAGCTCAAACTCCTCACTCTCTCTTTTATATTAACTATAGAAATTGCATTTTTTCGAGTAATTCAGAAAACAAAAACAAACAAGACAACTACTCAGGACACATATCAGAAGCCCTCTCTGGGAGTGAACTGCAAAGTACACTTATTCAGGACCAATAGCTTTTAACGTTCTTCAATCAGGTCTTTAAACCTATGCTCCTCAGGATATGGGTTCTGGATCAAAGACACAACATCCACTGAATCCGTCTCCACCTTTACCCGAGCATAATCTCTAGCAGCTATCACTTTTATGCCCATGATGAGACTCTTCAATTCTTTTTCCAAGGTAGTGCAACTGTCCAAACATCTGTAGTAGCCTATTTTCTGAATTCCAAGGTCATCTCTGAGCGACCTTCCAACGTCTTATTTCCTTAGATTTCCTTTAGCACTTCCATCCATATTAAACTTCAGATAACCTGCCAAAGGAAGGGATCAAGTAAGTTTAGGAAATGTTAAGCTATTTAGGATGTTTGGTTTTAAAAAAAGATTTGAAGAGATCACGATTGTAATTTGCAATACGAATCAAAGTAGAGGAAAGAGCATTGCAATTACCTTCAATAACCTCTTTAATTCTATCTTTCCAGACTTCTCAAATAATAGCAAGAAACAAGTAAAAATTAGGGTTGGAGAAACTCCCTTTTAAATTTGATCTGATCCAATCCCAAATATCAGAATGAGAAGCAAGGTACCTAAAATTAGAATAACCAAAATGGTCCCAAAAAATTGTATATTTAATCATCAATATCCGATGAAAATTGCAAGATAACAATCAAATGATTATTTTCCAATTAATATTCAAAATCATAAGATGATATTAGTTTTGCATTTAAATAATTTTAAAATATAATATATATTTTCAAAAAAATAAGATTTTATACATTTAATAAAATGAGGTTATTGGTGACAGTACAAAGTAAAATCACATCTTAGTAACTTTCTAAGAAGATCAATAATTTTATCAAAAATCCAACATCAGTGTCGTACATGAAAATCATTACAAAAATCTGTATAATATTTTAAATGTAAAATATTATAGTGCAATCATTTTCGATTTCTGACATAATTGTTAGACTTTTTATATTTGTTTTTTATTTTTTGATAAAGTGTGTCTGAATCAATTTACGCGCACCATAACTAATCATCTCACTTGACAATCTTAATTGCACATTTCCTCATATCGATCTGGTGCATCCAAAGATTTAATTTCTGGAGTGCTCTCCAAGAAAATCGAACCCTGGTTGACTGAACTAACAACTCTTGGTAGAGTTTGTATATAATTATTATGAGCCAATAGAGATTGAGTGCATAATGAACCACAAAAATTAAGTCACATGAATATCAAGCCTTCTTAGATGCAATTCTTCAGCTCCCTACTTCGTGTCTTGCCAAATCGCGCTTCTACGTTGGTAAGAACCCTAATTTCTTCTCATCTCAATTTGGTTTACAATTCAACTAAGTTTCTTTCTTTTCAACTCCTACTCATCTATTCTTGCCAGCGGCTCTAACTATCTCTAATTTTAGTTCAGGAGTATATGCGAAGTTCAATTCAACCTTTTCCATTCGCTGAACAATATTTGTCAGGTATTTTGCCCACTTAATTATATGCACACACACACACAAACATGTGTGTGTATGTGCGCGCGCGCGCGCGTATGATGTGTATATATATGGATCTTTGTTTTTTAGGTGTCCAGTTTTACCCAAAATATGTTGAATTTTAGTGTTGAAATTAGTTGATTTCAACACTGAAATTTCACACACACACACACACTCATTTATACACATATAGACCTTTTGTATGTATATGGACCTCTTTGTTTAATATAGCACACCACCCGTTTGTGAAATTGCCTTAATGAGTTGAGGCATTTTAACATGGGTGTGCTTGCTAAATCTCTGAAATTTGAGTTCTTTACAGAAATTTGGGTGCCCCATTGATTAAGTGGACCTTCTTTATTTTGGGTCATCTTCATTTGGTTTGGTCATTTAAAATATGGTTTGTCTTTGATCCGTGATAATATCTTCCACACCGGGGTATTGAACTGAGTTTCGTTAATTCCAACTTCATTTTCCATCCTTGTTCCATTAAACATATTCTTCACATGTTTCCTCTTTCCCTTTCCTTGTTTTGCTATGGGTGGTATGTTCATCTCCATAATTAAAAAAATACGTTTGGACAATGGATTATGCCTTCACTTCGTCATCTTTCTTATCGTAGAATTTTTCCCTCACCATCAGTTCTTATTGCATCTTTGAATTTATTTTATCATAAAATAATTAAGAAATAAACTTTTAGGCAAACCTCGTAATTGTTGATAATTTGTACTTTTAACTTTGATGAGAGTATTTTTGGGCACCCCTAAGTCAGCACTGGAGACTCAGTCACGTGTCCGTCCTCGTAGTGACAGAGACGCATTCCGAAATCCACAACGCCACGCTGGTGCATATGTCAATCATGACTCTCCCCTGGAATCTCATTTGCACCTAGGGAGGAGCGAGGAGCCTTGCAGAGACGTGCCGCTCTGAGCTCTGCGCCGTACCCTGGGCGATCAATTTCAGGGATTCAACCGTTCACCTCGATCAACTCCCCTTTCCGACTCGATTCTTCTTCAGGACTCCATGGATCTCCGCTTTTCTCCATCAATTCACCGCTGCAAGCCTGGCAAACGCATGTGGGCTTTGCTAAATGGGCCCAAAAGCGCAAGCCCAACAATTATCTCCTAAACGCTCCGATTTACCGACTAAACACAGGATTTCGACTAATTAACTGTGTTTAGGCCAACTAATCATCTCTAACTCCTATATATATTGGGCTGTGCAAAGCCCGAGGTACGCTTGAATACACTTACATTATACGCGAGTTCATTTGTTTATTTGTTGCATTACTGTATATTTTCTCTCTAAGCAATGATTACCACGCCGAAGGGGCTTCACCGGGACAAATCTCAGTCTGAGCCTTCTGCAGGTACATTCCCTGAGGAGTAGGACTCTAGACACAACAGGCCAGTCCCCCTAGAATCCAACACATCTCACTCGAAGATTTTTCAACCGACGACTCCACCTCAATAGGAGGACTCACCCGTTATCCGACTGAACTATACTCGAGGTGTGTATCAATTTTATACACCAACAAACTTGAATTTTCATGCTATGAATCTGTACGATATTGGAAGAATTCAAGATTTGGTTTCCAACTGCTTGTCTGATTTTCATGTATTCTAAAAACTGTTTTAACCAACCCAAACTGTATTTTCGTGGAGAAATTATGAATTTCAATAAATTATTTATGAATTGTTGGGAAACTATTTTTTTTATTATAAATCAAACAGACACTGAATGCTAGATTTATCTCTGTTGTTGTTTTGATTATGCATTTCTGCTAACAATGCATCGGCATGTATTTCTAATGGAATATTATTTAGGCCCGGTTTGTTTAGTGTTTTTGTTCCCACATATCAGTTTTTGAAACAAAGAAAAATGTTTCTCTTTACTCCCAAAATTTTGGAATAAATTTATAGGAACATAACATAAAATTTCCTCGACTTTTATTTTGTTCGAAGTTTTATGAGAATAAAAACAAAAAAGTAAGAACACTAAACATATGCCACCTTAATTGAGAACACTAAACAAATGCCACCTTAATTTTCTTTGAATCGCTCCAAAACAGAAATTTTTGAATGAAGGTTGTTTCACTAGTTTATGTAATGTTTGATTCTATGGAATTGGAAATGAACACATGCAAATTTTTATATTTTTGCATGCGTCTATTTCTCTCCCAATTCCAAGGCTCCAATTCCCCATTTCCAAACACTAGCTTGAGTATGATATTGGTTAGAATCGATACAATTATCCTAATGAAAATGGGGCTAAAGGCATTGAGTAGTTGTATAGTACAAGTATTCAATGCATGGTTAATCGTATTGTACAATCATTTAATGCATTTGGTCCTCTCTTTGTTTCTTTTTTTTTTTTTTTTGGATTTTTAGCATTTTCCTTATAATGCTTCCACGTCTTTAAGATTAACAACCATTTTATGCTTTTTGATGGTTAGGAAAAAGAGAAACAAAAAAAAAATGTTTATGTTCTTATCTCTAATTTTTAGACTAAATTTGGGATCTAAACAAAATATATATATATATATATATTAATTCTATTCTTTTGTTACCGTTTTAATGTTTATGGAACTTAAAAAAAAAACCGGAAGACTGTCAGTCTTCATCTAACTTATTTCATAATAATGAAATCGATGTTGCAGAAATTGGGTAAGTGGATAATATTTGGAAAAGTGCACGAGTCGTTGGATGTTGGGACCGATGAGAGGAGAAAGAAGATAAGAAAATTCAAGAAATCAGTATGAAAATTTGTGTATTTTCTTTTGGCAGAGCTTCTGGTTCTTGCGCTGACCGATAAGCCTTGGTTCAACAAAACAAAATATTTTTGGAAAGGGCCTGGAAATCAGGTCTGGCTTGACCAGAAATACAAGTAAATTTTCAAAATAGTCGTGCACTAAGGATTGTCTAGGTTGCTTTGTTTAAGGCAGTGTTTATTTTCAGTGTTTGCATTTCGTAATGGGAGCATAAACAAAAATATGTGAATAGAAACATACACAGATGCTACTTTAGTGTTTTTGATCCAAGACTATGCTCAATGATTCTTCTCTGCAACAGGTATCATGATGGTGCTCAACTCTCTGATCAACAAATGGCTTTGTTGCAGTATCTGAGAGATAACCTTCACTTCCTAAGTGAGGAGGTTGTTGTGCGGAAACGTGTCGGGTGGACCCAACACAGAACAAATATTATAGGAGATGAAATGAAAACACACACACATACTCACAAACAATAACACAAGATTTAACGAGGTTCGGCAATTTTGCCTACTCCTCGGGAGCAACTATGGAACTTCTTTATTTGATGATGAAATACAAATAAAGAATACAAATCAAGGCCTTAAAACAACTCAAGACACTTGAGTAAAAATTCACTCAATTGTGGCTATTGAGAAATTTAATCTCTCACTCTCTTCTTGTTCTACAATTGTGAGACATTTTCTTTTCAAAGCTCATGACCTCTATTTATAGAGGAGGTTTGAGCTTTGTTTTCAATTTGAACAAAAAACCATGAACCTTCAATAATTTCTGCAGTCCAAAATTGCAGCTCTTTCTTTCAACAAAAATGGTCACTTTTACATGTTGATTTTCTTCCATCTTCAAACTTGGTTGCCACCAACCATATTTTGTTGTCAAGAGTGGCAACCATGTGATCCATACACAATTGTCAAAATAAACAATTGTCACCCAAGCTGAAAATGCCCACCAACGTTGAAAAAAATAAAATAAAATAAATGAGCCAACAACCAACAATCTCCACTTTGGCGAGATTTTCAAATGCCACCATCAACATAACGTTAGTATAAATTCTCATACTATACATCCAATAGAACCAATAGTTGCTCCTCCAAAAATCATACTTATGTATGAACAATATTGGCCAAGTTTAGGCAGTGATGAAACTTGGCGCTTTCAACGACTTTCATCAACATATCTGCAGGGTTATCGGCTATCCCAATCTTCGTAAGAAGAATAACACCTGCATCAACAATTTCTCGAACAAAGTGGAATCGAACATCAATATGTTTGGTCCGAGCATGATGAACTTGGTTCTTCGCTAGATGTATTGCACTTTGATTGTCGCAATATATCTCCACCTGTTTTTTATGAAGACCCAAGTCTGAAATCAGTCCTTGTATCCAAATGGCTTCATTCATGACTTCTCCAGCAGCCATGTATTTAGCCTCCATGGTAGACAATACTACAGTGGACTGTAAAGTAGACCTCCAACTGACTGGACCACTAGCCATGGTAAATAAATACCCGGTAGTAGACCGTCGCTTATCCAAATCACCAGCGTAGTCCGAATCCACATATCCAATGAGAAATCTTTCAACTTCCATTTGATTTCTCACAAATTTCAAACCCACATCCTCAGTACCTTTGATATACTTCAAAACCCATTTTGCAGCTTCCCAATGCTTCTTTCCTGGATCATGCATGTATCTGCTAACCATACTAACAACTTGAGAAATATCAGGTCTTGTGCATACCATTGCGTACATGAGGCTTCCAATCAAACTTGCATACGACACTTGAGCTATATACATCTTTTCTTCATTTGTACTCAGTAACAGTTCCGCACTTAATTTAAAATGAGGAGCCAAATGTGTACTAACTGGTTTGGTATTTTTATCTATACTAAATTGATTTAGTACTTTTTTCAAATATTGTTTCTGTGTTAGCCATACAGTCTCAGTCGTTCTGTCACGAGTAATTTCCATACCCAAAATTTTCTTGGTTTCGTCAAGATCCTTCATTTCGAATTCCTTCCGAAGTTGGGCTTTCAACTTCTCAATCTCCACCGAACTCTTAGATGCAATTAACATATTATCAACATATAAGAGCAAATAAATGAAGGTACCATTTTTTAATTTACAGAAGTACACACAATGATCGTATTGACTTCGCGTAAAGTTATGTATCTTCATAAATTTATCAAATCTCAAATACCACTGTCGTGGAGATTGCTTCAAACCATACAAGGACCTCTGCAACTTACACACCATTTGTTATTTGCCAGCAGCTTTGAAACCATTAGATTGCGACATATAAATTTCCTCATCCAAATCTCCATATAGAAAAATAGTTTTCACATCAAGTTGTACCAACTCCAAGTCAAATTGTGCGACCATGGAAAGTAAAATTCGAATGGAGGAATGCTTTACTACCGGTGAAAAGACTTCATTGTAGTCAATCCCTTCCTTTTGAGCATATCCCTTTGCAACCAGTCTTGCCTTGAATCTCACACTGTTTTTCTCATGAGAATTTTCCTTCTTTGCATACACCCATTTACATCCAATTGTCTTTTTCCCTTTTGCTAACTCTATGAGTTCCCAAGTCATATTCTTATGGAGAAAATCCAATTCTTCATTCATGGCCTTATTCCATTCCACAATTTCAGAATTTTGCACAACTTCTTTGTATGTGGTTGGAATATCTTCACTGACAATTGGTAGGGCATAAGCAACCATATCCGCAAACTTGGCTGGTTTTCGAATTGTTCTTTTTGGTTTGCTAGCTGCTATCGATTCTTCAATTTGTGGAGGCCTTTGAGGAGGAGGCTCCACATCAATTCTATCTTCCGTATCCCCATCATTTTTATCATCTGAATAAGTGTTTTCTGAAGGAGAATCTGCTGGACTTTGATTCTCCACTTGCTGCACTCGACTGCCTTTTTTATTCTTTTCATTGGACACTTTCTTCTTCACAAATTTACTTTCGTCGAAAGTAACATCCCTACTCAAGATCATTTTCTTCAAAGCAGGGCACCATAATCTGAACCCTTTCACTCCACTGCTGAAACCCAGAAATATGGCCTCCTTTGCCCTTGGATCAAGTTTGCTATCTTCGGTCACATGAAAGAATTCCGAGCAACCGAAGATACACAAAGAATCATAATCTGATGCAGGTGATCCTAACCACACTTCAATAGGAGTTTTTCCATCAATTACAGCAGAAGGCAGACGGTTAATTAGATGACATGCATAAGTAACCGCTTTTGCCCAAAAACTCTTCGTCAAATCGGAATTGGATAGCATGCACCTTACTTTTTCAAGTAAAGTCCGATTCATAAGTTCTGCTACACCATTCTGTTGAGGAGTCTTTTTCACAGAAAAATGCCTCACTATTCCTTCTTGTTTGCACAAGGAATAAAATGGATCGGACATGTATTCGTCGCCGTTGTCTGATCTCAACACCTTAATCTTCCTTCCGGTTTGATTCTCCATCATCTTTTTCCAAGCCAAGAAGATCTTTAGGATTTGATACTTGTGTTTCATAGTATACACCCAGAGTTTTCTTGAGAAGTCATCTACAAATGTAACAAACCAGTGCCTTCCACCCAAAGATGCAGTCTTCGTTGGACCCCAAACATTAGTATGTATATAGTCTAGGATCCCTTTTGTTTTGTAAATGGCCATGTCAAATTTAATTTTGGTTTGCTTACCCAACACACAGTGCTCACAGAAGTCCATCTTACAAGTCTTAGCACTCTTCAAAAGACCCTGCTTCACTAGGCCTTGCATGGCCTTCTCTCCAGCATGCCCAAGCCTCATGTGTCAAAGCTTGGTTGTATCAATAGCAGTTTCTACGGTGACAACTCTACCGACAATGGTCTTTCCTTGTAAGAAATACAAATGATTTCTTCTTAGGCCTTTCAAGACAACCATGGCACTTCGTGTGACTTTCAACGATCCGATTTCCATGGTGACTTTGAAACCATTTGATTCCAAAGCACCCAAAGAAATTAGATTCTTCTTCAAATCTGCTACATACCAGACATTGGTCAGATCTCTCGTGGTTCCGTCGTGCAGCTTCAATCAAATCACGCCAACTCCTTTCTTTTCACAAGCATGACCATTTCCCATAAGAACTGCTCCACCTCTAAAAGAGATCTAAACTGGTGAAACAATCTCTATCAGGACACATATGATAGGAGCATGCGGAGTCAAGAATCCACTCGTCTGAGCCAATTTCAACTGTAGTAGCCAGAGCAAAATTTGAATTATCATTTTCAATTTGGGCCATGTTTGCATTTGTATTACCCCTGTTTTTCAGCTTGGGGCAATCCTTCTTCCAATGGCCCTTCTCGTGGTAAAAAGCACATTCATCCTTCGCTGGAATCTTCCTGCCATTTGATGAAACTCCTCTCGACTTGGAACGAGAGTTGTTTCTACATTTGTTGTGCTTTTTGGTCTCCGATCTGTCCCTCATCATCAAAGCAGTAGATGTATCAGTTTGGGACACCTTGTCACGTCTACGAACTTCATTATTCATCAACGCGTCTGATACATCATTGAATTTCACCGAGTCTTTTCCGTAGATCAAAGTGGTTGCCAAGTGTTCGTATGAATCCGATAATGAATTTAACAACACAAGGGTTTTGTCCTCATCTTTGATCTCTTCATCCAGGTTCAATAGATCGGCAATCAACTTGTTGAAGTCATTCAAATGGTCCATCATAGATGTACCTTCTTGGTATTGAAATCGAAAAAGCTTTCGCTTCAAATACAACCGATTCTTAATACTCTTCGTCGTGTACTCTTCTTCAAGTACCCTCCATAAGTCTTTCACCATCGTCTCTCTCATTACAAAGTATTTGACGTTCTTTGCAAGACAGAGACGAATAGAACCGCACGCCATTTTGTTGATCTTCAACTACTCTGCTTTCTTCATAAAATCTAGTTTTTCCTCCAGGGTTATATTCAAACCCTATTGGACCAGCATATCCATCATCTCACATTACCACATGCCAAAACTATTTGTTCCATCAAATTTTTCAATATCAAATTTGCCATTTGATATTGACAATTTTGTTTGTGAACTGGAAGAGGTTGATGGCGATTCAATCTCCTTCATTTTCGATTCGATCTCTTTCATAATCCCAAGCTCTCAACCGGAGCTCTGATACCACTTGTTGTCCGGAAGCGTGTCGAGTGGACCCAACAAAGAATAAATATTATGGGAGATGAAATGAAAACACATACACACTCACAAACAATAACACAAGATTTAACGAGGTTCGGCAATTTTGCCTACTCCTCGGGAGTAACTATGGAACTTCTTTATTTGATGATGAAATACAAATAAAAAATACAAATCAATGTCTTAAAACAACTCAAGACACTTAAGCAAAAATTCACTCAATTGTAGCTATTGAGAAATTTAATATCTCACTCTCTTCTTGTTCTACAATTGTGAGACATTTTCTTTTCGAAGCTCATGACCTCTATTTATAGAGGAGGTTTGAGCTTTGTTTTCAATTTGAACCAAAAACCATGAACCTTCAACAATTTTTGCAGTCCAAAATGCAATTCTTTCTTTTAACAAAAATTGCCACTTTCACATGCTAATTTTCTTCCATCTTCAAACTTGGCTACCTCCAACCATATTTTGTTATTAAGAGTGGCAACCATGTGAGCCATACACAATTGTCAAAATAAACAATTGCAACCCAAGCTGGAAATGCCCACCAAAGTTGAATAAAATAAAATAAAATAAATTAGCCAACAACCAACAGAGGTATGCGAATGCAAATAATTGGGCTGTGTACATTTGACCCTCCCAGACCACACAGTAGCGGCAACCTTCTTACACCGAGCTGCCCTTTTTATGTGAGCATTTGTGTTGCCACTCTCGACAACCGCATCGACAAAGTGGATAGAATTTGATTGATAGTAGATGCATTTTATCCCCTGTTTGTGATGTATGTGCTAAATTGCTAATTGATTAAAGGACAACCATAATTCTAAGATGTCGCATCGACATAATTGCAAAAGTGGTTCGATTGATTATGTTCTCATTATTTTTAAAGCATTTTGTATTTTGAAGATTGTTCAACATTAATTTACTTCTTGTATATTCTATCATGGAGGAGTCTTTTCTGTTGAACTACGAAAATAAGATATAGTATATGATATAGACTATATTGTTCTTACCATACTTTTAAATAATGGACCTAACTAATGATCTGCTTTCGCAAAACATGAAGGTTATAATTTATTTTATCACCTTCTGCAGGTTGATCTTGAACTAGTTCAGAATTGCTTCCGACGAGGCAAAAGACAATGATTCAGAATCGGTTTATCGTAGCAAACCAGTTACCCAGTCAAGGAAGAATGATCCATTGGAGTATGAGGTTCAAATGGTTGATAAGAAAGTAGTTTAACAAGGAAGAAATCTCCGGCGATCGGAGCAACGACGCCGGTTCCAAGCCTTTTCGTGACACTAAAATCGTACGGCGAATTTGTAAAGGCATCAGAGTCTGGTAATAAGCTTGTGAAGATGCTTGAAGTTAGAAAACTTTCATATAATAAAAAACACGCAGCATATCAAGGTAAGGCCTTGTTTTTTTCTCCAGTTTTCTATTCATCACTCTATTGGGCTACTTATTTGGTGTTATGAGTATTATAATTAAGCCCATTTTGTGTTTCTGTTCCCAGATTTCTGTACAGTATCTATTTTGACCCATGGTATTTAGAACAAATTTATGGGTTTAGAATGGAATTGTTTCTTAATTTAGAAGATATGTTCTTGTTAGTTTCTCTTTTTTAATTCAATTCCATATTTGCAATTTGGAATTCTCATTGTTGATTTTCTAAATTGCAGCTGGTTGTACCTGATCATTTGATGAAAAAGAAAGTGAAGTAGATGATATGGGTATTATGTTATAACCATTTTATACATTTATTCATGATAGAAATTCAAGTTTTTGATTTTTGTATTGCAAAACAATGCCATATGTATTTTTTATGATGTAAAATTCTGGTGTTATTAATAGTTTAGTTATTTTGGAAATTCATGTATGTTCATTCTTGACAATATATTTTATAGAATGGTAGGATATTTTATTTTATTTTTTTTAAAAAGGATAAACAATCACAATTTTTAAATGTGATTAAAAAAGGGGTAAACATCTCACTTTGATATAAAACTGCGATAATCACAATTTTTATTTTTTATTTATTTATTTTTTTATTTATTTTTTTACTTTGATCACATTTGAAAACTGAGATAGTAGATGGACTTACCATCTCAGTTTTTTACTGTGATAAAAAACTTAACATCTTAATTTTTTAGCTGTGATAAAATGCCCACTTTTAATCACACCTCCATCTATCTCGGTTAGTTTTTGGACCAAAAACTATGATAAAAAACATTTTTTCTTGTAGTGTTTGTTTAGTGTTTTTGTTCCCAGCTTTCTATTCTCATTCCCGAAAAAACTCAGTACATGATTTTTGGTCAGGCACGAAGAACAAATTTTGGTGCTTGGCTCCTGAACAAAGATATTTAAGAATTTTTGTTTATGTTCCAAGTTTATGGAAACGAAAACAACAATGTTGTTTAGGTTGCATTTTGTTCCATGAATATTGGTAACAGAAATAGAAATATGTGAAAAAGAAATATGTTTTTGTTCAATTCCTAGATTTGAGAACAAACTTTGGGGAGGTTAGAATGTTCCAATATTTATTGGAACAGGAACACAAATTATGGAGCAGAAAACACTAAACAAATGCGGTGGTGTTTATGTTTATTGATGTTACTGCAACATGTTTCAGTTCTTAGAAAACATGAAATCGAAACTGAAATCCAAGAACAAGATTGTTCTATTTAATTTAGAACGTAATGTTTATATTCAACTTAATTTCTATTGTTTAACTAACTATAACCTTGACATTTCTTTACAAGTAACTTCCATTAATTGATTTAAACAAATTTAAACATTTGCTTTAAACAATTTTTTTTTATACCATATTTTTTCTATATATATATATATGAACTTTAATAAAATAAGATTTACATTATCAAGCATAAGAACCTAAAATGGAAATTGAGGCACCACTATTTGACAATAATTAACCATATAATGGTATGAGATTTGGACATCTAGCCATACATTCTCTCATTACATTAAAAAAAAAAAATTAATAAATTCATAAATAAAATAAAAATAAATAATTCTCCTACCAAAAGCAATAAGAAGGGCAGGTAGATGCATCATTACTTCTAAGACTGCTATGAAGACGAAGAGAGAAGAAGCTTCTTCTCCTTCGGCTACTGTAAAACAACCCGTTTTTGAGCCTGAACCATATCATTTTCCGGATCTTTCTGGGGGATCGGAGCCTGACACATATCACCCTTTTGACCCGAAAGAGGGAACCCTTGATCCTCTCTGTCAAACTCTTCTTCCTGCTGAACTGGTAGCTTCTCAAGAACAGCTGTCTTTTCTCCATCTCTGTGTAACCCATCTCAGTTTTGGAAGATTTGGGACCAAAACCAGTTGATATACAACAGTTTCTCTCTATGCTTAGCCTGTGAATTAAGAGAGAGAGAGAGAAGAAGAAGAATGGGACCAAACCCAGTTGATATACAAAAGTTTCTCCCTATGCTTAGCCTGTAAATTAAGAGAGAGAGAAGAAGAAGAAGAAGATAGGACCAAACCCAGTTGATATACAAAAGTTTCTCTCTCTAGGATGATTTATGCTTAGCCTGTAGATTAAGAGAGGGAGATCGAAAGAAGAAGAATGGGACCCAGTTGATATATATACAACGGTCTGTATATAGGATGATCTATGTATGCTTACCCTGTAAATAAGAGAGAGAGAGAAGAAGAATGGCAATGGAGAGAAGAGAAGAGGGTGCACTTAAGAAGAGGCAGGCAAGAGAGAGAGAGAGAGATCTAGGAAGAAAGAGGTTGGCTGGAGAGGAGAGGGCGCCTTTAAGAAGGGCAGGTATACACTTGACTTAATGCTGTCTTTCTCTCTCGAGAAGGGCAGTATACAATTGACTCTCTCTATCTCAAGCAGGACTATAAACAAAGCCGCGTTAACCGAGCACTAATTTTGGTTCATTTATTTTTCTTGCGAATTCGAGCCAAGCCTGAAATCATATGTTTAAACTTAGTTCGTTTAATAATCTAACTGTTTACGAGTTTAATCGATTTATTTTTAAAAACAAAAATTATTAATTAACTTTTAATGTTTAAGAACTATATATATATAATAAGATATATTTTTTTAATAAAATTAATTATTTATAATTGTTCCTTGAAAACTATATATATATAATAAAATATATTTTTTTTAATAAAATTAATTATTTATAATTGTTCCTGAATTTATGTTCAAAATTCAAATATTCAATTATTAATAAACCAAAATATAAGAATTGAAAAAATCATAAAAAATTAATATAAATTTATAAATAATCAATATGGGTTAAATGAAAATTTATAAAATTAAAATTTAATTAAAGTATTAAAAAAATTCAAGAATCTATTTTACTAATTTTTCTTACCGAAAATTTAATAAAATAATTTAATTTTATATTATTCGAGTTGTTCACGAATATTAATAAGTCAAGTTCAAATGTTTGTTGATTTAATAAATGAGTTTAATTAAAAATTTGAGCTTAGATAATTTATTAAATGAACGAACTTCAAACACTATCGAGTTGAATTTCAATTATTTATGAACGGCTTGGTTCGTTTATATTCGTAATCTCTCTCTCAAGAAGGGTAGTGTACAATTGGTTCTCTCTCTCCATAGTCAATGTGAAACCTGGCGTAAGTTAACGAGTAGTGCACCACCGAAGAAATTGTCTCTTGGAGTAAAGAATGGTGTGCGTTGACGGTCAATTATGTTTTTGACTTTAAGATGGCCAATTTCGGAATTAAGATGCATTCTTTGAAAATATAATATAATATAATAGAATTCAACATTATTATATACACTCAATTCCATTACCATTATCTTTACAAATTCTTAAATATAATTTTGTAGAATTTGGTTTTCATAAAATTTGAATATTAATAAGTTCTTTTTAAAAAAAAATAAAAAAATTCAAGTTTAATTACTAAAGTACTCTTTAAGGGAATCGAACCCTAGATGACAAAGAAATAAAATACATTCCCTCACCAATCAAACTAACGGCTCTTGGATAAGTTCCTACATATATAAAGCAGATCCAATTTTGGAATAGAATTATTTTTGTACACAATTGCCTTCACCAGGGCTTCAATCGCCGACTCCCCTGTCATTAGATCACCAACTTCTTTGGTCATATCTGGCAATGGGCAGACATCAACCCCCATACATGGTCTTACGATTTTACTGAGACTTATGTTTTTGGTTAATAGTAATCCGGACCTGGTCAGTGCAACCCCCTTTTGTGACGAGGCACCTCTTCTCCCGAAGTTACGGAACTATTTTGCCAAGATCCTTGGAGAGAATTGTCTCGCGCCCCTAGAGATTCTCTACCTACAAACCTGTGTCAGTTTGAACTACATGTACCTTTTTGTTGAAGATCGTTCAGAGCGTTTTTTGGAAATATGGCATGGGTTAGATTTTAATTAGTCCTTAGAAATGTGTTAAATCCTTCAAATTAATCGGATTTGGTCAAAAAGGGTATGTTGCACACTAAAACTAAAACATTAAAAAGTACAACGTGCAACTCAATCCATACTTCATAGTGTAATTTAGTCAAACTATCATGAAGACAACCGAGAAAGGCAAGTCAAATATCAATTAACAAAAGATGCAACAACGTGTGACACTTGAATTAAAACAATTGCAGAACCTTCACAAGGTCGGAGGTTCGAATTTGTAGAAAAATACTTGTTGAAAAAGATAATCACGCACCCCGAACAAGATTAGTCTTACATCCTGTATAGGTGTGGGAACATAAAAAATATACCAAAAAATAAAACAAAGGATCCAGAGCAAACTCAAATTCAGACAAAGTACGCAGAGTCAAGTCCCAAAAAAAAAAAAAAAACATTAAAAACAAAACCCAAACCTTGTCTCAATTCTAATCTCATGCCCTCAAATTCACCATGATCATCTGATCCCCCCAAAAAAAACCAAAAAACAAAGCAAAACAAAACTATGAGCAATCACCACAAATATGTTCAATTTACCCAACAATGTACAAAGACTATCACCGTCTATATCAAGCACAAGGAAAAACGAATACCGGTATCAGCACAACAACAATTGGATCTTACCCATAGGTTTTCCCCATATGCCAAAAAAACAAAACCATAAACAAACACATTTTCATTTTTCTAGCAATAAATGTTTCTTACCTAGTACCAGATTCATTAACCGAAGGTACCTTTTCAGGGTATGTAGACACGTCGATATCGATGAGCGATAGGTCATAAGGAGTAGATAGAGAATTTGAAGCATCAATGATCAAGGAAGAGTCCACAGCCTCAGATTTGAGAGTAGTAATAGTACTAATATCTTGGAGGGAGCCGGAGTTTTCGGGGGTGTTACTATCAGAAGATGAGAAACTAGATAGCTGTATATCCTCCAGTTTGTTTCCAAAGGCGTGTTTGTTCCGTCTAACGGTATCCATTTCTGGGCCAGTTGGGACGAAGGTCCTTGCTCGATATTTCTTCGCTCCATCTTCGCCCTCAGTGTGGTTGTAGAGTACGTAATCATGGTAAGTCGGAGCGAACTGAAAAAAAAAAAAAAAAAAGTTGAGGTTATGCCAAATACAAAATAAGATCATGCTTCCAAGATCGTGCCATGTCATCATGCTGACGCAGTTTGCCATGTCATCCTGATGTTGATATTGTGTGACAATACTCTAATGCCGTGTACGGTAGACGGGATTGAAATTGGAATTTGGATTAGAGTCCAGTCAAAATTCGAATATATCTAGCGAGATTCATCATGAGGAAGGGCCATGCTGCGTCATCATGTTGACGTGGTACGCCATGTATCATAGTGATGGGGTATGACCATACGATAAAGTCGCGTTTGGTACAAGGAAATGGAATCGAACTTCGAATTAAGCGCCAATTTGACTCTATTCTCATGGTGGGGTCCATTAGGTGGGAGGGGTCATGCCACATCATCACGCTGACATGTTACACCATGTCACCGTGATAATGAGATGAGACCATAAATGGAATCAAATTTCGAATTAGGGCCACCTTGATCTTATTCTCGTGGTGAGATTCATCACGTGGGACAGTCATGCCACGTCATCATGGTAAGACGGTACACCATGTTGATACGGCATGACCATACACCAACGCCAAGTGTGGTACACAGGAATGGAACCAAAATTCGAATTAGCATTCATTCAAAATTCAATTCTATTCTCATGGGATTCGTTTCTATTTCCACATGATGGAGAATTAACACATCAGCGTCCACACCCCCATGTTGAATAATTTTATTGAACAACCGATGACATGGCATATGACAGACCCACATGACAATGTTTCAGCAACCCGAGCCAAAAAGTAAATACAAGTCGCGAGTCTCACCTGGTGCACGGTGTCATGGTAAAAGTCGTTTAGTTTCAAGGCATGTGCAAGGCTTCCCGTAAAAGCAGGGGAGGCACCAATGTTTGCACCAGCATACTCTTTGTATGGAAATGCATACAGGTGACCGGCTGCTGCAATGAGCATCTCTACACAAATTATGAAGTTTTGAAACTCTGCAGCTTCCTGAGTATCTTTAATAAATCCAGATTTTGCAGCCAGAAAAACCAAAACACCCTAAAGAAAAAGTACGCGAAAATGAGATGAATAGTTGCCTATATACCAAATAATAAAAGATGAATTGTAACAAGATTTCTTCGAGAACTAGTCAATTTTATTCTTTTAATCTCAGTTTTTTTTCTTTATTTTTTAGTCTTTTAATAGCTTTTAGTCTTTTAGTTAAAATTAACTAAATTGAATCTATCAAGTTAATGTTAACTAGATATGGAATTTGAATTTGATGTCGTGGTTGGTGGTGGTCCGGCAACCGGCGGGGTGGAGGCCCAACAATTGGCGGCCAGATTGCAGCGGTTGTCAGCTCTCAAGTCTGGCGACCAGAGTCCGGTAACAGGCGGAAGCATGGCAGCGGTGGGTGTCAGAGTTAATGTTAACTAAGTGGATGTCATAGTTTATTTTAACTAACTAGGTGTCATAGATAATGTTAACTACGGATTGAAAGATAAGTTTAAATAAATTTGGTAAGAACTATAAAAAAAGGTGTCTATAAATAGGATAAAAAATATAAAAACACAAAATGATTATGATAAAAAAATATAGAAAGATAGAATTCTACCTGCCAATAAGTCAAAAATACAACGGACTTGATTATGATAAACTTAGGAACTGGATTGAACGGCTGAAGCAAATCTCTGCAAGCCACATAAAACAACGCCAAGGCATAAAGTGCCATCGAGTATGAGATTGTATAGATAATCGTCAGATAGAGGTACGATTGCCTTGGATTGAAATTCCCATCTTCAAATTTTCCTTTAGCATAGAGTACAAATGTAACTGCAACTAATACGGGCTTAAGAATCACAAACTGCAAACAACCTTGCTTACATCTCCGTATAAAGCGCCTGCATCAATTACCAGTTTCGGAAATAAGGTTCAAATCTGAAGATTTATGATCTTCCGAACGAGATCATAACATACATGCATATAAACTCATTAACACATGCATTAGCCCTTTAGTGAGATAAAAGGAATGTGAAAAAAGTGGTAACAGGCATATATTCATAAGGTAGAAGGGCGACGAAGTAATAAATAAGTAAAATCTTTTACTTGGCATGTAATAATTTTTATATTTTCTTATTTAAGAAAATTATATATATTTAAAAAAAAAAATTAAAATAAAAACAGATTATTAATGCAACCCCAAAAAAGAAGCATAAATCCTACAATTGTTACCATGCATTGTACTGGTCAAACAATGTGGTTTTACTTATTGAAGAACTTACCCATGGTTCTCCAGTAAATTTCAACTTCGGCTTACATCAGCTCTTGACAACACATGAAAACCTAACCTTATGCGTGAGTACTCTTAAATACAATAAACATGAGGATTGATGTTACATTAATCATGCATGCAACACCATACTACAGAACCAGAAGAAAAACGCCACCGACAGTTTTTATGTTTTCTTCGCTAAGGAAATTATTAAAAAAAAACAAAAAAAAAAACAGACTTTTAATGTACAAAAAAATGATCATTTTGAATTCAAACATTTAACCCCAAACAAGGAAGCATAAATCCTACAAACGTCACCATGCGTCGTAGTGGTCAAACAATGTGGTTTTACTCATTGAAGAACTTACCCATCCAATGGTATGGCGGGGAAGCAACATGTTATTAGACACCAATTTGGCTTCAAAACCCGACCGCTCAGACTTAACACAACAGCTCCAGGGCCACCCACCCATGCCAGGCACAATGATAGGAAATTATAGATGACCCAAGCCTCGTATCTGTAGCATTGAACATAAAAATAGTTAACAAATTCAAGTTTGTGCATTATGAACAATGTAATAAAAGCAGTTTCTAATATCTAGATGCACAAGAGATTCAAGTATAATATGATCTAGCTACAACACGTAAATTTCTTTTTTACAATCTTTCTTACACCCTGGGCCCTCCTCCTTACAGATCCGTCCATGCTAATCCACCAATAACGCCAGCTACTATTAGAAAGATGACAAACAACCAGTGCAAGCGAAGAAGAAAAGTGGAACTTCACAGGCAATGTTAATGCAACGTTTCCATCGTCAATAATCTAAGTCTAAATCATTCGGAAAATAATTTTTTTCAGGCAAACATTACAATGATACATCTAGGTGGCTTGATACAATCTTCTATTCCAACCTTCCTAGATTTTCATTAAATTCAAGCTAGCTTATTTCATACCCACCCATTAAAACAGATATCGAACAATGAAAGCTCAGATAGCAACCGGCCAACTTCTCCTAAACCCAACACAAGTGGCAGAGGATAATGATAAATCTCAATACTAAAAATACATGAAACATGATATACTCAAACTTTAGTTTAAACAAATTGCAGCAATGGGTATACTTACACTTCTCGAATGGAATTAAAATAGATTGAGCTCTCATTAAATACAAGAGATAAGAATGACATTGAGGCATAAACCTGTCAAAGATAACAAAATTTTGAAATGGTCACAGAAATATCAAGAAATAAAACAAGCCGAATGATAAGTATACATTTGACAGTGCTGACTGTTGCCATTTGCAGGTTACAAATACATACCAAGAGAAAGCAAACAAACTTATATGAAAGGCCAAAAAACATATACAGTCAAAGGCAGTAGCAACAGTAAAGGAGGAAAAACTGCTTAATGCACATGAACACACAGACACACACAGAGATGATTACAAACTACATTGAAATGATCAGCATCTAGTGACCAAAAGCATTTCTTTGTTTATTTTTCTGGTTGGGAGGGGGTGGGGGTGGGGTGGTGGGGTGGCAGGGGGGGGGGGGGGGGGGACTGACCTACCTTCGTCTTACATAGACTACAGGGTTGTAGAAACTGAAGTATGTGTTAGGAAAGGTGGCACTTAAACATCAAGTAACCTTTACAAGTGAACAAACAAGCACAAAATAGCATCCAATTATTGTTTAAGTGTCAACTTTCCTAATATGTACTTCAGTTCCTAAACATCAAGTAATCTTTAGAAGTGAACAAACAAGCACAAAATGGCATCCAATTATTTAACTTGATTAAATTTGTTTACAGAGTCAAACATCATTAGGATAATATTGCTAGATTACACCTACTTACCTTTTATTGTTATTTCTTTGTCCATTTGCTTCGACAAATTTGCTACAATGTGATCCTCCATCAATCAAATCTTACAATACAACCAGAGCTACATTACCAGAAGATGACAAAATAGAAAAACTCTACCGAGAAGACGTATAAATGAAACCTAAAGAAACCCTAAAACCATATTTTCCAAAAAAGCAGGTACAACTTCTCACTTTGCCCATTACGATATACCAGTCCCCTAACAAAAAAACAACAACTATTCATTCGGCAAGAAACATGGGGAATATAAGAACATCTAGTTGCCATAGGAAAAAATAGAGATATGACATAAATACGTATGAACATGTGTCATGTGGCATAAATCAAATAAAATGTGAAAAAAGAAAAGAAAAAGGCTTATTTATTACATGCCACTGGAAGCAAAATCAAAAGGTCACATCCTTGATCATGTTGCGCGAACCAAAGTAAACAAATGGGTACTTCTGACTTCCTGTTGCATCCCTAAACTTTTGCCCATATTATATTGCATTAATTATCCAGTGATAACAACCAATTAAACTCTTACTCAGGTATCTATATCCGTATTGTGCCTGAGGGAGGGATTTAGTGTGTCGGTATCTCAGTGATATAAACAAGAGAATGAAAAAAGGGAATACAAAATTACTTACTGGAACCATAAAGATGATGCGGACAATGTAGCGCTGATACGTAGGCTCAGTATAATTCAAAAGGTGTCTGTAAATGTGAAAAATGGCCAAAGCAAAGGCACCAATTGTGCAAGGCAAAGCCACCAGTATGTAGTATATCGGCGCCATTTTCCTCCACAAACCCACTACATAAAACCAACAAAAAATCAATCAAACAAAATGACTAAAACTATACCTCCCTCCCTGTGCGTGTAGATGTGAGTAGTAATGTAAGAAACATACAAACCTCAGGAGAAGTGTATAACTGTCACAATCCACTTATCATCCGTTTCAATTGACTGGACAGAATTCTACGGCTATACATTGAACAACTCACTCGAAGCTCCAATTTGTACGTCAGAAAGTAAACCCTAAATCCGAAAATTCGATTGCGCTGTACCACGGAAAGCAACCATGTAAATCAGTTTGGTAATCAGCAATTTCACGTGCTCCGTATAATGAAACAATCGAGAAATCGATAAGTTCATCCAATTCAGATTCGACAAATTTCGAGAGAGAGAGAGAGAGAGAGAGAGAGAGAGAGAGAGAGATTGAATTGTAACTGACCTTATTCGAAGAAATTCGTCGATAGAAACAATACCGAAGCGTGAGTTGTCGATGAAGATGACGATGATACAGATCAATCACAGTGATGAAGCGCAATAATGGCGGAATCGAGAATCATAAAATGATAATAATGGGAAAAGCAAAAATCGTGTTGCTAACAGCAGAAGCAACAAAAAGGATTTTATTTTTCCCGGGTTTTAATATATATTTTGCTTTGGGTTTGTCTTGATTTGAATAACATGGCTTTAGAAGTAAATTGTAAGAAAACAAAATTAACGTTTACACTAATAACCAATAAGACAACATTTACTCAAAAGAAGGTTAAATTATAGGAAAAAAATTGAACCCTCCACAAGTATTACATCTAACTCATAATCACCAATAAGACAATAATTTAAGGAATAATTGGTCATTAGCCCTAAATAACCGATACAATTTTAAAAAAATCTCACTTAAGACATGTTTTGATTTAGTCACTTAAGTTGATTTTTACTTGAGTTTTAATTCTGCATGTACAGACAATGTAAAGGATTATAGAGAAAATTTTGGTAAATAAAATCATATTATAGTGAATATTAATTACATGTAACTAATATTTATCTTTGTAATATTAGTTACACGTTACCAATTACATGTATTTGTGTAATATTTGAGACATTTAACAAATATTACATACAGAAATTAATTTAATATTAATTACATGTATTTTTGTAAAATTAGTTGCATGTTACAAATTACGTGTATTTGTATAATATTTGTTACATTTAATAAATCTGTATACACAAATTAGTTACATGTACAAAATACAGTAATATTTATTACATCTAATAAAAATTTACACACAAATTAATTACATGTAACTGCGCAATTGTAGTCACGTGTATTGGGCCTTCTGTCTTTTTTTAATAGGCGAGAACTAAGACACAAGTTGATTCCGTCAATGTGAATTTTTAAAAATTAAGAGTAACCTAAGAGACTTGCACTAGATGCCCCATAATTTAATTCTAACATCCATAAAAATGATAAAACATGAAATGATTATATAAAGAATGTAAAAACATAAATATCTTGTTATACAATATTACGTAGAGATAAAATAGAACAAAAAATACAATTACATCTTAAAAAAATATATTTCCTAATCCGGTTTTGATGCCTTGACCTTCCATGACATAAGAGTTCTTCATTTTCCCAAGCTTGAAATCTTCAGTAGAGTTTTTAGCCTTAAGAATAGGGTTTATACCACTCACTTTCTCTACCATTTTGTCATAAACCATATAACTCCTCTGTAATTTTACAAATATCAGTAAACACCATTGGGCAATTTTTTCTTGTGTTAAATGACATAAATGCCTTTTTGTTATTTTGAAAAAAAAATTAAATTTTTATTTTATAAAAATTCATTAACATCCTTTTTTTTTTTTTAAAAATATAATTTTTTACTCTTAATTTTTTAAATAATTATATTTACCTCTTACTCTACCCCCACCCTCTCACCACCACCTCCATCGCCATCGCTAGAGAGAGAGAGAGAAAAAAAAAAAAGATTGGTGGTGGGGAGAGAGAGAGCGAGAGAGAAGGGAAAAAGGAAGATGATTTTTATTTATTAATTTTTTTATGAGATTTTTGTTATTTAACCCTTATTTAAGAGTTATTTTAGTAAAAAAAAAATAAACAGTTGTGTTGTAAATTAGTCTTTTTTAGAAAGATTCTTAATATACAGTCCTTTGACCGTTAACCAAATTAATAAATGGACGGTTATACCCTTATATAAATATAGAAAACCCTAGCTCTCATTACAACCCCTCTCACTAAAATCCATGTCGCTGTCCTCCTGCTCTCCATTCTCTCTGGCTCCCGACCTCGCTCTCTTTCCGATTTCGTGACAATGCTCATCCGAACTTCCATGAAGTCGACATCTCTTGCCGCCAATATATCTATCGACTAGCCACTTTCCTCACCGGCCCTAATCTCGCTGCCCCCCTCTCTGCGAAGGATCGTATCTCTCTCGAAATGAGCAGATCTGGTCAAATTTGAAGGCGGCGTTCCTCGGCGACGGTTGGCTTTGGGCTGCGATGTCCGGCGCCTGTCAGATCTGAACGCTCTAGAGGTTTATTTTTGGTTTGTTTGTTTGATTGATTTTTTTCTTCTCCCAAAAACGATCTCGCCGCCGATGGCCTTTCATTCTCCTCGACTCATTCTCTCACTCTCGATCTCAGTCTCAAATTCGAGAGCTATTATCATATTCGTACTAGATCTAAGTAATCGCTCACCTCTCACTCATCATCTCTCACCCTAATCTCGTTCCAAATCTGTGAAGTTATCCACATTGATTTGTCGTTTGAGTTTGATTGTGAATATTTTGTCCAGATCTGTGAACGGTTTTGTTTAGATTTGTTCCAGATTTATTTTGATTCGTTTCTTGTTATTTTGGTTGAGTTTTGTTTATTGGGTTGTGATTGTTCTTGTTTGATGCTGTTGTTTGTTGCCACTGCTTTTTATGTTCTCAAGAGATATAGAAATAGAACTGAATTTTCGAATATTCATTTTGATATGTATTTTTTTTTAATGTTCATGTATTTTTGGTGAAATATTCACTATTTTATTTTTTTTGTTAATGTTAATTTTTTTTATATTTTTTATTATCTTTACTGATTGCGAGGGGTATTTACGTTGATATTCACACATTAACATTTGTTCACGTAAATGTTTTAGATCAGTGAAATTGAGGGTTTTTTTTTTTTTTGTTTCACGTGAATGTTCAGATTGTGCCGTGAATATGCAGGCCAATTAATGTTTATGTGATTTTTTTTGTTGATTTGTGTGGAGTTTTCGTTTATTCACGATGTGTTTTGATCGTTTTTCAAATATTGAGTGAAAGTTCACACAAAACGAGTGAACTATTGTCGAGTAATTTTTGAGTGAACTGAAATATTGTTCTGAAATATTGAGTGGACATTTACACAAAAAGTGTGAATCATTGTTTGAGTGAAATAAAATAATTATTTCTGAAATATTGAATGAATATTCACACAAAACGTGTGAATCATTATTTGAGCAGAAATTAAGAGAATTAAAAATTTTGTTCTGAAAATTTGAGTGAATATTCACACAGAACGTGTAAATCATTATTTGAGTGAACTAATAATGATTCTGAAATATAGAGTGAACATTTATACAGAAATTCCAATAGCACGATTTGTAAATAAAAATAAATTAGGAAGTGATTTATCGATGACTTTTTTCTATAATTTTTATAAGAACCATAAACTTAATTATTTGAATCAAATGTCTATTTTCTAGTTTATACATCTCTAAAAGACGAAATAATTAATTGCTCTTTTTTATTTTGTTATTTTGTTTAATAAAAATATATATATTTTTTAAATGGGGATGTTGATGTAAAAAAAATATATGAAAAAAAAAAAAAATATATATATATATATAACAAATTTAAAGGGTTATTTATGTATTTTAATTTTTAATTATTTAATCATTTCTAAATAGTTAAGAATAAAACTATTATTACAATAAATTTTTATTAATTTTTTTATCTATAAATAAGATAAATGATCTTTGACCAATATGACAAGGGAGCTAACTAGTATTTGTAAAATGACATGGGAGATATCTGATTTAGGACAAAATGACAGTGATGGGTGGTATAAATCCCTTAAGAATATGTCCAATAATGGTTGAAAAATATCCTAAAAAATCCTTTAAACTCGTAAAATCCTCCACTTTGTAGCGGTTCTCTAAATTGGGGAATTGAATATGTAGGGCCTGTTTGGTAATCACTCTATCCCAACTATTTTCATCTCATTCTCACTTTTTTGGGATTAAATTTTGAGCATAGCGTTTGATAATCCATCCCACTTTTTTGTTTCCGTTCCCATTCCATTTCCATCCCAGAATTGTGCCCATTTTTTTATATTGGCTTGAGAAACAAAAAAAATTGTGCCAAAGATTTCCCATCTCATTCCCAGAGATCAAACTGTGTTTATGTTCGTTCGTCTGTTTTTTCACCTTCGTGTTTGTGCTCCTTTATTGTCGTCGTCGTCTTCGCATTCGTCGTCATTGCCTTCGCCGTCTTGGCCTTCGCCGTCATCGTTGAACCCTATTTCATCGCCATCTTCCTTCTCATTTGGTTCGAAATCGAACCTCCATCCGTCGTCCTCCTCGTCCAGCCACCTTCGTTGTCGTCTTCGTCTGGTGCTTATAGGGTTTCGAAATCGATTTCAAAATTGAAATAAGTTTCGATTTCCATTTCCATTTCGAAATTGATTTTGAAATCAAAAGGGATTTCGGATTTCGATTTCCATTTCCATTTCAAAATCGAAATCGATTTTGGATTTCAATTTCGAAATCGAAATTGGTTGAATTTGTTCTTGATTTTGTGGATTTGTGATTGTTGTTCTTGAATTTGTTCTTGGTGTTTTTCTATTTGTTCTTGGATTTGTTCTAGGATTTGTTCTTGATTTTTTGGATTTGTGATTGTTGTTCTTGAATTTGTTCATTGTGTACTTCAATTTGTTCTTGAATTTGTAGTTTAGGATTTGTTATTGATTTCTAGAATAAAATTGTTACCAAATGCGATTTTGTTCCCGGATACAAAAAAAAATTGACGTTACCAAACGCCCTTTTGCTCCCAAAAAGAAAATAAAATTCACATCCCATCCCATTTCATCCATCCTACTACATGGGATGGACACGAAACGGTTACCAAACGCCACCGTAGTGTTACGACATTAGTGAAAAAAAATCAACATAATTATCGAGGTGAGTGTATTATCTTATATGTAAATTATCAAATTATATTTTTGTACTAAATTATGAAAAATAAAATATTTATTAAAATTGACTGTTTTATTACATTAGATGGATCAAGTAAAATGTTGAATGTGTGAACTGGTTTTATTATTATCTGACTATACTATAGTGTGATCTTGACAGGAATGCATGTCTTGCGGGATGTTGTTGGTCCTAACAGAAGGGCATGTCCTGTAGGACGTTGCATTATGACATGACATAAGGGCAAATATTGCAGGTGATTGTTGTTGATGATGATGATTATCATCATGATATAGTAGTTTATACCACGTGTTGGCTCCTACCATTGAAGATATTAAATGACCCTAACATTGATAACAACCTTAGATTGCACAGTTGTACAGGTTATGGTACCGTCATAACTCCCGATCGTGAGGTGAAACGATCCTATGGCTAGTAGAAAAGTATGTGTGCTTTATTTTATTATATATATCAAAGTGGTTTGATCAATTAACTTTAATTCAATTATTTTATCATGATGATACCTGTGAGATTTTGTTACTGCTCAATGTGTGCTATATTTCATTTTAGAAAGTGATGTTTGATAAATATACATGATCGATAAATTATTTTTATATTATAAAGACAGTACACTGATAATATTTTTTCTCATGTACCTAGTTAGAGACGAGTCCACTATTGGCACTAAGTAGAGTCAGAGGATGGTGTCGTTTTTTAGATTGGCAGAACTAGTGTGAACCGCGAAAGGTTTAGTTTTTTGTAGTTTTCTTATGGAATATTTAAGACATATGTACTTCTGAATTTTGAAGTTGGTAAATCTTTTAAAAAAAAAATCTATATCGATACATGTTTATATATGTTTGTTGTTGGTCGGGTAACATCAAATCGTGGTCATGCCTGGTCTCAGGTGTTGGGAGCCCGGGGTAGGGTGTGATATGACTAATCTATAATACAAAATAGAAGTTAAAGAAACTAATAAAGTGATTTATGATGAATCGGGGATTTGAAGCTGACGATAGTAAATAGGCAGGAGATAGTAATGCTTCATACCTTTGCGACTGCTGGCTTGTTGCTGCTACTGGTACATCATCGTGTTTCTCATTTCCTTCAGCCGTATTATCTCTATCACCGCCGTCGCCATTACTAAAGCACCGCAAATTACAAAAATAAAAATAAAAATAGAACCCTTATTCTCATCACAATCAAAGTATGCTTTGGTTATTTTGCAACGATCTGTGATGATGAAGCAGATTTTCACAAATTAGGGTAGATTCACGAAAATTAGAAAGAGATTGGGAGATCTGATTAGGGATGAACGTGATTAGATCTAATTCCATGAAGATGGGGACGGCGATATGGAAGCGATAGAGGCAAAAAAAAAGATGACAGCGGGGACGATCGGAGATGATGAAGTAGATTTTCACAGATTTCGTCCATGTAAGATTTCACTTTCAATTTCATGCTTTGTCAATTAGATCATAAACTTAAGTTAAGCAAGACAAATGAGAGAGAAAGAAAATATATAACTCACTTTTTGAAGATCTCACCAAATACTATGGACTCTATTGTTCAACAATGTCAAGCTCAAGAACATAAACAATCACGATCGTGCATTAATCTTCAAATCACAGCACCAAATTTGAACGGATTTCAGACTAAACTCTTCACACAATATAAATTCCAACCAAAAAAGAAGAAGATATATCCACATATTTGGCAGTAGGAGCAACATTTCCAAACACTTACCATTGTTTCAAAATTCAAATGAACGGATTTGAGAACTTACCTTTCTAAAGCAGAAAGAGAAAGAGAGAGATGAGATACATGTGAATAGTGTGAAAGTATTTAGTTTATCAATGACCTCAATATTAATTACATGAACAAATTTCGATTGCCTTTAAAACTAAATCAACAATGTCAAGCTCCACACTAACAAATTTGAAGAAAAATTCAGACAACCTCTTTACATGCGGTAAAATCTAGCTAAAACCAAATATATATCAACACATTTGGTAGTGCAACAGAAATTAAAAAAAAAAAATCAAAATTAGAAATCAGAAAATCAAAAAATGAACTGGTGAAGAGGCGATGAAGTAGGGATACCGTGGTGATGGTGATGGCGATGGCGAGGGAGCAACGATGGCAACTACTCGGCGATGAACCAACGATGGCGATTGCTCGGCGATGGAGGACGGTGGGGGTTGAATGTTTACTGGTGAGAATGAGAATGACAAGATGCTAATATGAGAATGTTTTTCATGAGGGAATAGAGTTGCAGTAGGGTTTAGGGTGATGGTGATGTAGTTCTTTAAGGGCAGTAGGTGGTGGCTGACGGAGATGGCGATGAGAGTGGCAATGGCAAGAATGAGGGGTGGATTTTTGGCAACAGTGTTGCATCTATAGTAGCAAGAATCTAAGTATGATATGGAGAGAGAGATTGTGTAGAGGCAAAAGGGAAGGGTTTAGGCATGAAGGGGAAGTGAAGTGAGGAAAAAAAAAGAATGGTAGAAATAACTGAAAAAATGAGAGGGGCTGCTCACTGGCCGAGCCTTTTGAGGCTAGAAAGTGGACCGTGCGGCGCTAACTAGGGGATCGCCTAGTAGTAAGCTTGAAGATCAGAGGATCTTAAATAGCGGAAGCGATTTCAATAGCAACGAATTTCCCTACAACAACACATGCCGGCAATGTAGAGAATAATACAATTACAATAACAACAACAATTGTATTAATATCAAAGACTACAAAGTGTGAAAGGTTTGAATGGCTTCAAGAGCATGTCATCCTACATAGTATTTTAAGTAAAAAAAATACAAGTGACCACAATAGACATCATTATGCCCGAGGAGTTATAATGGTGTCTTTCTACAAGAAATGAAAGAAATAAACTAAATTAAGTTAATCTAAACTAAACTAGTCTAGAAAACAAATGAAAATGGTCACGGACAAGCGGCCATGTACGAGAACAAGCACTGGACAAGTTAAGATCGTGACATTCTCCCCCACTTGAGCTGTCGACGTCCTCGTAGACTTCTTCTGATAATGCTTCTGATTTGGTCTACGGTTGTAACGTCTTCTGCTGTCTTCCAGATATGTTGGCTTTGTAGAGTTTATCCACTGAATGAGGATACAGTGACTGGTCTACGATAATCTCACTAGATCCCAAGTTGACATCAAAGCACTTGTGTAGATTGAAGCACGGATCAATACCCTTCAGAACATTCCACAACTGAGTATCATGCTTGAGAACCTGTGCGGCGGTGTCCTTGGAATATTGGAATTGAAGTGCTGGATATAAGGTTGTAGAACTTAATGTTTTATCCACCACTACAACTGTTGTACCTTCGTTCCCCGAATTTCTGACTCTCGGCACACAAAGTCGGTACTTCCGTCTTTATGGATGTAGTCCCACAAAAAGCAAATGGGTCTTTGCACTGTTGGCTAACATGAAAGCGGATTGGCCCAATGGGAACTTGATATCTGTTTTTCCCATCCGGATGAGGGGAAAACTCCTCTGGAATTTCTCTTGAAGAAGCAATTCGAATATAGTCAAATAACCCTTTTGCTGGAATCAAAGGTGGCACTTGTGGGTTAGTTTCTCCCCTACTAAGCACTAGAAGGTCGTCTTGATATTCCTCTATCTCAAGCTGCAGAGCCGAAACGGATCTGTCGTCAATTGAATATTGCGTTGTAGGAATGACACACGATCGATCTCCCATCATACAAAGCGAATCTGCAAAAGGCATTAGGACCGCCTTAGTGTCCATAAAGAATTCCATCCCCAATATCACTTGAAAATCATCCATGGGAGCAATGGTGAAATTGAGGAACCCATCCCACGGAGCAATCTTCGTGTGTACCGTGTTGGCGACTCCAATCACGGGACACGCTTCAGAATTCACGGCCTTCAATATCCCTGAGTACTTTTCAATAGGTAAGCCCAACCGATTAACTTCCTTATCAGACATAAAATTGTGTGTAGCACTAGTGTCAACTAAAGCATGAGAATTCCGCCCATTAATTCGAAGGTCCACGAACATGAGGTTTTTCTTCATGACTTTCTTCTTCGCGACCGGCTGTCGCTTTATGGCATTCAACAAACGAATTATACCCATTTGATGAGTATCAGACTAGTCTGAAATTTCCTCCTCCTGCTCTACAATATATTTTCCCCGACGTTCCTTTTCTTCCTGAATCGATGCTTGTAGCGCAGACAAAGCATGTTTATGTGGACAATCGGATACATTATGATTCTTGTTGCACAAAACGCAAGGAGTTGGATTTTTATGGGCCTGTCTGCCCCAGTGAGGCTTCTAGTTTGCCGAACCCAGTGATGCCCCTGAGTTGTTGAACGAATGGCCAGATTTTGAGTGCTGACCTCGGCGCGGACTCTTTGGAGGACTCCTTGAATTAGAATTTGAGTTGGGGTTGCTCCAACGTCTTGGTGGGCTTCCTTGAGATGATTGACCTCCACTTCTATCATAATAGGAGACATTCTTGTCTTTCCTCTTGTCATGGTTAGTGGTAGGTTCAGGAGAGTAATCAGTTACTCTTTTTGCAGCAGCAACGGCAGCAGATAAATCAGCAGGACGTTGTCTTTGTATTTCCTGATGTACCCAATTTTTCAAGCCATCTAGGAACCAAAACAACTTATCCTCTTGGGACATTGTACGAATGTCCAGCATGAGAGCCATAAACTTCTTGACATAGTCTCGGTCGTGTCCGGTATGTTTCAGCTCTCTCAGTCGTCGTCGAGCCGTGTACTCAATATTTTCCGGAAGGAATTGTACCTTAAGTTCACCTTTAAGGTCTTCCCAGGTATTGATAGTGCAACTTCCCTCCAGGATGTCTGCATATTTGGTTCGCCGTCATAATTTAACATCACCACAAAGATACATGGAAGCTGTTGTCACATTTTCTTCCTCGGAGGTTACTCCGGTGCCCCGAAAGTATTGCTCCACATCAAAGAGGAAGTTTTCAAGCTCCTTGGCATCTCTTGAACCTCCATAAGATTGAGGTTCGGGAAGGCGAACCCTCGAAGTAGGTTGCCTGGAGTCTCTAGCAAGAGCTCGGTACACAATGTTCTTCAAGTCGTCTAACTCGCTTCGGAGATCAAGGACTGACTGTTCCATCTGAGCATCATGGCCAGTGGATGTCGCGGCAACTAGGCCCATCCGTTCGATCAGGTGATCGATTTGGGGGTTCTGAGATGTCCCCTCCCCATTAGCATTGGGGCTTCGCAAAAGAGCTAGAGCAATGTCAATGTGGGAAGTGCTTTGTTCAAGCGCGTTGAGACGATCTTTCGTCGACATGGTATTTCAACAACGTGGTCAGGCAACGGATCGGTCCGTTGCTCTAATACCAACTGTCACAGGTCGAGCCTTTTAAGGCTAGAAAGTGGACCGTGCGGCGCTAACTAGGGGATCGCCTAGTAGCAAGCTTGAAGATCAAAGGATCTTAAATAGCGGAAGCGATTTCAATAGCAACGAGTTTCCCTACAACAACACATGCCGGCAATGTAGAGAAGAATACAATTATAATAACAACAACAATTGTATTAATATCAAAGGCTACAAGGTGTGAAAGGCTTGAATGACTTCAAGAGTATGTCCTCCCACATAGTACTTTAAGTAAAAAAATACAAGTGACCACAATAGACATCATTATGTCCAAGGAGTCATAATGGTGTCTTTATACAAGAAATGAAAAAAATAAACTAAACTAAGTTGATCTAAGCTAAACTAGTCTAGAAAACAAATGAAAATGGTCACGGACAAGCGACCATGTGCGAGAACAAGCACTGGACAAGCTAAGACCGTGACACTGGGGTTTGAAGGATTTGGGCGGCGGTAAATTTGATACTAACCCTAATTGTATATTTAATTTTTGATCTAAAGGTCCACAAATGTCTAGAGATTTGTCTCTGATCCAATAGACCTCTTTATAAAAACTTAGATAAACAAGAAATAAAACTCAAAATCAAGAAAAAATAATTCATATGAGATGAAAGTGATTTATATATACATACATACATATATATATATATAGGAATCCATATTTTTAAATATTTTTCCTTAATTGTGATCTTCAAAATTCAATCTCCAATTTTTTCTCAGGTTTTACGTCTTTGATTTAGTCATCCTGTATTTGATTCAATATCAAATATCTTATCTCCAATTTCTTCTCAGGTCATGGATTCCTTAGAAGCTCGAGTTTGGGCATTCCAATTGTACATAAGCTTGGACTTTTGTTCGAATTGTCTGGAAAGGTTTGCGATTAATGAGGTTGTAAATTTTCCTTGTTGCGGCCATGCATTCCACTCTGCTTGCTTCCTCCTTGAAATGAATTGTATTTGTGGTGGAAATTATGAGGATATAAAGTCTACTCAGATCTGTCAAAAATGTCTTTTTTTGTGGTTTCATTTTCCAGTTGGATGGGGAATTGCAGACCATTGAAGAAAATAGGATCCATCGAACAAACATGTTTCTGGTCGAGGAAGATTTCGAAGATAAAGTTAAGACCCTAAGAGAAAAGAAATTAAAGTGTTGAACTCTCATCTGAGTAAACAGATGATGTAGCTTAACCACAAGCTCGCTAAAATTGAGACATAATTGAACTTTTATTTTGATTTAAATTTAGATGAGCAAAAATTCATTTCTGGAATTGCTCTTCGTCAGTCACAATCAGAGCACAAGCAATATCTAGACTTGGATATGAGGTTTCTTGATGAATAAGTCGAGTCGAATACTGATGGAGCTGACAATGCTGAGCCCTCATCTAAAGTAGAGCCCATTTTTGCTAATTAAGACCCTGTCAGTTCACCTCTAGTAGACCTTTTTAATTGATGTAGCCCCCTTTTTTTATTTATACTCCTTTCATACTCAAAGTCTTTTGTCGTTTTTTAATCTTCTTGACCTTAACACTAAATATAAATTTGTGTTGTTGGCGTCTAAAAATGGTTAACACTTCAAGTTGGTCTGGTTAGAGTGCACATATGAATTTCTTGCTGAATTGGAGGTATTCTGTACTGTGTTGGAGTTCGGTCAGTATCGGACTCGACTTATTCATTAAGAAACCTAAGATCCAGGTTTGGATATTGCTCGTGCTCTGATTATGACTGAAGAAGAGCAATTTCGGAAATGAGTTTATGTTCCTCCAAACTTGAATCAAAATAAGAGTTCAATTCTGTCTCAATATTAGCAAGCTCGTGGTTAAGC
Source organism: Eucommia ulmoides (assembly GCA_016647705.1). Classification (NCBI taxonomy): domain Eukaryota; kingdom Viridiplantae; phylum Streptophyta; class Magnoliopsida; order Garryales; family Eucommiaceae; genus Eucommia; species Eucommia ulmoides. The sequence continues at coordinate 5,822,860 of CM028341.1, forward strand.
TCTATCGCCTATTTACTCAGATGAGAGTTTAGCTCCTCAATTTTTCCTCTTAAGGTCTTTATTTCCTCTTCGAAGTCTTCCTCGGCTAGAATCAAATTTGTTCGATGGATCCCATTTTCTTCAATGGTCTACAAATCCCCATCCAACTGGAAAATGGAACCACAAAAAAGACATTTTCAACAAATCTAAGTAGACTTTATATCCTCATAACTTCCACCACAAATACAATTTATTTCAGGGAGGAAACAAGCAGAGTGGAATGCATAGTAGCAACGAAGAAAATTTACGACCTCATTAATCTCAAACCTTTCCAGACAATTCGAGCAGAAGTCCAAGCTTATGTACAATTGGAATACCCAAGCTTGAGTTTCTATATATATATATACACACACACACACAAAGAGAGAGAGAGATCTAGAAATAGTGAATTGTTACGGAAAGAGAAGTTGATGAAACTTAGATAAATAGGAAATAAAACTCAAAATCAAGAAAAAATAGTTCATATTAGATGAAAGTGATTTAAGAAACTCCATAAATCTCTTGCGAGCACACAAATATTTTGAAGATCAAAATTAGAGACAATGTCTGGAAATTGGGTGTGCATTTTTTCATATCCGCAAAGTAACAAACCACACCTTCACTGATCTTCTTTAATTACGCCAGGCTTGCATCAACAATAGTCGATTTGTGCGTGCACACACATTGCACACGCACACTAACACACACACATATATATATAGAGAGAGATGGGGGGAATTGCTACACAAAGAGAAGTGAATGAAACTTAGATAAATAGGAAATGAAACTCAAAATCAAGAAAAAAATATTCATTTTAGATGAAAGTGATTTAAGAAACTCCAGAAATCTCTTGTGAGCACACAGATATTTTGAAAATCAAAATTAGAGACAATGTCTGAAAATTTGGTGTGCATTTCCTCAGATCCGCAAAGTAATAAAAAGCGTACCTTCACTGATTTTCTCTAATTACTCCAGGCTTGCATTAGGATTTGTGTGTGCAAGCACATTACACACACACAAAGATATATATATATATATATATATATATATATATATATATATATATATATATATGATGAGGGTATTTTTGGGCATCTCTGAGTCAACACTTTGACACCCAGCTACGTGTCCATTCTTGTAGTGACAACGACGCATTTTGGAATCCATGACGCCACGCTGGAGTATCCACCGACCACGGATCCTCCCTGGAATCTTATTTGCACCCAGGGAGGAGCGATGAGCCCCGCAAAGACGTGTCATTCTGAGCTTTGCGTTGTGCCCTGGATGATCAATTTCAAGGACTCAATCGTTCACCTCGATCGACTCCTATTTCTAGCACTTTTCTTCTCTATGACACCACGGATCTCCGTTCTCCTCCACCAACTTATCATCATGGGCCTAACAAAGGCCCGCGGGCTGCACCAAATGGGCCCAAAAGCCTATGCCCAACGATTATTTCCTAAACGACCCGGATTATCGGCTAAACACAGAGTTTCGACTAATTAACCGTGTTTAGGTCCGACTAATCATCTTCAACGCCTATATATATCGAGAGCTATATAAGCCCGAGGTACGCGAGAATACACTTTACATTATACGCGAATTTATTTGTTTACTTGCTACATTACTGTACCTTTTCTCTTTGAGCACTGATTACCACGCTGGAGGGGCTTCACCGAGATAAATCCCAGTTTGAGACTTTTGTAGGTGCACTCCTGAGGAGTAGGACTTCGAATATAGCAGGTCAGTCCCCTTATGACCCAACACATCTCACCCAAACAATTTTCAACCGACGACTCCACCTCAGCAAGATGACCCACCTGTCATCTGACTAGACCATACTCGAGATGTGTACCAGTTTTAGGCATCAACAATATATTTATACACCTTGTGGGAGAACCATCAGATGTCAAATCCATCGAAAAACCGTGACCGACGTTTTGGTTGATACTGTAATTTACTAGAAAAATGAGAAAGATTTGAAGCGAAAGATTCGAATATGGACATGATGACATATATATCTATATATATATATATATATATATAGGGGAGAGAGAGAGAGAGAGAGAGAGAGATGATCATACGTGCACTTTAACTAGACCAACTTGAGGTGTTAACCATTTTTAGACACCGATAACAACAAATTTATATTCAATGTTAAGGTCAAGAAGATTAAAAAATGACAAAAGACTTTGAGTATAAATGAAGTACAAATAAAAGAAGGGGACTACATCAATTAAGAGGGTCAACTGGAGGTAAACTGACATGGTCTTCTTTAGCGAAAGTGGGCTCTACTTCAGAGGAGGGCTTTGTGTTGTCAGCTCTATCAGTATCGAACTCGACTATTCATCTTTATGTCATTCATCCCATAGAGCAAAAAAATCATAGAAAAAGAAAGAAACCTTAAACATTTACAATAGACGTTGTCATAAAGCAATAAAACCTGTTGTTTATCACACAAATTGTAAAATAACCTGCAAAACACATGGTTCAAAATAGCAAATTTACAATAATCAATTCAATTAAATCAATTCAACAACAAAGAAAAATCATTTTTGTTTGATTCATGGTTAGGAAGCGGCATTATTATCTGTATGTATAGAACAGTAAAAGAGAACAGAAACAATATGTTTATCAATCTAGAACAATCTATTTGATTATTAGTTTGGGATCTCTCTCTCATAATCTAGAACGTTGACTTTATGAAATTTTCATCACAATGCAAATTCATACATAATTAAGTTCAAATCAAAGTAGGTTTGTTTGATTTCATTTTGTGGTTTCCATTTTTTCAGCAAATAAACATGAGTATGTCAATTTCTCTCCCCCTTTTCACTAAAACTCTTCCATTCATGTCTTGCTCATTTTGGTTTGGATATAGAATCACCTTTCTTATAAACTACTTGATTTCAGCAAATGAAATGAAAATGAAAGCAAAGTGTATAGAGAGTAGGAAGTGGCATTATTCAAATAAAAAATAGAAAGAGGAGGTCCAAGTTCTCTGCAACAGTTGGTCCTCAATGAGTGAAATACAAAGTCTCATGCAAATATTTAAATTTACCTTTCGCACATAGGTCTAAGGAGACCCTTCCTCGTCTTAATGTGCTTTTACCTTGAGTCTAAAATAATAATGGTACAAAAATTCTAGATTGACAAACTTTGGAACCATAATAACAGAAGAGAACAAAAACAAGTATCTTTTTGTATGTCGTGCCATGTATTTATTAGAGAACGGAAACAGAGAATAGAAACACAAACCCCAGATTAACAAACCGTAGATTAACAATCAACACATAACCTTCTAAAGAATGATGAATTAGCAATGCAAGCATACAATTGACAAATTGGAAATCAAATGCGGTGATTTGAGAGAGAGAAAGACGCGTACCATTGAAGCAGGAACATGACCCCCAAAGAGCAGAAAAGCTATGGTGATTCCGAATTTGGAAATCAAATGCTCTGTAACTAATATGGCATCGTGAATCATTAGGGAAACTGAAATAAATCAAAATCGTGATCGGTTAAGGCAAAATCAGAACCATCAATCAAATAACCGAATCTCTGAATCGTAAGCCAAATTCAAAGCGAATCAAATCCAAAATAAAGAACCATACTAAGCAAAATACTTTTATTACTTTCATGTTATCATTCAAAGCAAAATGAAATAAAACAATAATATTTAATTGGAGAAATCAAACAATGGTCGACATTAGATGCAATCTACATGTTATCCATTCCAGTTGTTAGTAAATGATAAAATTGTATAAAACAGTTACAGACAATACACACATATAGAGCATAAAAGTTGATTTCAACATTTAATATAAATAGATCCAAACTTACTAAATAACCAAGCCTACTAAATAACTAAACTCAATTAATCAACACTCTATAGAAACAACTAAAGTAATCAATATAAAAACAAAATTAGATGCAAAACAAAAAAAACTATTACTTGAAGATATTGAGAATAGTATATCCGGTTGCGGAGATATAAAAACAAAAAAATCAACATGGATGGCGATGGCAGTGGCCAGATCTAGAGAATGAAATAGAGAGAGAATAAATGTGAAATGGAGAATGAAATATATATATATATATATATATATATATATATAGAGAGAGAGAGAGAGAGACATACCTACGGACGCTAGAGAACGTGAATGACGATGGTCCAGATCGAACCTCGATCTGGTCAGATCTGACCTCGACGGTGAAGGGTGGTATCAGGAGGGGGGCGACTGCAGAAATAGAGCAAAAGGGAGAGAAAAGAGTGAGAAAGAGAGAAAGTGAGACCTCTTACCCAAAGCGGCGAGGAAGACGTCGATGACGATTGAAGAAGACAACGACGGGATGGTGATGATGATGGTGACTGCAGCATGGCGTCGGCGAGGAAGATTGAGATGGGGTGGGGATGGCGGTGGAGATCCGTGAAAGCGAGAGTGAGACAGAGAGAGAGCGCGATCGGGTGAGAGTGAGAAACGGTAGAGATAGAGAGAGAGGTTTTGGAGTCAGGCTGAAATTTTTGAAATGAGGGTTATTAGGGTAAGTTTTAGGCAATTCAATTAACGGGAAAGATAATAGATTGGGGAATTAATTAAAAGGTGCTTAATTCCCTTAGTTCGACAATGATATATATAATGATATACCATTATTTCTATTTCGACAAATCCAGATTCCTTTTATGGCCCAAAACTTATGTCTTGAAAATGTCCTAGTCACATTTTTTATTTGTCTAGTTAGCAAGTCTGTTATGTTTTATATAATACATATATTATAATAAAGGGTAAAAATAATGTCTACATCAGCAAAGGAGTTGGTACCCAAAAAAAAAAATTCAAATCTCAACTTCAAACAAACAAGTTACTAATGGGTTTTCGGAAAGTTATCCGTTTTGAAATGGGATTTTTTGAGAAAACACTCTAGATTTAAAGACAAAAAAAAAAAAAAAAAACTATTTATAGGCCAAAGACATATAAATGAACCGCTAGAATCATTTCAATCTAATGGTTATGATGTAATTTTTAGAATTCTCTAACATAAAATTATCTTTTAGATTTTTTTAGACCTTAAGGTTTTTCCTTCTTCCATGACTTGGACTTGAGTTGCTTGGCCTAGGCTCAGATTAAATAATTGCACTGTTGGTGCAAAAAATGTTCGGACCTTAATTTTAACCCGTCAAGTCAAAGGCATCATATTGATTTTCTAATTTATAGATATAAATTATAATAAATAATTAATTAACAAAATATAAATATAAAATAAAATTTAACTCAATCGTCTGGAAAATTGGGTATGAAATATTTGAGCAAGATTTTTCTTTTTTAAAATCTTGTAAATTGATTTATATATTTATTTATTTTTATCAAAATTAATCTCAACCAAGGTGGACCCATAATATTTTAATCGGGGGCCTATTTTTGTAAAAATATTTCAACAAAAAAGTAAAATAAAATAATTGTGGATGTATTTTAATTGGTGGCCATTATGTAGGGATATTTGTGCATTTTTTGTTAGAGTAAAATTAAATATATGGACTTATATATTAAATAAATGTGAATTATAGGCTATCAAATAAAAGTAGGCCAATTAAAGTGATCAATTCAAGTTTTGGGATCTTAATTATTGTATTATAAAGTGTAGGCATTAATGTGCAGAGACAAACATAATTTCTATTTTTATGATGGGTTAAAATAGAAAATACGAACAGACATGACTGTTTACGAACATACGCGAATGTTTATAAATAGGGGTCGTGGTCTCCAGATCTCACAATGTTTTTCTATTCTTCTGATCCCCATTGTCAGAGAGAAATTTAGACAGAAAACAAGTGTAGATCTGGAAGATCATAAAGACTCAGATTCGGATATTTCAATTTTCTTATTATGGATTCAGGTACGTTTTCGCAAATTCAGTATTTTTATTCTTGATAATTCAATATGAATGTTCCTATTTATGTGATGATTTTCACATAACGAAATTAAGTCTTACATGTGGTATCAGAGCCATTTCATGTTGAATTATCGAGAATAAGTTCGGCAGAGATTTTTCATATTAGGGCCGAAAATATTTTTTCCGAAAAGTTTAATATTTATGAAAAAAAAATTATATAGAAAAATTTTACATTTCATCATGAGTCCAACGATATAAATTTCATGAAATTTGGACTTATAGTTGATTTTATAAGTTTTTTTTTTTTAAAGTTAAAGAAAAGTGTAGAATTTGGCTACTGTTTCTATTTCGGAATTCTGGTTGTGGTTGGGAATCAGTGAAGAAAACGACGTTGTTTCGTTTTGTTTTCACTGATTCATACGACGCATATAGTTTTATATTTATTCAGACGCATCTATTGACAAATGATGTGTTGGTTCGGTGGTGTCTTTTGCTAAAGTTTGCGCCTCTTGGTGCAGTAAGTTAGTGGGTCGAATCTTGGCTGGAACTTTGTTGTTTTTTTTTTATTTTGTTTAAGTATATCTAAAAAAAAAAAAAAAAGGAAAAAGTACAATTTATACCCTCTAACTATTGACACATTTCTAAGTGGTCCCTCTAAATTTAAACGTTTCATTTCGAACCCTTTACCTATTATAACGTTTCTAAATGATCCATCCGTTAGAGATTTTGTTAAAACTAACAGAATTTCAGGGGCAAAATCATCTTTTCACGTTTTTTAATTTTTTAATCATTTTTAATTATTATTATTATTATTTTATTTTATTTTTTAATCTGTCTCTCTCTTCCTCCCCTCTCTCTCTCTCTCGCTCCCGCCACCTCCCTCTCCCTCTTTTTCTCTCCTCGCCACCTCCCTCTTCCTCCCCTTCCCCTCTCTCCCTCCCACCCCACCCCCTACAACAAGGGGTGGTTTCCATCCCCTGTTTCAGGGGGTGATTCTACCTCCAGAATGGAGTTCCGGATCTCACCTCCGGCTGATCTGATAGAATGCCTATGCCGCCGGTAGACCTTTGACGAGGACTGAACATTTCCGCAACATCATCAATTCTCGAAAGCCGATCCCTAGCTTCTGGCATTGTATCAAGATTCAACTACAAAAGAAAGTACACGGCGCACATAATGTTAGTCGCTGGACTGAATTTTTTTCATCGGAAAATGATAATTCCACGAACCCAGAATGATAGTAAACACAAAACGGGGATATTCCGGCAACCAAGAAGGAGAAAAAGAAAACATACTCCGGCGACGAAGATCCAATATACAAACAAATACATGAAATATTAATTCTCTGGAAAAAAAAATGCAGAAATGAAGCTTCAATTTCAGCGCAATTCAGTCACCGGACAGATTTTTTTTCCATCGAAAAATCATAATTCCATAAAAAAAACAATTGAGATTGATACTAACCACAAACCAGAGATTTCTCGGCAACCAAGATCCCATACACACAAATATATAAAACATTAATTCTCTGGAAAAAAACCCAGAAATGCAGTATCTCACCTTGTGATTTTCAAATTGGGAGGTCTTGAGGTTTGTCGGCAATCAAACCGGTTAAACTATGGAGATTGGGGAGGAAAATGGAAAAATTTCGAGTAAAGATTTGGGTAAAAACTCCCCGTGTTTTAGGGAGTGATTCCACCCCCGGCAACAGGGGGTGGTTTCCACCCCCGCAATAGGGGGTGAAAACACCCCCTGTTGCAGGGGTGGAATACACCCCTTGCAACAGGGGGCGGGGAGAGGAAATGAGGGAGGTGGCGGGAGAAAGGGAAGGAGGGAGAGAGAGGTGGCGGGAGAGAGAGAGAGGAAGGGGAGGAAGAGAGAGACAGATTAAAAAAATTAATTTAATGAAAAATGATTAAAAAAATTTAAAAACGTGAAAAGACAATTTTGGCCCTAAGATTCTGTTAGTTTTAACAGAATCTCTAACAGGGGGACTATTTAGAAACGTTATGATACGTAGAGGGTTTGAAATGAAATGGTTTGAAATGAAACGTTTAAATTTAGAGGGATCACTTAGAAATATGTCAATAGTTAGAGGGTCTAAATTGTAATTTTTCCAAAAAAAAAATCCCTTGCTTGTAATTAGACAACTGGACCTCCAGTAAAAAAGAAACACTTAACCACCACTAAGGCAGTGCCAACACAATGATTATTTTGTCATCATTTATATATATATATGTTGACGTTACAGTTCATTTATGCAATTTTAAATTCAAATATTGGTATTTAAATATATATTTTGAAATTAATTAATTGTAACAACATGTCACCAAAGTGACCTCTCTTGTGAAAATTAATTTATTTTGAAATATAAAAAGATTATGTACATGTAACTTATGTAAATATTAATTGGCTCAAAGAAAAATTAATATTTTACAGAATTGTATGCACACCTGTGGTAATAAACACGTGATGATTATTTAGTTTTTTACATATGAATAATAAATCGGCCCAAATGAAGATTTATTGTTCGATATGTTCTTATTATCAGTGTTTGATTAGTCACCAAGATATCACTTACAAGTTAATATTTTTATCCAAAGATAAAATATTAATAGAGTGTCATGTATCTTGAAATTGAGTTTTACCTTTATTTGAATTTATTTTTTGTTTTGAGGCTTATGTGAGTTTGTTTTGTTTGTTTATTGTTCTCTGATTCAGCTATTAGTTCTGCTTCTAACATTACTGCTAGCATTAATTATCTTCCTATGCTAAATGGCACAAATTTCAAAGTATGGCACGATAACCTCCTAATAATTCTCGGTGTCATGGATCTAGATCTTGCATTAAAGGTTCATTCTCCTACACCTCTTACTGATAAAAGTTTCTCTGATGAAAAGGGAGACATTGAAAGGTGAGAGAAGTCAAATCACATGTGTTTGATGATCATTAAGAAGGCCATTCTAGAAGAATTCAGGGGCACAATATCGAAAACGATAGAAATAGCTAAAGAGTTCCTAGAAGAAATTAAGAACAGATTTGCTAAGAATGAAAAAACTGAAACAAGTACACTTTTGGCAAATCTCATCTCAATGAGATATAAAGGTAATAGGAACATTAGGGAGTACATTATGAAAATGTCTCATCTTGCTTCAAAGTTAATAGCACATAAGCTTGATCTCTCTGAGGATTTGCTTTTGCATTTGGTTCTGATATCTCTTCCCACACAATTTAGTCAATTTAAGGTGAATTACAACTACCAAAAAGAGACTTGGTCTCTTAATGAGCTTATCTCATATTGTGTGCAAGAAAATGAAAAATTAAAGAAACAAAAAATAGAGTGCTCATTTGGATGGTACTTCCAAGGATAAAGGGAAGAAAAGAAAGAAGGATAAAGATGTTGCAGAGGCTCCATATCAAAAGAAACAACATAAAGAAAAGAACACTGATGGTTGTTTCTTCTGTGGAGCTACGGGACATAAGAAGAAGCAATGTACTAACTATCTTGCTTAGAGTGCAAAAAAAGATACATTTCTTAATTTAGTTTGTTCTGAGGTTAATTTGACTTCGTACCTAAAGACACTTGGTGGATAGATTCTGGTGCAACCACTCACATCAGTGTGTCTATGCAGGGCTGCTTGAGCTGCCAAAAGCCAAATGATGGTTAAAGATACATATTTGTAGGCGATGGCAAAAAGGTCGAAGTTGAGGCAATCGGGATGTTTAGGTTATTATTAAAGTTTGATACTTATTTGGATTTGAATGAGACATTTGTTGTATTGTCATTTAGATAAAATTTGGTTTCTATTTTGTATTGGACAAATTTGGTTATTCTTGTTCTTTCGGAAATAATAAATTTAGTCTTTTTCTGAATTCAAAATTGGTTGGTACCGGTTCTTTATCTTATACAGATAACTTTTATATGCTTGATACGGTTGTTTCATATCATGAAATCTTGCAATTAAGTACTCGAGGTATTAAAAGGAAATTAACCAATGAGAATTCTGCATCATTATGGCATAAGAGACTAGGTCATATATCCAAAAGGAGAATTGAAGGACTTGTGTCAGATGGGATTCTAGATTCTCTTGATTTTGCCAATTTTGAAATTTGCACAAATTGCATAAAAGGGAAAACAAACAAACATAAGGAGATTTGGTGCTAACAGAGCTACAGATGTCTTATAACTAATACATATAGATAATTGTGGGCCATTTTCTACGGTTTCATGAAATGGTCAACGACATTTTATCACATTCATAGACGATTTTTCATGTTATGGATGCCTTTATCTCATTCATGAAAAGTCCCAATCACTGGACATGTTTAAATCGTTTAAAACTGAAGTTGAAAATCAACTCAGCAAAAGGATTAAAAGTGTCAGATCTGACCGTGGTAGTAAATACTATGGTAGGTATAACAGTTCAGGTGAACAACGTCCGGGCCCATTTGCTAAATTCTTAGAAGAGTGCGGTATCGTCTCATAGAACACCATGCTAGGTTCTCCAAGCATGAATGGTGTTGCTGAAAGGCGAAATAGAACGCTCAAAGATATAGTAAGGAGTATGATTAATCATTCTAACTTACTAGAATCACTCTGGGGTGAAGCATTAAAGACTGCAGCGCATATCCTTAACAGAGTACCAACTAAAGCAACTGTCAAAACCCCTTATGAACTTTGGACAAGCAAGAAGCTAAGTTTGAAGCACCTACACATTTGGGGATGTCCAGCTGAAGCAAGGCCTTACAGGCCACATAAAAAGAAACTGGATTCAAGAATAGTTAGTTGTTATTTTATTGGATACTCTGAAAGATCTAGGGGTTACAAATTCTATAATCCTACTACTAGATCAATTTTTGAGACGGGAAACGCCCGGTTCTTTGATTATGTTGAGTTTGAGGGAGGAGATAAGGTTAGGGATTTTGTTTTTGAAGAGGAATATATTGATATTCCCACAGTTGTTATTGGCATTGATTAGGCTCCTATTCCTGACATTGTTCAAGAAACAGATTAAAATCAAAACAATATCCAAGAATCTCCCATTCTAGAAGAACAAACTCTACCACCTTCAGAACATATGCCATTAAGGAGATCCACTAGAAAAAAGAGAAGTTCAGTGTCCGATGATTACATTATATTTCTCCAAGAACATGAGTTTGACATTGGTGCGGTGGAAGATGATCCAATCAACTTCTGTCAAGCCATGGAAAGTTCTGAATCTCAAAAGTGGATTGATGCCATGAATGAGGAGATAAAGTCTATGTCACGACCCGTCCCGGACACCCGTCATCCCAGAGCCGGCATGACGACAACACGACATCACCTGAACGCCAAACTAACTTATAGAACGACAATATACATACAACAATATACAACTATCTAAATATGCATATACAAACTTTCTACTATGGGGACACACCCGTCCCCAAATATAAGAACAACAAAATAAATACCATGAGCCTCTCACAGGTTCACCCCAGACAGCTCATCTCAAAACCTATACCCGACTCTATCGTAGGACTCTATCTAGCGCCAGTAGGGGACTGACTCCTATCTGCTTCACCTGCAAGTGTACTGTCTTCTTAATAAAAATATTTTAGATGGATCAAGTATAAAATATATAAAGATCACATAGCACAAAGAAAAACTCTTTTTTCCTGTCACCACAGAAAACCACGTATATATATTTATAACATTTCAACTAAGTAGTAAAAATCAACCAGAACATTACAGCAACCATATAGTATAATGCAACTGAAATAATAGATATATCATCGTAAATTGATACACCAAGCCAGTATAAAATAAAATATATATAAATGCCATATACGACAAAACACCATATACGACAAAACACCACATACGACACCACATCAGACCACACCTCATCACACCAAATCACTCCACACCACATCACACCACGTCATACCACATCACACCACACCTCGGCTAGCCATGTGATCATTTTAACCTCACG